>VWZF01006588.1:224182-420280 GCA_013396755.1 Sclerurus mexicanus
AAATAGGCTCTCTCGGGGGATTAGTGGATCAGCTAAAGTACAAACAGACGCAGCGAGGAAGGGGCGGGGGGGCGGCGGGAGGCGCCGGGCTGGGGGGGAAGGACCGGGACCGTGCGGGGTTTTGCGGGGCTTCTCGGTGCCTGTTGCGCTCGGTGCCGGCCCCCCCTTTGTTCGGCCACCCCCCCGGGGTGGCATCAGCCCCGGCACGGCCACCGGGGCCGTGGGGACAGCCCGCTCAGCCCGCCGCCCTTTGTATGGCCGTGCGGAGCTCGCATCCCGCCCGGCGGCCCCGCACGGCGCTGGGAGGGATGCGGGGGCCGGGAATAAAGGGCAGCGGGGAATAAAGGGCGGCGGCGGTGCGGGGACGGCGCTGGGGACACCGCTGGGGACACCCCCGGGGACACCCCCGGGGCGGAGGGGCTCGCCCGGGGTGATGCGAGCGCGGTACAGCCGCGGCTCGGTGCGAGATAAGGGAGAGCGCGCTCCCATCGCATCTCCCCGCGCTTGTGTGCCGCGTTACCCCCATGGATGGGGGAATTAATGTTTTGACAGACGTTCTTCATCTGCTTATCACAAGAACGTGGGCAGGTGGTGATCCCATCTTTTTGTTGTATAATCATCGAGCCTCCTGCATTATATATATCCCATGCTTCTCAATCAGCCTGGGAAGCAGCACATTCCTTTTCTACTCAAAATAAAACCCTCGAACCAGCTCAATTGTCCATCAAAATTAATAAGCGAGCTTCGGTTTTTGTGGGTGAAATTACACGGTGAAGGGCCTAAAGATCTTGATTCTTCTGGGCACGCTGCAGGTCCTCTCTGGATGTTTACACCATGTCCATCATTTGTCCTCCGAGCACCTGCTGCCAGGGGCTGCTGCCACTGTCCTGGTCCTGCAGCAGCTGAAGCCTCACGTGGCCTCGGCTCACCAGGATTCCCCGTGGTGTCCATGCTGAGATGGCCACAGCTGTGGCCACCCCGTGACACCCAGGCTCTGGGTACAACGAGGCACCTCTGAGCAGGTTTTGGCAAAATTCAGCAGTGTTCGCCTGGAAGACGCATCTAATTCTGCACTTTTCCCTTTGGCAAAAGTCCCTCCGAAGGGAAAACTCTGCCTTGCCTGCAGGAAACCTCAACGTGAAAATCACCATCTCTGTGTGTTACTGGGATTTCTTGGCTTTCCATCATTAGCAGCACTGCTAACTGTTCAAATATGGGCAGCTCCTTCACATGTGGAACATGGGCCAAAATTGGTTGGAGTGATTTGGACCCAGGCTTTGCCCATGGCATTGCAGTGGGGAGTTTTTCAAACCACAACCCCCATCTCTTTACCCAATTTGCTTTCTTAAACATTACGTACACCATGTTTGGGGGTGCGGGGCAGGAACACAGCAATTGCTTCTAATAAATAACCTCAAGTTCATGATATAAACAAAGTCAGTGACATACGTGGAGGCCAAAGACACAAATAAGTATTTCATTACCGGAGCAATTAGGTTACAGGTTGTAAAGGAGAAAGCTCTGAAGCCAAACATCTCTGAGTTTAGCAGGGGGCAATCCTCAGGCATGTGGATTTTTCTTCAAACTATTTGGATTGCAATCGAACATTCATCAAGTGTGAAATAGCCTTTGTAATGAGATGCTCGGGAAGAAGATACACAGTGGGTTCGGTGGGAGGCCTGAAACCACGGGGGTTTAACTTCAAATTGCAGCTTTTAAAACTTCCATTGAGCTGCTGCCCAACCTTGAAGGAGCTTTGGCTCCCCCAGCATTTCCCTGGTTTGTGCAAAATCAGTGTGTGCTCGCAGAGTTCGGGAGCAGCAGTTTTGGGGCAAGGGAAAGAAGTCAGAGCCAAAGGAAGAGGATTGTTCTGCTGTGTGCAGGCACAGGCCAGACCTCCCTTTTGGCCTCTTTCCCCTGGATTGTTCCTGTATTTTACCCAATTCCTGGACAGATGTTTCAGGCTGTTACTGAAAAGCAAGGTTTCGCATCTCCTCCTCTAACTCTCTTAAAACACTGAGACACCCATCCTTATGGATTAATTGGGGGTAGTTGGGTAGATAATCCCTGCTAGGAGAATAGTTCTGAAAACTTAGTTGATGAGGGGTATCTGCAAGGAAAAACCAATCTGTTCCTCTCTCTCTCCTCTATTCATTTTAATCTATCAGTAGCTGTACTGAGAAGTTCCTGGCACCAATTAGGAACCAAGCCCTCCCAGCATCATTTTTTTGTGAAATCAAATGAACTCGAAAAAATGCACTTCCTATGAGTCCTTCCAGTATGGGAACAGGGTGTTTGGGGTGCAGGGTTTACACAATGCCCTTTTTCCCTGCCATGGCCTCACCTCCCGTGCTGCAGTAATGCTGCTCATCCAGTGCTGCACCTTCCCTATGTACTAAAACACAAGAGAAAGCCTGTAGCCCCTGTGTTATACTTGATGAGTTTGTAATTATTTAGTAAGGGATTGCATGCTTCTCCTGTGGTGAATAACTCATTTTCTGCGAGCGGTGGGTTCAGGGAGATGGTGATGTTGAGACATTGTTCCCTGACCCACATGCTGGCTCCAAGCAGCTGAACGCCCGTCACACGAGGCGCTCCATCAACCGGGAGCACAATCACACTTCCCCTCTACACTTCACCGACACGTCAGCCCGAGAGCAGCTCCTCCTGCTGCGCTGCTACGGCTCAAGGCCTCGCAAGGAGCTAAACAGGAAAGAAAGAAAGAAAATTCACAGCCTGGTTTTCGTAAAGAGGTTGATCTGCAGATGCAAGTGTGGGCCTTGGTCCTGCGAAGATGATGCTCCTGCGTGGCTTTGATGTAGCGCGAGGAGTCAGAGAGTGACTTCAGCTGGAGGACTCTCAGGGCATAAATTTCAGCGCCAGCATCTCCCTCTGCACATTCAGAGCAGTTATTTTACTGCTCTAAGCGCTTGTGCAACTCTAGTTATTTGGTGCTCTGCTGGAACAGGCAGACACCAATCCTGCCCAGGTCCTCCTGAGCCACGTTGGATCATTAGAAATGAAATTTGGATGTGAGTAATGCCAAGTATCCGGCACCAACGTCAATACCCCATTTATTTTTTACCAGTTTTTAAAATATAACTGGTTTTTAACAGATAGGTTGGCTAGTTTGTCATGGATAATCATTAAAACAATCATCTGTATTTGAGCAGGTGCTCATTTTTTTTCACAAGTGGGTGGCAGCAAACATTTGTTTTCTACTGGTTCTGTTCTGGAAACAAGTCTAGAGTTTGGTTTACCTGTCTGTAATAGAAGTGCAACAAGCAGGAATATGAATACAGGACAGAATTTTCCTTAAAGGCTTTTGTGAGTGTAAATTTGGAGCCTGGAGAAAGGAATTTATTTCTTTTCCTGTGTATTCCACTTTTAATATTAGTACTCAAGTTTAAAATGCATTTAATATTAGTACTGTAGTCTAACTCTAAAATGCCTTAAATAAAGTACATCCTTCATTCCACTGCTGTGATTGATGCAAGCCAGGGATGGCTTGGTCCAAAACATAATTGTTAAACTGTTGTGGACCTGAGCATTTAGAGGACAGGCAGTTTTTCTTGTAGTTTTGATCTCACACCAGGCAGACATGGGTATATAAGTACCACGGAGCACAATTACTTCCAGTGGGAAACCAAAGCTCCAACATTTGGTATCTATCCTGTAAAAGTAAGTTCATCAAGAGGGTGGTTCACATCACTTCTTCTATTATTTACTGTAAGGATGTCATCCAGCGTGAAGGACTGCACTGGTAGAAATAAACTGCTACTAAAGACAGTGTATGATCTTAAATCAACAGCCTTCCCACCACTTTAGAGTCAGTTTTTAGAATTTAATCACTCCAACACTGCTTTTTACACATCTAAAAGGGTTTCAACACAGACCTGGAGTTTCATGCCCTAACAGTAACTTAGGTAAAAAGGATTCAGTCGTGCCATCAAGCTCAGTGGGAACCCAGAGAAAGGAGAGTAGAGACATTTGTCTTTTTGGTATTTTCCTTTTTTTAAACTTTTTTCCTCGTTTAAAAGCACAGTGAATCTTGTCATTGAGAAAAAGAAACCGTCAAGGCAGGTCTCAGGTGTGGAGGTTGCCAGGAATAACACTTCTCAGCATTCCATGGGAATGCCTCAAGTGGATTTCTCACTGGAGAGGACCCTCATTTGTTACCTTGCACCGATGCTGCCTTGGTGTTTGAGGTGCAGGGTCCCCCAGGCTCTGATCCCACACTGATGAGGGTGGTCATGTGTGCTCTTTAAGGGCCTTGAGACCCCAAATCCTCTTTGCTGGTCCTGCCCTGCCTGCTCTCTGCCTCCAGGAGCAGGGCTTGCACGTCCCAGGCAATGTCCTGCCGCGGGGTCGTGTTGGGCTTTGAGCTCCTGCTTGGAAAGCTGTGGGTTACTCTCAGTCTGGGCAGAAACTCTCTGAGTCCTTCCTAATTTCAAAAGAAAACCAAGTCTATTAAAAAAATAGCTGCTTGTGCTCAGCTGCTGCCCAAGTGCCTGCAGGAGCAGTTGGCTCCTCTGGGCCACGGGCTCCCAGCCCTCCCTGCTCCTCCCGCTGCCAGCACCAGCATTTGTGCAGCTGCAAGGTGAAGTGGATCAGGGAACGGATCCAGCTGAACACTAATCCTGCGGGGTTGGGGCGGGGGGAGAAAAAGAGAAAAAAAAAAGCCTATTTTCAGCTGGATCTGTTCCCCAGCGTGGTCGTGCCTGCAGCCCCAGGGCCACGTGCGGGGCAGGGAGAGGCTGGGGCGGGTGGGAAGGGGCAGCCGGGGCAGGGAGTGCAGGGCTGGGTTTATGGCAGCGCTGGCTTACGCCGTCTTAAAAGCATTTGTCAGGCTACGACCTCGTGTTAATATATTACTGTTCCTCTGCTCTGCGCAGCCGAGGTTACGGCGCTGGTGTTCGCTCCCAGCACCGTGACGCTGCATTTCGCAGGGTCTGTGGGAGAACAGGCTCCAGGGGTGTTCAGTAGTTGTCTTTTAAAAACAGGGACGTGGTTGTGTCGTGGGGATGAGCGTGGGGCTGCAGAGGGGCTGCTGTCAAGGAGCAGGGGACCCACACACGTTACCAGAATATATTAATCCTCTACTGGCATCGACGGCAGCAACAAGTGGGTTGTAAGACCAGCAACACACATGGGATCCCCTAATACAATATATAAAACAATTTAGCCCAAGAGTACATTGATCGTAACAGCAACAGCTGTGTTGTAACCGTGGTCTCGCCATCGCACTTTCATCACATTAAATTAAATATAGATTTGGACTGATTTTCACAAAGTCGCACAAATTCAGGGACCGGATAATATTTTACATAACATGTTGGTGTTATCCCTTCTTGGCAAATTTATTCCCGTTGAGAAAGAAAAAGAGTTCCATGCTGAGAACTCTTGAATTGAATCGATGATTAGAACGAGGCAATACATATTACTTCTGCCCTGCTACAGGCACTGAATTCAAATCGGTGGGAACTTCTCAAATCCATTTCCCCTTGCAAACATGAGCAAAAGGATGCAAACATACAATAAAATTCTTCTTTTTTATAATCCTGTTGGGGTTTTTTTTTTCCCCCTGCATGTGTGTGAAATCATTATGCGGAACTGTTGGGGTATTTTTATTCCCATTTTATTCGGTTTATATTCTTAAGCAAGGACTTACAAGTCTGGAGAAAAGCCTCACAGAGTGCATGTACATTTGTACACCCCTTCTATAAAACATCTTAATGTCACTGCCGCGTGAGCAGAATTGTTCCGCTGATAGAACACATGGCTGATGTTTAATCTTTCCAGGAAAGTTTAATGAAAGGTTCTTGAATCAATCTGTCTGGTTTAAAGTTTGAAGGGCATTTGGATGCACTAATTTGATGTATGTGCCAGGTGTTTCTAAACAGTTATCAGATAAAGACACTTGAGCCCTTCCTGCTCCCTCCCTCTTATCTCCATGGGCTTCCTCGACTTCACCTTCCAGCTTGTTTCAATGTGCTTCAATGTACTGTAGTATTTATTAATACTCATTGTTTTGTAAGCCAGTTATTGGGAGATTCAATATTATAATATCCACAGAAAAGAGTTTAGTTACACAATGAAAGGGCGAGTTGGACCTTCCAGGCAATGTGCCATCTGCTGGGACACTGGGAATCGCCCTGCTTCGGCATTGTTGGAGTTTGGAGTGAAACACGTGTGTCTGTGCTCCTCAGACCCGACTCACAGCGCCTTATTCTAGCTGTCACTCGCTGTTTGAATTACAGTCGTGCCTGGGGCATCATCCGAGATCTGGCTGGAAAAGATCTGGCCAAAGGGGCTATGACAGATGTCTGTAAAGCCCTCCAGGGTGTGGGAGAGGGAATAGGGAATGAGGATGCACAAATTCTTACAAGACAAGGACGTATCCAATCACCATTAGGTATCAGACTTTAAAAGTGACAGTCCTTTCTTGTAGTACAAAATTAAACAGCGCAACATCCTGGCACCAAAATACTGCGAAGCCAAATTCTATCCCAGGCTAAAGAGGGCTGAAATAAACCCCTGGGACACAGGTCCATCAGTGATTACTGCACATGCCATCTAGATGTGGGCTCTGGGCTCAGATAGTCCTCATGCTGCTGGTTGTTGGAAGCAGGAGGGGCTATTTCTGCCTCTCAGAGTTTGCCCTGGGGCATCCATCGTGACCGTGTTAGAGACAAGGGCTGGGTGAGGCAGAGCAGAGCTGGCCCAGCCCGCAGCTCTGACCTTGTCCTCCTTGGGAAGATCATCCCAGCCCCAAAGGACATGTGGCCAGTGAGATGGAGGACATACCAGGGAAAAGGGATGAAGAGACTCGTGCTGGGTCCCTCAGCAGGTCTGGAGAAGCTGCTTGCTGCAGTCCCCAGCCAGCTCAGCAGAGCACTGGGCTTCAGCCCCCTATGCTAATTAGGAAGTTACTGGCATCAAGCTGAAGCGGTGCAGCCCTGCACGAGGCCCTCCAAGGATTTACGTGCCTGGAAGGCATAAGTTGCATTTCATTGATAGTACAATTGTGCCCTAAATCTCTCTGGTCACCAGAGATGTAGCAGCAGTGGTGTGAGCTCGAGGTAAACGCAGATAAGGCAGCGCCCGTGGATTGCCCGGCGTCCATACGGTGTCGGTGCAGTACACGGGGGCCTGAGCTGGGTGAGCTTGTACCTGCCACTGCCATCTAAGTAACCCAGAGCCACCCAGCACAGGCTCCCGCGGCAGGCACAGGCACCAGGTGACGCTGCCACCATCCCAGGCTGGGAATTTAAAGAAGGAACATCATCTCAGAGGTCACTCAGGCCTTTGGGAGCGATTCCAGCCGTGCACGAGCAGCAAAGCTGCTGCACTCACCCTTCCTCTTCTTTGTTCTGAAGGAAGGGTCTCCTATGGGAAAACAAAGCCCTGTAGCCAAATCTCAGCCAACCCTGCCGAAAGCTGCTCGTTGCCAGCGTGCAGGAGTTGAAGCGAAGGACATCCACCTGCAGCCAGGACCACTGTTACAGCAGCGACAGCCCCACACAGGATTGCTGGGTTTCTGAACTGAACCAGTTACGCACTGGAAGGCCGACTGTGATGTAATTGTGCTGCTGCAAACATGGCCTGTACCATCTTGCTTGGTTTTCTTTCCGAACTGGAACAAGCTGCACTGGGGTCTGCATTTCCTTTAATGATTGAAGTGTGTCCCCATGAAGAGTTTGCTGCTGGAACAGAAATGGTGTCAAAGCCACAGACCTTTGTGGTGAAGACTGGTCCTTAGTTTCTAAGGAAGCATTTTTACCTCTTTGTTGGCAGTAAGTAAGCTGTAGGAACTCAGAAAAGATAAAAGGCAAGAAAGTCTGATCTCTTAAACTCCTGTTTCCCGAACAGACTTCAGAAAAGGGCAGTCAGAGAAATCATACAATCATTAAAGATGGAAAAGACCTCTAAGATGTCTTCAATCTTTGCCATTAAATCCCCAGGAAACCCCAATGTCCAGGATCTGGGGGCAGAAAAACATAAATCTCCCAAAAGAGAGAGACAGGATGGATGCTCCTGTTTGTTCCAGCATCTTCCCAAAGACACGGGATGCAATCAACCTTCAGCTGGGTCCTGCATTTTAGTACCTAAGGTCTTCTCCCATGGCTTTAGGGAGCTGTCACCACGTCCACAAACCATAATCAGGCAGCAATAGGGACAGGGGCTCTCCTCGGGAAAGCACGAGGAAGTTTTCATTAGCCAGGCTCAAAAAACCAGAAATACTTTGACAAGCAAAGAGCATTTTTTCAACTGCCATTAGTGCTGTTTTCTAAAGAAATTTTCATTCATGTAATGCCCCATCTCATTTAAAAGACAGGCCCCTGAAGCTGTAGGGCTGAGCCGGGGTGGTCCTTGCCAAGGAAGCCGGTGAGCAGCAGCAATGCACCAGAGCTGCACTGGCTTCAGCTGCAGGAGCAAGCAGGAGTTTTAAAAGCCACAAATGCAATGACATATTTCCAGATTAACTTTCCCTTGTGCCTCTGAGAAGCCTGTTGGATATTGATACTGAGCCAAGCAGTTGCTGGTTACTGGAATTAACTCATCCTGCCTTTAGTTCCGTGCCTTAGCGAGCAAGAGAATGACTCCTGTGAATAACTCAGCCTAAACTGAAATCCTGGGAAATTGTTTTGGGTAGGGCTGAGGTTTGGTTTAAACAGATAAACAAGAAGCACAGAAAGGAAAGGCCTACTCAGAGCCAACCCCACAGGGATTGTGTCGTGCAAACCAGCGTTTGCATTCACTCTCTGCAGGTTTTTATCTAATTTAGATAAATATATAAATCAAATTTCATTTGCAAAACAAAAAGAGGCACTTAATCTCGAAAATATCAAATTGGGGAACTGGGAAACTTTTTCATTTGGGGCTTTTCTTCTACGTGAGGCTATTTCCTGAAATCATGATGAATTTGCAAATAGTTTCAGCTGTCCCAAAATTACACTTTTCAGCAAACAGCTACTTGTCTGATGAAAATCACTCAGCTGTTACCAAGGTCTTGGCTAGCTCCGGCTGTTACATTTCCAATGGGATTTTTCCACAACAGTTAAGCAGGAGTGGCCTGGGAGTTTAAATATGGATAATTCCCTCCATCCTGTTGCAACTTCTGCAGCTTCAGCTTTTCCCTGGCTCCACGTGCTGCAGGCTGGGAGTGTGCACAGGGATGAAGGAGGAAACAAAGACAAGATGCAGCATTTGGGATAAAGTCTAAAGCAGATAGAAAGTGTAACTGGAGCTGGAGGGCTTGATGGAGAGCCCACGGTGGAGCTGGGGAGGGTTGGAGCATCTCTGCGGGAAGAGCAGCATCCTGGCAGCTCCTGTCTGAGTTATCAAATATACATGTTATCTAGCAAGAGGAGCTGGGGGGGGGGAAAAGCCTTTAAAATCCAGTTTTACACACATTGTGTTTTGAGTAAATATTATTTTAGCTATCTAAAGTATTCAAACTAATCACGGCAGTTTCCTTTAATGCCTGCCATTCCAGACACAAGGTTTATTTACTGTAATGTAATACATCTTGAGGGAATGTCGTATGCAGATATTAGCAATTAACTCATTAATCTAAAAATCACAATTCTCGCAATTAATAGAGCACTGCACAGTCACTCTAATTACAAACTCTGCACAAAAGGCCAGTCTCACAGGGAACATGTAGCCTCCTAATTAGCCAAGATTTCAAAGGCAGACAGAAAATTGAGATGTTGAGGGTCAGGGAGGGAAAGATGTGAATACAGTGCACTGTGGGCATATGTGACAGCGGGGCTGAGGAGCAGGGCAGGAGTTTCCCTGGGTGCAGTGTGGGGGCAGCACTCACCCACCCAGGGCAGGTGTGTCTGCCCACAGCACTGGGAGATGCAACCAGCATCTGGTGAGGGAGCTTTATCTGCCGGGACACCCAGGGCCACCTCTGGGCTCAGGGATGGGGAACAGCCCCTCGGCAGCGTTTTCCCCCCAGGTCCTGCAAGATGCTGAGCCCCCTGGCTCTGGTCCAGCGAAGCACTTCTGGATGTGTTTAACTTTAAGGACAGGATAGCCCTGCTGATTTCATCAGGACTACTCACATGCTTAAGAACTTGGATTTGGAGAAAGAGTGCTCAGCATGCAGCAGGACCAAGACATCCATGGCTGGCCATGGAGCCTTTCAGCATCTCCGTTTTTCCAGCTATAAATGGGAGCAACGAGACCCGTTTCCCTCTGTGCCCCTGTGGTGGCAGAGCCCTGCAGACAACACGTGGAGTCACCCACCTGGGCTCTGCCCTTCCCTGAGCCCACAGGGCTGGTGTTCTGGCTGCTTGGGCGTTGCAAAGCCCAGCAGGAGCTCTGGCCCTGGGCACTGCAGGCATGCCTGCCAGGGCTCCGGAAAACATCCCGAGGGATGCTGTGGGAAGTGTTTCCTTACCCAGGCCTCCACCCAGATGCTATTGTAATCTTTATCTTCAAGCAAGAGACAGGGAGTCTGCCAGCACACGGCTGGTGTTGGTGGAGACCGTTGTCATGAGCTGCCTGATGGTGGAAAAGGCTGTGAGACAACGAGACAACGCCTGTTTGACTTATGGGTAGAAGCACAATTGCAGCACTGATTGCCCTTCCCTTGGGTTGTGTCCCTGGGCTACAGCCTCCTGAGGAGTTTAGAAGCTTTTGGGTTTGGTCCTGAAGAGAGTACTTTTTTCATCATGGATTTTTTACAGATTGTGTTCCAGAGACCTGTGCGGGCCGCAATGTTTTTAGGCAGCACTGAATTTTTTAGGGGGCACATCCCGTTATCCTTGCCTGCTGAAAGAACCCTTTCAGCTCAGAACAAACCATCCCTGGGAGAGCAGCTCCTTGTCCAGGAGCTCTGGAGGAAATCATGAAGGTGCAAACATCTCTGAGGGTGGTGGAGGGGACAGATTGTAGAAGTGAAGCCACTGAGTGTTTAGATGGTGGTAAAGAGAGAGATGATCTTGGAAAAAGCCAGAGGGATGGCAACTGAAGCAGGTCTAATGGCTCTAGCATTTGACAGGGTGTCTGTGGCCAGGTGGGGACAGGTCTTCTCAGAGGTGGACCTCTTTGTGCAGACCTTCTTGGCTGGAGACTAAACCTGCTGGTGGTGCTTGGAAGACAAATGCTGGTAGATCTCCATGAGAACAGAGCTGCTCACAGCACCCTGACCCCACAGCTTGGACTCAGCACAGCTGAGGTTGTGGATTGAGAGTCACTCACTACAATAAAATTCCTGAAAGTCCCAGAATCCAAAAAATCTGAGATGTTTTAGAGAATACACTTAAAATGTGTTTGGAAGAGAACTGAGATGGGTGAAAATGCTACAAGAAATCACCCTGAGGAAAAACACTGTCCTCCTACCACCGATAGGACAGAACTCCACAGAGGGGTGGGGTGTTGGAGGCTGAGGTTGACCCAACATCCTGTGGAGAGAAGAGGGCTTGGAGATGAAGATGCTGCTGTGAGTGAGCAAGGCAGGAGACACATGAGCCTCACTTTGCAGCCTCTCACAGCCTGGAGAGGGGATAAGAACCCTGTCACAGGGACTGCTCAGTGGCTGCTGCCCTTCCAGCCCAGTGATGAGCTGGTTTCTCAGAAGAAGACTGAGAATAAAAGTTGGTAAATTCCAGCTCGATTGGGACCCCTGAACCCCTCAGTGCCCAGTCTGTGCTCACACATTTTTTTGCCCTTCATTGGGCCATGCCAGCAGCTGCTGGTGCTCTGTGGGACAGGCACTGGGCACCACAGTCATCCCTGGAGAGCACTTGTCGGGTGGTTAGTGTGAGAAGAAATGTTCAATCCTCCGGAAAGGTGGAGAAAATGCTTAAAGAAAAAAAAAAAAGTTTCGCTAAAATTGCAGTCTCTGGATTATTGTTTGCTGGGAACAGAGTCTGGGATTCTGATGTATTTTTTAATAACGAAGATCCCCGGCCGTGGGAGTAAACAAGAGTTATTAATATATCCGTGTGAGGATGACCTGGCTGGGAGAGGAGCCCGGGCTGAAGAGCGCAGATCTCTGGGGCTCTCCTCTTGTCTCTGCCCTTTCCCTCCCTGTCTTAAGCCGATTGTGCCCGACCTGCCTCTGCTGCAGCCAGGACACTCCGACCTGACCCCCGGGCTGTGGGGAAACACTGAGTCATTAATGGCTGTAAAGCACTCCTGGCTCTTCGCACGAAGGGCACAGTGGCTACACAGAGTCCTGGCAAGGAGTTGCAATGATGTTTTTGTACAGATAAACTAAAAAGTCAAGAGTTCTTTATTAAAATGTTCCTTTTTTTGCATATGAGTTTCACAGACGGAATTGCCGTCGCAGAGGGTTTTGTTGCAGCCTAAGGACAGTTATTCAAAGGGCAGAAAATCAATGTAAATTTTCAACCCTCTCCACTGCTGTCATGTAATTAATTTCATGTTTTACCAAGATTATCTCCCCAAATGAATTATGAGAATAATATGTTTTCAATACTGTTCATTCACTAATTAATCATTGCAGGGAAGAAACTTCATTTCAAGTGCTAGTAAAGTATATGTAAATTATTAATTGGAGTGTTGAGCTAACAACAGATCACTGGATGCCATCCAGGACGGATGAGATGCTACCACTTGCGTGCACGTCTTGAGAGCAGGAATTTTATCCAGCCATTTCAAAACTCCTAGGAAGGCCAGTAGGTTACAGATATGCTGAGGGAAGTCATGCTCAGATTTAAGATTACATTTTTCTACGCGTTGTAGACAAGAAATGAAGAAAAATAAAATGTAAAATATTCCTTAAAGTTCAAATGCAGTGGTCTGTCTTGAAAGACAAAAAAGATGATAAAAACAGAATTGAAAGGTCCAAGCTGGCAGTTATTAGAATAGCAAAAACACAGTGCTTATGTACATAATGGTTTAACTTAGATTAAAAACCATAACTTATCTGAAAATATTCTTTTTAGTACTTCGGAGGTTAAATATGGTTCAGAGCAGCTCTCTCAATTAAATTGTTTCTCCCTCACTCCAATAAAGTATATTAAAAATCATTTCCTGGAAAGTAACAAAAGATCATTATTTTGTTTGCAAACCCACACCGTGTTATCCCTTCAAAGAGAAAGCACGGTCAGCACCGGGATTGCACCCCGAGCCAGGCACAGAGAACAGCCCTGCCCTGTCCATTCCACAGCCCCACGGAATCCTTCGGGTTGGAAAACACCTGCCAAGGCCACCACTCACCCGTGTCCCCAAGTGCCACATCCACAGGGCTTTGAAATCCCTCCAGGGAAGGGGATCCACCCCTGCCCTGGGCAGCTGTGCCAGGGCTGGACAGCCCTTTTTGTGAAGAAATGTTCCTTTATCTCCAATCTAAACCTGCCCTGTCCCACCTGAGCCCGTTCCCTCTGCTCCTGTCCCTGTTCCCTGGGAGCAGAGCCCGACCCCCCCGGCTCCCCCCTCCTGGCAGGGACTTGCAGAGCCACAAGGTCCCCCCTGAGCAGGACCGGAGCTGTGGTTCCATTGGCACCGAAGGGGCTGATTTCCCCCCCAGAATCACCGTGCTGGTGCGATGCAACCCTGGCACCCCTCTGCTCCCCACAGCCCAAGCAGGGCTCACCCCACATCCCTGCCCAGCCCCCGGGAGCTGCTCCAGGGAGCTGGGCTGCACACACGCCAGAGAGGAGCTTGTTCCAACCCTCTCTGCATTGTGCCAGGGGACGTTTCTGGAGCATTGCTTTGCTTACACAGTAGATTTTATTTGTTCGTGATCGGTGGGAAAGACTGAGGTTTACAGTCCCCTCTTCCTTCGGGCTATTTGCGTTTCATATGGGGTAGCATTAAAGCCAATTCCAAGGAAAAGAGTAACTACAGTACCCAATTCCAAAATGACTGGCAGACTCCTGTGCTGGTATACAGAGCAGCTATAAATGTACCATTAGCCATAAGACTCATGTTTAAAGTAGGAAAGTGCTTGGGCTTGTCTCCAGCAGGAAGGTGGGTTCCCCCAGGCCACAGGCTGCAACTCATTGGATTGTCCTCCCCCTCTTTGTCACCCACCCTCTCCCCCTTCCCAGGATTTCTGTCAGGATTTACCCAGATATTTCCACCACAGCAGGTAAGGATGATGCTCTGCTTCTCCTGGAAGGTCTGGGCTCCCCCACTGCTGCCCTGACACAGCCACTGGTTTCTGAGACACTCCCTGGCTTGGTGCATCCCACAAGGACACTGAGAGCCTTCTGTGGGATGCAGGCACACACAGGGTGGCCCTGAGCATCACCAGGAATTCCCATTTCATTCCCCTGCACTGGGAGCTGGGTGGCTCCATCGTGGAGGTGATGAGGTTAAAAAAGATGGGGACAAATGGGAATGTTCCTACAGGCTTCTCTGTGGATGCGAAGGGCCCTCAAGGGATTAAAATATGAAGATGGAAACTGTCATCTATTTTTGGAAATGTTTTCCTCTCAGGGACAAACTCCAAGGCTATTAATCAGCATAACAAGAAGAGGAAGAGACTCTCAAAGATCAATTGCTCCTCGCTGGAGAAGTAGTTCAAAATAATTGTATATGTGTTGGGGCTCTTTTTGGTGTAATTGAATGGTACCAAAAGAGTCAAGTATATTTAAGGGATAATCTCTCCTGTGCTGTAGTGAACAAAGCAATAAACGCCTGTTGAGATTGATTAATCACTGAGGAGGTGCCAAGGAGTTTAATCCATCCCAGAAGTCTTTTATGACAAGGCTCCTGCAAAGTGGTGGGGATTATTATCATGTAAGAAAACTGATAGAAAACAAAAAATTCCTTGTATTTGAAATGTGCAAATATTATGTTTCTGCCTCCACCTGCAGGAAACCTCCACCCCAGAGGTTGGGATAAGGATCTGCTGGCAAAAACCGCCTGTGGACAGGAAAGGTTCATGCGGAGTAATTCCTAGAAAGCTGTCTCCTCCCTCATTCCCCCTACTGGTGGAGATAAAGAGTGGAAAAGCATGAAATAAAGTTCTTCTGGTAGAAGAAGAAGCTTCAACAAACAGCCCTTTCAGTCAGTACAAAGCAGAAAGAGAAACACAGTGATTCAGGCGCGCAGAGGTCTGCACAGTGCTGCTCCATAAAATAAAAAATACAGGTGACCAGAATAAAAACCTAGACAAAGTCAGAGGGAGAAGAAGTCTGGATGTGCAGAGCTCCCGGCTTCGTCCCTTCCTAGGGAAAGAGGGGTCTCAGTGCAGCCCATCATCCTTGGGATGGCGAATTGCATGTTGTGCTGAGAAGCCCTGGCACACCGCTGGCGTCACTGGATCTGGGGGCAGTTGGTGGGATGAGGCTGCTGAAGGGTCCAGGCAGGTCTGCACCTGGCAGCAATGCTGTGCACACTTTCTGGGATAGAAAACCAGCTGGAATTTGACTGCAGCCGCACTGGGGGGATTAACGAAGGAGGCATCGTCACCAAGGAGACATGCACCTTGTTCTTGTGCAAAGAAAGAGTGCAAACACGAGAGGTCCAGAGGAGGCAGGGCTAGAACTTCACTGCCTGGGCCAGAAACTTTGGAAATGTCTACATCCACACTCCATACAGGAGAACGTTATAGCTGCTTCCACTTGTTTTTCTCTTTTCCCCTCTCAGCAATGCTGAGTACACGAAAGAAAAGTATTTTAAATATCACAGCCGACAAATCAAATGCAAACACAAGAACAAAATTTGCTTCATCTTCCTAACATGAAGACAGGATTCCCAGCCTGGAAGTGCATGGAACAATAAACACCTGATTTGCTTGCAAGGCCCTTTTGCAAGAAAGAGGACGTGGCCTTTCATCATGGTGGTCTCTGCCATACAAATCCCTGGCTCTTGGTGCATGGTGCAGTTCCCAGGGCAAAGCCCATTTTGGTTTGGGATTTTTAAGGACACACCCCAACCAGTATCAGGAGAGGCTCCATAGGGTCCATGACTTCCAGCCTTCCTGGATTTGCTCACCTCTGAAATCAGCTGCTGACTCAGGGTGGTGGGCCAGGGTCACCAGATGGGCACAAAAGGTCAAAAGGAACCAATTCAACCCATTCTGAGCTATAAATTCAAATGCAAGGCAAAACTTACAGCCCCAGTTCAGGAAATCAGGAAAGCCTTTTAGGATGTGTGGGGTGTCTTTACTGATTTGGAGTCTGACATTGCTTGGAAGGGACAAGCACCTGAGTGTCCCACACTGTGTGAGCGAAATCCCCTTCCACACAGAGCAGCACACAGCGTGTTAACTGCTTTCTTTTCTCTATCCATGCTATGCTACTATTTTATGCCCTTTTCTTTATTTGGATTTCAAAATGAAAAAATAAATTCTATTACTTTCTTCAGCCTAGTCCTTGTTGCTCTGGGTTTTCCGTGTGTCAGAGTCCCCACTCCAAAGGCCACTTGCTTCCAGTCACCTCCTCACACTGATGTTTTTCAAACCATGGGAGCAGTCGTATTAATTCTAGTTCTAATAAAATGATCATTTTCTGTTGCAAATTTAAGACAAAAGCAAGGCATTAAGTCATCCTGCCCTTTGCTTCCATGCATCTCGGTATCCCAAGAACCCGGGCTGTGGCCGGTGGGGTTTTTCATTCCATCATTCACTTGAATATAAAATTTTTAATGTAATTAATTATCTACTCACTGCAGCAAAATTGTCCAGCTTCTGGATGGGGTTTATCTGATCAGTGGTAACTATACCCAAATTAAGAATGTGTGGCCTGCCACCAAATTAATTCCCAAATCCAAACTGCAAATGCATTAACTCCGGAGTCGATGGCTGCAATGCAGTGAATGCAAACTTCTCTGCTGCACCTGCAGTGAGCCAGAAGAGCTTCCCCAGGATGGCTCTGGCTGCACCTCCATCACATACCACCCAGCGGCACAGCCAGGAACTGCCCCATCTATCTGGGAATACTTTGTGCATGCACTAATATATCCCTAAGCCTTGTTTTGGGAAGGATTTCCTTTCACCTTCCCCATTCAGCTCAGAATTATTCCACTGACTCTAATGTGCTTTATGATAAACAGTAGCTCAAGGGCAGCCTTTATGCATTGCCATAAAATCTGGGAGTGAAAGCCAGTGTTTCTCCTCATGGAAAGGTAAAGGTGCCCTGATCAGGCACAGAGGAGGGGCTACAAACACAGCTGGATGTGGCCATCCCTGGGTTCAAATCCACAAAGGGCTGTGTGCTAGGAACGCCTTTTCACTGCCACTGCGCAAAGGTAAATGAGAGACATAGCTAGCATGAAGGCACCTCAGGGCTTGACTGTTGGCCCTTCAGTTCGGAGGGACTTTCACCATCAGCTTTAAAAAGCTCAGAATTAGACCCCAAAGGAGACCCACAGCCTGCTGTTACCTCCGCAGGGGCTGCTGCAGGCTCCAGTCCATGCACAGACTCTGCTTGCACAGGATGTGGCAGGAGTGTTTTCTGGTTAAGGAACTGGATGGGACCCAAGAGATCCGATTTGAGGTTTGACTCCTGCCATAGACTTCCTGTGGGACCTTGGGGAAGTCACTTAGCCGTGGGTGTCTGTCCCCAGCCATGCACCACCATCACCACCACCACTTTGTTTCTGGTCCCAACCCGGGCTTCTGGTGAAGGAGGATGGAGGATGTCTGGCACAACGTGACCCCAGCATTGGCTGACGCATCCATGATACAAAAGCACTGGAATTTTGGAGCAGAAGACATTTTTCACATGGGATGCAATGATAGGATAGTGTTCAGTTCACACCTACTCAGGAGTGAACTGTCCCTAACTCTTACGAGAACACTTCCATATTGATTAATCTTGATTAATCTAATATGAACAATAAATATTAGTATGAGAAAAGTCTGAAAATTGCTCTTTATCATTACTTGTACTTAATAGATGAGTTTAAAATAAAATTCATATTCCCTTCACCTTCTCCTGAGCAGTAGCTGGCATTTGATATCAAGAGATTTTTCCTGTTAAATTAATCAGAAGTCATCAAGTTCTAGGCAACGTCAAGGGTTTTTTGGTTTTTTTGGGGCTAACTTCAGAATGAATACCAGTGAGTTTGAAAAGGGTATACATTTTTCATTATGTCAGATGAAAAGAACATCCTTCCTATTTGTACGATAGCGCAATAAAAGACATCACCAGTGACTTCAGCTCCTGGGTAATTTTTTACTTGTCTATCTGGTTCATTTTTCTTTGATCAAACAAAGACTAAAAATACTGTGGCATTTTACTACTTCAAAACTCAGACATACATAGACTTTATCTTTCCAAGGGAATATTGGAAACCACTGAATATTTGAATTGCCTGAACTCTGTGGTTTTTGGATAAGGACCAATTTCACCAAGCGCAGCAGAACTGCAGCATCGCCTCTCACAGGGCTGACTGCACTCCCACCCCACCAGCACAAGTGGGGTTGAATCGAGCAGGGACAAGCTGGGGGTGGTTGCAATGACCCACTTTTATTGCCCAGATATTTGAAAATCATCCTAACTTCTTTTTTCTCCCACCAGAGGAGAGAAATGACAATGTCAGAAGGGGCTCAGGCTCCCTGGTTGCTTCACCGTCCCCTCCAGTTGCCAGACCCTGATTGATTCTCCCCCTGTGCTGCCTGCTTGCCTTTGTCTTTTGCTTTCTACCTTCTTGCTGTGCTTATCTCTGAGCACTTCCCCTAATCCCACTCACTTCTCTATCATTTATTTTGCTCCTTTGTCCCCAGAATCAATGGTAAAGTTCTTAACTCTTGCTGCCTGAACTTCCTTTCCTTTATCTCGCTTCCTCTCCTCTCTGCAGTGCTGTGTTCCTACTTCTCCTCTCTCCACCACACATTCAATCAGCAGTACCTGCAGTGACTCCTTGTCTTTCCTTTTCTTCCCTGCTCCATCGCTGGCTCTGCACCTTTCCCTCATCTCCCCTCGGTCCAGCACCTTTCCCAGCTCACTGGGCTCTCCAGCCCTCTGCCCATCTTTCCACTGAGCCTGCTGCTCAGTGACAGCCCATGTCCCAAAGGTCCTTCCCTCCACATCTGCCCCCCCAGGTCTCTCCAGCTGTGGACCCTCTGCAGTTTTCTCATCAGTCACTCCACCAGCACCGCCGCCTGCTCCCAAAGTGTGCCCACATCTGTACCTGCCCCTTCAAAACACTTCTGCCTTAATCTTCAACTTTTCCATCCTCGCCTTACAACCATCTCGATTTCCATGATGAAGCTTTCCCTTCTCCCAGAGCCTTCCCTGTAACCCATCCTCGTTCTTCTCACCATTAATAATCCCTGCTCTCTCTCTCATCTAAACTGCTCTCTGTCTCTTGCCTTTTTTAGCCCGTAAGTGCCTTGGGACAGGGAACATGGATCATCTATGTTTATAGAGTGACTGGTAAATTTTGTGACACTGTATAAATATTTCCTTTATTAATTACAGTCTCCAGCATGAGACCTTTCTTCAAAAAAGGTTTGTAGAAAGGAAATACATATTTTGGCAGGCTCTCATTGAGTATGTTGACCTCAGTGTATAATCTCCCTCCGGCACAGGAAAGCACATACCACGGCGATCGCTATCGCTGCGGCAGACACGCAGACCTTCCTCCGCATGCACGAGATAAAGACCTATCTGTTAACCTCCTGTTTGTCTCCACATCATCGCAGAGCGATTACCTGATAAGGTTTGAAGCGAGGGTGACGTTTCCTACACCTCAGCTCCTACAATTAGATGTGAGTGTCAGAGAACATCATGTCGGCGCAGGTAAGGAGAAGGGAGGCATTAATCTTCCCTGGCGGCACCGGTGCCAACTGTTTGTCAGGGCTGGAGTTACATTTCACTTCATTCCTTCACTTGACGTGAGGCTTTCACGGTGCTCAAACCTTCCCTGTCAGTGGTGCTGGCTGAGGAGCTCATGATGTGGATGTTTCCTCACCTGGACGACTGGCTTGTGTGCCTCTCACTCGTACAGTGTTACAGGCCTACTGAGTTTGAGAAAAACCCCTTTGGGGTAAAAAGGTGTCTCTGGACTGTCCTTGAAACAAAACACATTTCTCCTGTGAGTGTCCAGAAGGTGCTGCCATCAGGCTGCCTGCCATGGAGAGCTCTTGCAACACACCCGGCCCGTGCTCCTGCTTTTTACGTCTCCCCACTGGCTCTGCATTTGGGTTTGTATCTACTTTTTGGCAACTTGCATTTGTCTGAAAAGCTGTTGTTGCTTCACTTGTCCCACCCTGGATGAGCACAGTGGTGGGAGCCCTGTGTGTCAGCTGGAGGGGAGCTGGTGGCCAGTGCCTGGGATGAGTGTGGAGCACAGATGGCCCTTGGCAAGCGTGGGTCCCATGGTGTGGATTAGCTGTGTGTGGTACAGAGGGCAGAGACTGAGTGGAAGGGAAAATCCAGGTAGGAAATACACACCCGTGCCAAAAATACTATAAATAAACCCTGCCACAGGCAGCACAGCCTGCTCTCGATACTGCCCAGGCTCTTCTTTCAAGCTTTCCCCTGCTCTGTACAGCTCATCCACACAGATACACAACAGCAATGTCTTTGCAGTGACATGTTTGAAATTACTGTTTAATATTTTAGGGAAGCAGACTAAATTTTGTCCATAAAAGACAGCTTTTATTGTTAAGACTTATCCTACATTAGGAATTGTATCAGTTATAACTACACCAAGTAGCTAAATATATTTTGAATAATCAGCTGCCTTACCCAAATAAATGAATATGAAATGTGTGGAGACTTCTCTCCAGCCCTTCATCAACTGTCTTGTAAATGAGTTTTAATGAAATATTGACTTAGTGCTGGCGCTGTTTCAAGAGACTGCTTGCACCTTACCCTAACCAGTGTAATATCAAAAGCCTAATCAAAGCATAAATCATCACAAACAAACAAACAATCAAACAAACATGTTTGATTGCTTTGCAATAGGAGAGTTTAACAAGGCTTTCCCAACTGGGATCCTGGAAGCAAGGTAAGCCCAAATTGACAGCTGCTCAGCTGGAAACTGTAATGATCCGGACCCAGCATGAGGAAAGGATGTACGAACTGCATTTTTAAAGAGCTGCTGATGCCTCAGTGAAAATTCTCATGTTGGAGTGATTGTTCATTCTGAATTGCTGTTGAGCCCATCAATACCTGTGCTCTAGTGCAGAAGGAATGCAGAGCCTAATTCGACCCCTGTGTTTTATTGACCTCCTTTTACAAGTTTCCTCCAGAACACAGATGAGTAATGAAATGGTGATACAAAATGGTGCAGAAGTCAAAGGCAAAGTGGTCAAAGAGCTGTGGAGGGTCTCGTGGTGCCAACTGACTCTGTGGCAAAACAGCAGACTGAATTAAATTCTGCTAAGCTCAAAGGGAACCCCCGGCCTTCGCTCTGTGTACTCACTGATGAGCTCCTCTTCAGCTCTCACCACTTAGAGAAGAGATCTGAGAGCCACTGCTGACAGTTTGAAGAAACATCAGTCAAAGCTCATAGGCAGCGAAAAAGGCAACTGGAATATATAGGCATGTGTGCCTGAGAGCTCATTCAATTCTTCCAGCTGCATAGTTGGTGCAATAAAAGGTGTTACATCTGTCTGTGAGCTCTGTTCCATCTGTATCCTCCCACCATCACAACTGCAGCAAAACACCACTAAACCAGACAACATCATTAAGCCACGAGATAAATCCACGTGTGCTCACCTCTGGAATATTGTGTGTCGTTCTCCTGTATCCCCCTCAGCCTGGAAAGGGGGATGATTGAAGGGGAAATATGATGGAGGTCTGTAACAGCCTGAGTGGCGTGGAGGAGGTGTAATGGGAGCAATTATGTGGCACTCAATTTGAGAATAAGTGTTTGCCACGTGAAACTTCTGAGCAGTTAAAGCAAAGAGCAGGAACCTCTTTTTTTTTTTTTCTCCCCTCAGAAAACTGACTTAAATTGTGGGATTCATTTGCCTTGGTTTGTCAACTCCATTAAAAAAAAAAACAAGAGGGATTTTAAAGGGATAAGACAAATTTACATAGGGAAGGTCCAAAGGATGGACTGTGCCTCTTCCTCCCTCTTCCTACTCCTCTGTTTGTACTGCACTGAGCTGTACTGACTTACACCTTCTTCAGTGTCCACACCTGCTGATTATTCCATGCCCCTTAATTACTGTACAGCTTCTGCTTTACGTGGCTTCCTGCTGGCTGCTAAAAATATGATCAAATACGGAGAATATAGCACAGGATGGCCTTAGCAAGCCTTTGGCTTCACAATCACAGTTCTCCCATAACTACACAGAGTCGTGGAATCATTTAGGATGGATAAGACCTCCAAGACCATCAAGTCCAACCTATGACTGACCACCACCTTGTCAACCAGCCCAGAGCACTGAGTGCCATGTCCAGTTGTTCCTTGAACACCTCCAAGGATAGGGACTCCACCACCTCCCTGAAAGGAAAGTCACCACCTCTCTGTGGTTACGGAGACTAAGATATGAATGGAACCATCACTACCAGTGAAACAATATTTGCCTATTTCTAAATAATGGCTTTAAACTGAAATAAATGGCTTTTTCTATCTAATGGCTTCACACTGACATTCAATGATCCTGTGATTACATTTGTATTTATTAACTTCCCTGCCCAGCAAAGCTTTGCCCTGCACTGGTCTCACTCATCTGTTGAGCCTCGACTGCCTGGAAGCTGTTGGTGCTGGAAGTGCCGGGTCAGGGCCTGGCAGTGCCCTGCTCACAGGTCAGCGATGGCCTTAGTGAGAGCAAACCTGTGCCCGTGCAGCTGCTGTAGTTTCAGGGGAGAAGGAGTGAGCACAGACCATGGGGAGCACAGCCCCTGGGGGCAGCCTCTCCACACCTGCTGCCCTCATCAGTACCATTGGGGTTAAGGTTTTGCAGGGGGTGGGATAAGCAGCTTTAAATCATCTGCAGGACACCACAAACAGGGAGTGTTCAAATCAGGATTAGGACTGGGGTCTTCTTGGCTTCACTCTTGTCCTTTTGTAGTCCATGGTACAGAGGACAGAAATGCTGGCTCTGGCCTAGGATTTTAGTGCAGTGTCTCTTCCAAAAGTACTCCTCAGCCTTCAAAGTTATCCAGAATATTTTCCTGTCCACAGGTGCCTGTTGGCAGTCAGTTCAGAGGGCACACACACACACCCCCTGACCAGCCTCCTTCCCTCCCCAGAACAGATTTTTCTCTTTTGGGGTTCCCCTGCACAACTCCTGTTCCTGCCAGTGGGAGTTGTGTGTGCGTCTAAGAAGAGAATTTGGCTGCAGAACAGTATTTTAACTACTATATTTAACATATTGTATTATGACATTTACAATATTTCCCCCAAAGCTCTTCTCAGATTGAGGAGAAGCGACTCTCTGCGTTGTGCTGGCCCTTTTTCCTTGCTGATTGACAGGGAAATTAAATCAGTTCATTGCTTGTATGTTGTACACGACTAATTCTGCTCAGTGTGGTTGAGCGATAGCTTATCCCATGGACTTCTCCAGGCGCTCTCACTGCAAGGGAGGGCTCCTCCCGAACGAGGCTGGGGATCTGCCTCTGCATCTCCATGAAGATCTTTGTCACCAGAGAAAGTTTGGGCTCTGGGGGTTTGTTTCATTCTGGGGAAAGTTGTCCAGGTTCCTCTGTGTGTGCTCATCCGTTTGAATGTAGTTCCATAATGCTGCATTGGAATAACATTTACAGCAAAATCTGATTCATTTGATGTTAATTATTTAATATAAATGCAGTTATTATACCATACCCCAGTAGCACACAAACTGCTCAGCCATAAACAGATGAAAGACTACTTCAGGGGCAAACCCCTAATGTCTGGAGACGTGAGTCAGACAGTGGAGTCTTGGAGAAGAGGAGGAGGAATCTACATCCAAGAGTAACTGAACACAGCCCTTTGAATCTAGAAATAGGACTATAAATTCCAGGAGATAAATTAGTCTTCTGAAATGCTTGGTTCTGTGGGCCTCAGAAGAGTAAAGCAGCGTGCACAATTTTGTAGGGAAGAAATAGTTCATTGAGACAAGGAGAAAAAAAAAAATTAACTTCAAAACAAAAGCACAGGAGTTCATTAATTTCCCTGGAGTCCTTTGGAACAGTTTGGATTGTTTCTTGTGTTATTCATATAGCCTTTTAGAGCAAGCTATTACAAGAGGAAACTTCCCTCTATCCAAAGCCCAAGTTGTGTCTTAAGTGTCCAACTAGAGACAGATCAAAATTCAGCAAAGAGCTCTCTAGAGCCTTCAGACAGACACGTGACGGTCAGAAGTTCTGTGTCTGAAGGCTGCTTCTGTTGGAAATATGGATTCTGAATCTATACCATTCCTCCTGATCTCGTCAGCTTGGGCTGGATTTGAGGATTGCACCTCAGATTCACGTTTCTTTGGACCTGGAGGAGGAAACTTCCCCTGTCCCTGCTGCAACAGCCTCCGGATCTGCGGGAAACCCAGACTCAGTGTGGTGTGCAATGATGGATCCCTTGATAGGGTAATACCTAATGGAACTGTCTCTAGGGTCCATGAGGTACTTTGGGATCTACCTCTGAGGATTCTGAGCATCTCCTGCTGAACCTGAACATGGATGGAGCATTAGGAACCTCTCCCAAGCACAAGGCTACGTATCACTGTGTCAATACACGCTCCAAGTCCATTTTCCAGAAGCAGCTGGTGATTTAGAGAGCTAAGGGCCATTCTGGAAGGTAATTTAAGCTCTTTAGAGTGTAAACCTGATTGGAAGTCAGTAACATTGAAGGTGGAATTCATCTTGTCTCCCTTAGCTGTCCGAAAGTTGGACGAGGCTTCCTGGGGTTCCTCCACAGGCAGAGGAGAGCAGAGCTCCTGAGGCTGGTGACGGATGTAGGTGACATGGCCTGACCTGTGTGGGCACTGAGCTTTCTGCACTGGCACAGGGAGAGCCCAGACATCCAGCTGGGACCAGGGAATGAACTGGTGCATAAAGTAGGGGTTTAGTATTCTAAATTGTTCTGTAGGGTACAGATACTGAAACAAAGGTGTTAGTTGGTGCATATCTCCCTGCTGATGTGACTCCAGAGTTTCCAGAGTCCGAGAAAAACTCTTTTATAGGTCTCCTCTAGGCCTAAAGCTCAGATTTCCATTATATTGAGATGCCACTGTGTTGATAACAGCATGGGGGTAAGGATACACTTAAGGACACACTCTGCAGCATTAGGAATCCGAGGAACTCCGGGAGTTTAGCGCCCAGGTCACATCTGAAATGGCACAGAGTTGGACTTTTTAATAGTTTCCCCTCTGTGGCTTGTTGTCCCACCTGCAGAACAGCTCATCCTCCAGAGGTTTAAGGCTAATATAGCATGTTTTAGGGACAACAGGGACTTTGAGAGCACTGGGACATGTACCCCGTGGTGATGGAGACCAGAGAGGTCTTCAAGGTAGATCCAGCCTTTGATCAAACCTTTTTGGGAGCTGCCAACCCCAAAGCCCAGCAGACACCTGAGGCCCCAGGGAAGCTGTAGGAACTCTTTTAATGTCTGTCCCTGGAGTTGTAAGGTCTGTCACTGCAGTTCACAAGAGACAACTAATCAATAACTGTGGAAGCAAATAGGCAAATAAAAATAAAATCCATTAAGATGGCAGAGGTATTTACTTGTTGTATTTACACCACGGAGAGCTGCACTGTCAGTCAGTGCTTCCCCTTCGCAAGATAGAAGCAATTTGTGCAGACTGATCCCAGTTTTCTCATTAATATGTAAATGAGGCATGCCAGTTGTTAGGTTAGAAGAAAGCTGTCATGTTTATTGTGACAGATTTAATGGATGTGTTTGGATTGTGCATTCAATGTGTTTTCAAGAGCATGTCTTATCTTTGTTTAGGCAGTAAATCAAACATGTAAACAACAATTCATTAGCATCTGTCAGAAGCTCAAAGCTACATTGTTATAGTTGAAAATCTCCCCAGAGGTGAAGAAAAGTATATCTGACTTATTCCAGATTAGTTGGAATATTTTCTTTCTGTTTGCCAACTTGTAAGTAATAATTGAGCCTCCGCAAAGGTGCAGTCGGGCAGCACTAGGGGTCAGACAGAAACCAACCAAACACCAGGAATCCCGAACCCACTGGCCGCAGAGGGGACTGCAGCCACCCACCTCTGCCACCACTGCCATGCCCAGGTCTGGAGTGGTGGCTCTAGGACACTACTGCGTGCCTTGGAAGGAGACACCTCTACCTGGGCTGTGCAGCCACAGCCCGCGGCTCAGCACCAGCAGCAAAAGACCAATGTCACCAAGTGAGAAATTTTGGTGATGGGTGGACAGGCTACATGAGAAAAATAACTTGGATTTAGAGGTGTGGCTACAAGTGGCCTCACAGAGTGTCAAGACTGGATTTGCTGGAGTGGAGAAGGACTGGACCTCGAAACTCCCAGGTAGTTCCCCCCTCCCAGGAACAGCTCCATCTCCATCCTGCTGGAGTGCCCACATCCTGCTCCTTGGAACAGCCTGAAGGTGAACACGCTGCTCAGGATGGAGACATCTCTGTCAGAGATCTCAGTGTGCTTTGCAAACATCAGCCAAACCTTATCACAGAGCCACGACAAAGGAGCTGTTGTATCCATTTAACTGATGACTGTGAACAAGGACAGAGATTAAATAATTTGCCCAAAGACACGATGATGATGCAGCGGGTAAAGGGGAGCATAAAATCATAGCAGGATTCCAGCCCTGATTCTCATAGGAATTACTGGTTTTTGCTTCTACTAGTTCATGGAATTATAGAACGGTCTGGGTTGGAGGTGACCTTTAAGATCATCTCTTCCAACCTGATTCTGCTTTTTGCAGTGGTCTGGGAGACAGGTAGGTGGGAAGAAACAAGACACAAGTTACTAACGGCCTTCCACAAACCCAGGTCTGCAGTGATGAAGTGTTTCTGCATTACCTCACTCTTCCATCCCGAGTTTCTATGCATTTAATAGAAATAATAATAATTTGGAAAATGATACTTAAGAACTAGTAATTACAGTGCATCAAATATTTATGATTTGCAATCAGCCTGGAAATGTTCTTATCCACACGGCAAAGTGTGATCTCTTCCAGTGAAGACACACATTATCTTTCTTAAAGATGCAATGGGCTTCATGTGTCAGCAGGTTCCGTGAGATGGCCCAGCTTCACCTCCAGCTTGGGGTTTGACTACTCTGTTGCTGCTGAAACAACCGATAACCCTTAAACATGAGTGATGAGTCTGACTTGGCCATCGTAGTTGAGCAGCTCCACCAAGTCCTAGAATAGCAGAATCATAGGATGGTTGGGGTTGGACGAGACCTTTAAGGGTCATGTAGTCCAATGTCCCCGCAATGAGCATGGGTCAGGTGCTCTCGCCACTGTTCAGTCAGAGGAGCTGTGAAAATCTGGTTGTATGACAGTCATGGGAAGTTTTAGACCTTGAACAAGGTCAGGATTTGTGCCCAGGTACTTGGGGCAGAAGTGGGGCAGTTTGGCTTGGAAGCAGGGACAGACCTGCACCAAGACAGCTGGGTAAGGTGCCTCTGGCTGGAGGTTTTCCCTTCCCATGTGTGCAGAAGGACGAGGCCTCCTGCACGGTGAGGGCAGCACGGGGAGAAGGTGAGGAGCAAACTCCTCAGGGCAAAGGCTGTCTCTGTGGACACAGAGCCCGAGGTGGTCTCACCCATGGGCACGTTCTGCGCTCCAGTGACGGATGCTCACCAGCCGCGCAAGTGATTCAGCACGGCTTTAAACCCATGGTTTTAAACTCAATTATGCTATTAAACACAAACCTTCCTGACCTGCCCTCTCCCATCAGGTTCATGATGCATCTGATCTGCAGAGCCCTTGGGCTGAGGGGGCAGAAGGAACCTGTGAGCCACTGTTGACCC
The DNA here is from genome assembly GCA_013396755.1 of Sclerurus mexicanus. Lineage (NCBI taxonomy): Eukaryota > Metazoa > Chordata > Aves > Passeriformes > Furnariidae > Sclerurus > Sclerurus mexicanus. Next base: position 251,964 of record VWZF01006588.1, read on the forward strand.
CTTTGCCCCCGTGAGCACACTGAAGCCTTTTGAGCCAGACTCTCATTTATCCAACTTCCTTCCTCCAAAGGAACTTACAATTTAATCAGAACTTCTTAATAGTACATGAATTCTAAATTGCAGTCATTTGTTGCCACTAGCCGCAGGCTTTTCTGTCTGTTAGAAATATCTATGTTATTTCTTTCTTTTAGAGTTTACGTAAATAAAATAAAATAAACTTTTACAAATAATGTTTGCCACTTAATGATCTCAGCCAAAGTATCTATATGAGAAAATAGAAATCCTTCCTTACAATTCATCTTAAGGATGTAGTTTCAGTTTCTTATAAAGTAATAATGAATGTACCACAGATAATGTTCCAATAGTGCAAATGAGAGGAGCACATAATCAAAATGATAATAGTGGGTATTGTACGGCTGGTGTAATAAAATCTATCCCACTATGAAAATCATATCTCAAGGCAACGTTCTGTCTGATTTTTGTAATAATTGTACAAGTGAGAATAGGCACCAGGCAGCCACAGAAACAAAGGTGCTGTGGTGGTTCATTAACCAGGCGCTGCCCCGACAGCCCCTCCTGCCCCGCCAAGGGTCTCTGCTGGCCTTCAAGAGAGGAATCAGCCCCTGAAAATAGAATAAAAATCCACGCTAGAGCCAGTGCACACCTCAGGCACACTGAGGAGGCAGCTCAAGCCACACAGAGGGTGCAGTTGTGTGCTGAGCAGCTCCCTGCCCGCACAGACAGCCCCGCTGGGTGGAGGACACGGCCTTTCCTCTGCCAGAGGCGACCTGCCCTTGCAGAGACATGGAACCATGGAATGGGTTGGGTTGGGAGGGGCCTTAAAGCCCACCTCCTTCCACCCCCTGCCATGGCAGGGACACCTTCCACTAGGCACCCTGTAAAGCTCTGGGTGGGTTTTGTTCTTGCATCACAACCAGACTTCCCCAAGTGATCTTCCTCATGGCTGTTTCCCAGGCTGAGGTTGCTCTTTCGGACGTTTCCCTGCACCCGGGTGAACCTCACATTCCTCACTCATTTATTGAATTTCAGCATTTGCTGTGCAGCGCTCAGGGATGGTGGCCCATGTTCCCAACTGTTTGGGGCCCATTAGAAACATTAGTGTATATCCATAATTACTGAATTTTAAACCACAACCGGCTGCCTTTGGGGCCAACAGGCACAGCAGATTCAATCTGTCATGTCAACTCTCATTCACTTCATGGTTATTTCTTTCTTAAAGGAAATTACTATGCCAACACTACGCTCGGGGTACCAACAGCATCCACGCCACCTCTGCAGCCAGCAAAATCAATTCCACGGGAGAGGCAGTGCTCTGGGCAGAGTGTCCAGAGCCAGACTTTTTTTCCCCCCCCGGTCTACTTATCTTTTCATTATTTGTCATCCTCCTATGCATTATGCATTTTGCTTGGAACCGTGGTGTTCCCAGCATGCTCCTCCATCCCATGGGAATGGGGCACAGGGCACAGGACACAGAGCCGGTCCACACCCACCACATGGAGGACATCACGTGGCTGTCAGATTTCAGCAGCCTGAAGTTATTTGCAAGATTAGGATCTTAATGTGGGAAGTGGGTCCAATCTAGCCTTCTGTATTACTTCCACCCGTGGCTGCCGTGCCCCAGCAATAGTGTTTGTGTTTGGGTTTAAGTGTCACGGCTTAGCCAAGTGCCACGTACATGTATTTACACGTGTGTGCCCTTAAGTGAAGAATCATTTTCATTCTGTTCTCTACATGCTTTTCTCCTCTGTTGAACATGTACTCCTGTTCTCATTACACTCCAGGGTTTGATTGCTGAGCTGTGTTAAAGCATCATTACAATACTTCACAGTGCTCAGATGGAAAGCTTCATTAGCATCTGCTTATGGCACTCTGCACATGCATGTCCACCTTTCCCAAGCCCTTGGGGCTGGGCTGGAAGGAATTCCCATGCAAGGGAGAGCTGGGACAGCAATCCACATGTAGGGTTTCCCTGAGGCAGCTCCAGCGTGGCCCTGTATGCAGCACTGGGCAGGAGCATCCAACCCAACATTCCAGCTGCCCTGGGGCTGGGTGAGTCAGGAGGCCCCTGAAGGTTCTGTTTGTAACATGTGAACTGGAAATAAAATGCCGACTTCAAAAACTAAGATGCCACTTCACTGGAAAGGAAGTGCCAGTGGGTAGCAAAGGCAGTGATAGGGAGTAATATCCTGACACGAAGGAAATTGAGTGTGGCACTAAAAGGAGTGTGGAAATGTGATATTATGGCTGGAACTCTATGCAAACCCCATTGCATTAGTTGTACACATGGAGAGGGGCATCCCATGCACATACAGGGACAAAAACCGGCATCTGGGCTCACTCATTTTCTCATACAAAGGCAGAAAAGTGTAGAAAAAGCCATCAGAGCTCTGAAAAGTTCTCACACAGCCAAGTGGCTCATGCAAACCCACTTCAACGTTGCATTTATACATTAGGTCCATGAGAAAGACCGGTTTTGCAGTCCAGGAAACAACTGTGGGCTAAATCTGTGGGGGGTGAGAGTTTTGTCAGAATAAAAATAACTCATAAAGGGGTTTGCTCAAGCACCTCTTTCTATATGATGGAAAATCCTAATCCCACAATAAGGCCTTGCTGACTTAAAGAAACAGAAACAGCTTGATTTCAAAGAGAAAATGAAGATGTTTCCAAAGTGAAGAGAACAAGTATAAACACTGCAGAAGTCAAGTGTTACAAACATAAATCAGAAGGTTATAGATGCCAAGTAAAGTGAAGTAAAAGTTAGAAAAGGTACCAAAAAAAAATATGGCCAGTAAAGAAAATGGTAATTCCTTTAAAGCATATTAGCAGAAAACGAAAATAAATTCCTAACAATGGTGTTTACCTTGCTAAAGGCAAACAGTCCCCTGTTGGAAGGTAAAGATTACATTGCAATTTATGTTATTAACCATCAAATAACCAGTAATGATGCAGAAAGTGCAAAGGTTTGAATAGATGTTTCATGCCTGTACTGGGAGAACCACCCAGATGATGAGCTCGTTGGACAGCACTTGGGTGAAGCTTTTCTTTCTAACAGCACTCCAGGAGAATATTGAGCTCTACAAGTAGAGAGCAGCAGGTTAAATCTGAGGGTTTGCAGTTTAAAACAGCCAGGTAAGGTGTATTCTAGAACATGATCTGTTCCCCTGTCAGCTCTTGCCACTGGAGTTCCTTGAACCTCTGTTACAGGAATCCCTGTTTTCCTGCATGTGTTTTCTTTCCCACATGTGGTGCTGTTCCCTGAGCTCACACGGAGCCGTCCTTCCCAGGGCAGCATGTCTGCACTCACACACCTCACAGCTTGTCTGCCTTCTTAACTTCAGACTTATTCAGAAACAAAAGCCGAATTAGAGGTGGTAAAAAGATGACAAGCAAATGCTGGCAGCGAAAGCCACAAAATCAGAAATATAAAGGGAGAATTAGGTTGTTAATCAGATTGAATCATTTCAAAAAGAGTGGAGAGAATTTTCCAATGAAAAAGATGACTCCAGCATATAAATTAATCTTTTGTATAGGAAGAAATGAAAGTCATTAAATGTCATTGTCTTATTTTAAAAGCAGCAATATCCTGTCTGATTGCAAGTACTTAAAGTGGGATGATTAAACAGAAATCTTATCTGCAGTGTTCTAAGAAGAAAATTGGAGAGAACTTATCCAATTATGGATAGTAAAGAACAGGGAAAAATTAGAGCAGAGGGGAACTTGGTTAGGTAAGTTATGGAGAAACGCTCGGCCATCAATCCCACCCAACATCCCAGGCACAAACAAAGGGGATCTATCCCCCAACACACCGAATTTCACAGCTCTGAGGAGCCTTTGAACTGCACACTTGCTTCTGGTTTTCCATTTTTGTAAGCCCTCTTCAGACCTGTATAAAACAATAGCCTGAGGCACTTGTAAATACTAATATTCTGTTAAAACATCTGGTTACTGTAAAATGGGATTGTCTTTATTTCCAAACAGGAGTTTACAAGCAGATTATCAGCTGCTGGCTGGCTGTTACTTTATACTCTCCAGCAATCCTCTGTGCACAGGCATCTTTGCTCTGCCTGAGTGGCATTTTTCTAGATTGCCAGTGAAATTTTAAGTAGAAACAGTAGTTCACATGGCAGGGGGAATGCTGTGATGGGGTCGTCTCTTCCTGCTGCAGATATCCATGTATCCGTACGCTCTGGGTGCCTCATGGCTTTAGTGCTGTTATTCCTGCAATGCCTGTGTGAGCTGGCACAGACAACTGTCCCCATTCCCCGCACAGAGGGAATGTGAACGGGGACAATATAAAACAACCTCTCACAATGTACCACAAACAGTCGAGGTTCAGATCTTTGGCCAAGAATGAAGCTTTGCATTCCTAATTCAAGAGAAAGGTTTCCTTTGCTCTGCCAAGGGAAAGAGCCCTTTGTCTGGGCGGGACCTCCTGCTGCTGTTAGGACAAGGGGGAAGGAAGGAAGGAAGAAGCTCTGGCAGGTTTGGAAGCAAAGAGTGGAAAACTATCACAACTCAAAATTCATTTTCAAGTATTCTTGATGTTTTTGGGGAACATGTTTAGGGTGAGAGGATGTACTGCTGCCTACCAAGGGTCTGGTGTCAGAGCCTGTGCAGTGACTGGCTCTGGGTCCTTACAGACAGCAACACGAAACCTTTAATCTTCACACCTTTCTTAATTTAACCTTTAAAAGATGTGATTTCTACTCTTACTTTTTTCTCTGCTTTCACAGCACCAGGGGAGCCCCTGGAGAGGGAGATCAGCCCCAGCACACCCCAATGCTACATCCCCTTTTCCACTTACTCCCCACGGTTCCACGTCCTGTGCACAACCACCGGCTGGGAAAAAGAGGAAGGTTAATTTGTGTATTTTTATATCTGGTCTCAGGCTCTGTGTCTGATGCATTTGGCGAGTAAATAACTAGTCCTGAAAGTGGAACAATGTACCTGTCAGGGGGGTTGGTGTCTGTGGGAAAGTTGCTTTTCAGTTTATAAAGGGAAAATTACTCATAATGAATGCAAAGATGCTTCAAAACAACCCCCTAAAAAAAGAAACCACTCTTTAAAGTGCACTTAGTTATGTATAATTGATGTCATTAAAGGGATCTTTTGCAGAATTGTTATTTATGTAAAGGAATTACCAGTGGTGGGACTGGAATTTCTATCTTTTGAGGCAGCAATCTGGTAAAAAGTACTTTCAGAATTTCAACTTGGAGTCAGAGGCAACCTGAAGCTTAGCTCTGGCAGCCTGACTGTCTGGAGATACTCTGGCTGAGTAGAGAGGATAACACTTCATAATCTGGTATGACTTAAATCTCCTCCATGCCAGATAAGATAGCGAAGGGAGAAAATCAAATCAGGTTTCAGAGAGAGTTATCACACTTCTTTGTACAAATTTGTATCTAAATCTGCAAACTGAGGAGCGTGTTTGAAACCTCTTAAGGAGGACGTGTGGGAGGCAAGCTGCCTCTCCCACTCCGTGCCCCACATCAGCCCGACTGCTCGGAACCCACGGTGCCACATCAGCCACGGAGCCCCAGCGGGGCTGGCTGCCCACAGCCTCCCATTCCCGTGCCATTCCTGTGCCGTTCCTGGGCCATTCCCTTCCACAGCCACATGCTCCCCTTGGTGGGATGCAGGCTGACAGCAGCACCAGTAGGGGAGAGCTTCTCCCACCCTTCTCTTTCCAACAGCCCCTTTCAGCAGGAGAATCCCCTTCTGTTTCCTTTTTGTCCCCAATGGATATGATACACTCGCAGATCTTGGGACATCTGTTCTCTAGCCCGCCTTTCCCACTAGTAGGATGTGATTTGATGCTGGATGTGTTTCCAGTTTCATTTGCTGACTGTCATGCTGCAGTGGTGCCGGGGTGTTTGCCTTGATTTTTACGATGGAGCGGAAATATTGGACAGGATCGTGGATGTATTCCTTCCCCCAACAGCTGAAGTGCAAGCTTTCATCTTGAGCCGTCCTTCTCCTCTTCCGGACCCTCATCCGAGACAGTTGCTGCTCAGCTCAAGAACAAACAGATGTTTCTCTTGCTACACAGTATGTTGTTTAATCCCACGTCAGGGAACAGTCTGGTGCATTCCCATGCAACTGTCAGCTTTGGAAGGTATTTTGCCCAGGATATGTAACGAAATGCAGCTGATAATAATCTTAGGTTTTAGAGCGACTCTAACTTAATGGCCTTTGGGGTTGGGTTCTGAAATGTCCCAGAGGAAAAGAAAAATATAGTGCCCAAATTTTAAATATACAGCCAGGAAAGACTAGGATCTGCTACCAGGTTATGATTTCAGATGTGTAAATCGCCCCATCTATTCCTTACGATGACCTGTGCATGGAACAACTCTGAGTTGGACATTGAAGAATTCAGGACAAGTCTCACATCTCTGGCTCACGTGAGGAATCTTGGCTGTTCCCTGTGTTGTCTCAGCCGAAGGAGCTGCCCAGAGCTGTCCTCAGGCACAACCAGCCTCGGTGACCACTGTGGCCCTAATCATACACCACCACAGGGAAGGACTGTCACTGGCTCCACACTCAGACCCAGGGGAGGCAGTGAAGGTCTGCCTGAACACTGTTTCACCACAATAATTTGCTTTTCCTTGAATTTTCCAAAGCAAATTAACATAGGTAACAAATGCAGAGCTAGATCTCGACAGGAAATGAAACCCAGCTCTGTACAAGGTGAGGCACAAGGATGGTCTCTGCCCAGGGTTTGTGATCCTCCTGCAGCAAAACAAACGGGGTGTTTCCTGACGGAATGGAAGGGTCCCTGTGGAGCTCCCAGAGGGTGGGCAGGGGCTGGTGAGGCACCTGGTGCCCTCAGCCTGGCTGGTGCCACTCCCTGAGCAAGGCTTTCTCCAGCCAACATTCTCCACCTGTGGCCCCTTCCACTCTGCCCACCACGACCCTTCCCCTTCCACCGAGCTGGGTCATTTAAAACACCATCTCTTCTCCCAGCTGGTCATTGCCTGTTTGGGATGGGAGTTAGGATTTAACGATGCAGAGCTACCTCTCCCTCCTTCCCATCCCTGGGTGTTGCTTTGGAAACCCCCTTGCTCCCTGCCAACGCTCTGAATGGCAGCCCATAACCCAGAGCCCGACTGCTCTCTCCTAGCAGCAGGGCCATTAGTATCACACAGGCCATTATCAGTAGCCCTACACACTGGTCCCACTAAAATCAATTTATCGCCTGCAGTATTTGGCTCATAAAAGGATAGTTTCCTTTTTTCCTTTTTACCTTCATAACCAAGGTTATCTGCTCAAGAATGTACTGAGTAAATGAGGTGGTTTGGCTTATGGATACAAATAGATCTTGCTTTTTTGACTTGCAAAATGAATTCCACTGTGACTTCGATAAAACTTAAGTATGCTAATGTTCAGTCAACCAGTTGTCTATTTATTTCTGTTTATGCCAGCATACCCATTAGCAACTTTTTCTTGTTTTCTTTTAGAATATTAAATGGTTCAAACATATTCTAAAAATTAGTTGATTAGCTTGTTAGGGCACATTTCCACTGCTAGTTCCTTCTGTAGCAAAAGAGAAAATGAAGGTAATTTTGTTTGCAAGGAACGTATGATTGGAAGCTGACTGTTGAAAGATGTGCCATGTCAATGTAATGAGGGAGTGTAATATCTTAGTTTGCATCAATATGGAAATAACTGTGCAGTTTGACAGACCTGATGCTAAAGGCAGCACCAGAGCACTCATTATGCATTCAGCCTCTGATTATGAAAAATAGTGTGTTTTCCTTTAAAGAGGAATACACATTATCAATCAAAACCGTGCCAATTATTTCCAAAAGGAATCGCGGCTAAACAGGCGTGGGGTCTCTTCAAATATAACTGCACCTGAGAAAACAGACAGATATCAAAGTACATGATAGTTTAATTTCCTGACAGTTGAATTAATTAGGCAATATAGATCCCGCTCTCTGATTGGCCCAAGCTTTGCTAGGCAGGCATCGTGAGTTCTGATGACTTTCTCCACTAAGTAACGTCCCTAGTGAGGAGTTTGGTGTCACCTGGATCTGCTCCGGGAATCAAAATCCAAAATGGAAATCCTGGTGGGTGCTCACATCCCTGTGAGTAACCCACCCCTGCCTTCCTGCCGAGGATTGGCAGCTGCCAGGGAGGAGCTTTGCCCTCTCTAATGGCAGAGAGGGGCTCACAGGACAGTTCTCCCCCCAGAGGGTGGTGGGCACTGACCAGGCTCCCCAGGGCAGGGGGCACAGCCCCAAGGCTGCCAGAGCTCAAGTAGCCTTTGAAGAACATCTTCCGGGACAGGGTGGGATTGTTGGGGCGTCTGTGAAGGGCCAAGAGTGGACTAGATGATCCTGGTGAGACCTTTCCAACTCAGCACGTTCTGAGATTCCATGATTCTCCTGATGGCCCAGTCCCTACCCCACATCCCTGGCAGACGCTGCCCGGGCTCTCAGGGAGCCACTCGTGTTTGTTCTGATGCAGCTATGGGCTGGCTGAGTGTGTGGGCAGCCCACAGACACAGCTGGGAGGGGTTAATAAAGCCCAGCAAACGTATAAGAAATGAAAAAAAATGGGCAGTGTAGCCATTAAAATGTTTCCTGTATTTTTGACTTGCTCTCGTTTTGCTGGGCTCGGTAGGAACTGAGGTCACTCGTTGGGGCACGAGCACACTTCACTTATTCTGGCACAATTTTTTACTTATTAACCCTTTTCTCCTGTGCTGTTTGAAGAAGTGTTTGGTCTTTTGATCTTGCATTTTGGTATTTTTACTCCACAGGCAGTTAAAGTTATTGCTCCAGCCCTTTTGCCATCCCAGTGTCATGGCCCCCTACACGCACACCCCACTCTGCATTTGGGCTCTTCAGTTTCTCTCAGAGCCCAAAGCATTATTTTACTCCCTGGCCTGCAGTTGGTTCCTGGTCAAGCTGTGATGCCTCTTGTCTTACCTTCAGCAAATGATTTCTTTAAAATGCTGAATCAACCACCTTGACAGAATGGTCAGAGGGCTGTTATTGCCCGTCAAAAGAAAGATAAGAGGATAATTGCAAAGTCACCAAACAACATATGTGAACACAATTATCTGGAATAAACGGTATGAGCAGGGACTGGGAGGGCTGCTGAGGCCTGTTCGTATGTAAATGGTTGGCTCTCTGTGCTTTGTGCAGGGGGAGTTCAGAGGGCAGAGCTCAAGGATGTGCCAATAACACTTCCATGTGGATTCCCGCACCGGAGAGGCATGGCCAGACTTCAGAGGGTTCAGCGTGGAGCACGCAGTACCACACAAATCACAAAGTTCCTCGGCTTTTCTCCCCATTCCATTTCCATTCCATCAATTTGTCCCCGAAGAGACGTCTAAATGAAAGCTGTGTTGTTGTAAATAGGGAAAGTCACTTGATCATGTAGGATTTCAGCCTGCTTTTGCATTCGAAGGTCTCTAATGTCAAGTTGTCTGTAATTTGTACTGAACCAGAAGCAAAATACTGCTGTGCTGTCACTGGAGTGTCAATGACTTCTCTGCAAAACTGAATCTCTGTGACATTTACACATCCTAAGGACCTGTCTAAGCTTTGCATTCCACCGAGATGATGCAGGAATAACAGTTTCTCCAGGCTTCAAATTGAAGCTCTTCTGGCATTTTGCTGCTACAGCAAGGGGGAAAAAATGGTAAGTTGTAACTGACCTCCTGTTCTGCTTCTTGGGAACAGCACACGCTTCAGAGGGATGTGTGGCACTTAAAGGACTGCAGACCTACTGGAGGTGTAGAACTTGCTGCATAATGCCTAACTGGTCCTGGGGGATGTATTTTCACCAGTCATTTGAGGAGAACATGGGTGCAGAAATGCTAAAGAGGCAAAGCTCAGTGCTGGTTTTCTCAGCCACAGGAAACAGAGCAGATGCATTATTTCTTCACTAGCAAGGTACAAATAAACACAAACTTGAGAAATCAGGAATGTAAACCCTGACTCTCCATAGGAAATTTCACCAAGAAATCCCAGTAAAATTAGTTCAGAACTGGACTACACAGATTTGCTTAAGGAAAACAAAGAGCCTCCTGGTTTATATTTCTTACAGGAAAGAATACACAGAATAAACAAAAAGGTCCAATAAATACCATTCTCTGATTTTGTTGGCGTGAAAATGAATGTTGTAATTTTTTTTTTTGTTGAGAGACTGAACAACTCTGCTCATCAGTTGTTGTCCATAGATACACCTGGTTTGAGTGTTCCCCCAGCACAGTCCATCTTGATCCCTTGCCATTCAACCAAGTCACAGTCATTTAGAGTACTTACGTATTGCAATAGTTTCTATGACAACAGATGATTATGATGTTAAGAGTAAAGAATTTTAAGTTGCGTCTATGAATAGGGAGATAAAGGCACTGAATTGCAGAGGGAAAGCTTTGCTTCCAAACATTTAGCTTAAATATCTCCACTATTAATATTTACCGGCAAATAATGACAACTGTATGAAAAGCAAATACACTCAGACTTGAAGTTTTAAGGAAGCAAATATTTTCCTAAAAACCCTTACTCTGTGGATTTGATTCATTCCTGTTGTCTGTGTCTGAGCAGACCAGGTTCTTGTGGAACCAGATTCACCGTGGCAGCAACTGGCCCTTTGCATTCCATTGAGAGGAAGGTGTGAACACTGAAATCCTACAACAGCTCACCCTGCGTGGGACTGAGCAGCTGAGTGTGGCTGCCAAACCCTCTCAAGCACAAAAATACTACACAGCTTAGTGATGATGGCTCCAAAACCTGGGGACTAGAACTCCTTCACTTGCAGAAAAACTTCACCTGGGATGACAACACTTCTATTCCAGGTCTCCTGCCAAACCCACTCGCTCCGCGGTTTTAATACCTACACTGCTGCCATTAATTCAGTGTGTGTCCTGCCTGTTCCCTCTCACACAAAGCTGCACTGCAGCTTGCCTGGGGTTGGGACAGGCTCTTCAACTTTGGCCGGTGCTGAACAGAAAGGAGCTCTGCCCATCAGCTGGGGGCCGGTGTCTGACCACACAGCGCAAAGAACTCGCCAGGAAAAGTCTTCCCCAGTGGTTAGTAAATGTCAGGATTGCAATCAGATCTCTGCTGCACGAGTTTAGATTGCGTAATTAATTCAGTATTATTTGGACATCGACAATAAAACCTGCTTACCTACAGTGGTCCAAAAAGGCCATTAGGAACCCACAGTTAAGAAAGCTTAAAGTTCCTGCCAATCCCAATGGCAGCTGCATGGAGAGAGCGAGGAGCAGATCCTGTTTTTGTGGCCAAATTTGCTGTAATCAGTAACCAGCACCAGCTCCTCCTGCCAGGGCTAATGGACAGCCCGGGAGGGCTCAGCTCCCTCGGCCCCAATCCTGCTGGGAGCAGAGGCTGTGCCCAGCTAATGCAGTGCCCTGGGGGCAGCACAGCATCCTGGCCAGGGGCACGGGCTGGGGACAGCAGGACGGCACAGCAGAGAGGGGACTGCGCTCAGCTCCTTGCCTTGAGATGTGCTCTCCCCTGGTGCAAAACCATGGAGCCACCGAGTTTACAGCTGTGGCCATCAACCTCTTTGATCAATTGTGGACTGTGCATGACGGAGTAAATCCAATCTGTTATTTCCAGCAGCTGTTAAGTACCATTGCTGCTCTGCCTCCTCCTCTGCTCACAAGCAGGACAGAATTTACTGACAGAAGGATTTCTTTGAGAGTAAAACCAGACGAGTCCAGTTCTGTTACGGGCTAATCTGGGCAAAAGCATGTGCCAGCCCTTGTAACCTTCTCATGCCTTGCACTTTGTTTTCCACTAAATGTCAGCTCTGATAGACTGGCCTGCTCATCTGAAAGGGCAGGTTTTTGCTTCAATAAAAACAAACCTAGTTAAAAAGATAGACAGTACCTCAATAAAAAAATACCATGGACGCATGAAATGTTCAGGCTTAATTGGTATGGCTGTACTGCACCGTTTCCTTGCTGGCATATGCTAGCAGAGAATATTTGTTGTCAGGGGATTTTCAAGGTTATAAAGCATCTTAAAGGTGTTGAGGAGTGTGTAAATTAAGCTGCTACAGGTAGGTAATGTTCCCATGATGTCAGGACTAAATATGCTGGTGCCTCCAGGTAAGAATTTACCATGGTCTGGAGTACACGCTGGGGGCCTGATCCTCAGTGAACGTAAATCCTGTTGGCTCCGCTGGCTTTACTACATCGATTTGCACTCACTGCATTTTGGATGCAGAGATCCAGCCTTGCAATCTAATGTCTAGAGTCCTCTAAAGCACAGGAAGGTGAGAAATTAAAAGCGCCACCCTCGGTAGCAGAGCCTTTTTGGCTGGATGCTGTCCCTCCCGAGGGACACGGTGCCTCACCGGGGGCCAGCTCATTTCCTTGGAGCTGGGGAGAGAGGGATTTTGGCAGGACACGCTGCCCCAGCACAGCCCCACCTGGGAGCCAGGCAGCCAAATTAACAGCGTTCCTGTTGCAATAAATTGTCATCAAGGGGGAGGCGGATGTTTAGTGGCACGTTATTTACTGGTCTGGGGAATGAGGAAGCTGCAGGAAAGAGGAGCCTTATTCACTCATTTTGAAAAGGATGAATGAAATGGCAGGAGCCCTTAATTTTTTCACTGGAGATGTAAAGGAAGCAAAATGCTTGCAGCTCCACACTGCAAGGGTGACATTTGCCCAAGCTCTTTGTCTCGCTCGTGAAGTCCCAAGCATCTGCCTGCTCCCCATCCGTGAGCTGATCTGTCACTGCCCACTTGGATCAGCCACAAACTGTGCCTCCCACTGCCCCAGAGCAGCCTGTGCTGGAGCGTGGCATCCCACAGCCCCCCACCCACCCACACGTGCAGGCCAGTGGGTCCAGCGAGGGTCTCACTGGGAAGGACACGTGCAGGGTTAGCGCTCCTGACTCCAGCTCACTTATTCCCTCGGGACTCTCTCCGTAAGAACAGCTTCCGGAAAAGTATTTAGGGAAATCTTGTAAGCATTAGCAGCATGATGGAGCTCTGCAGCCTCCGTGTAAATGTTATTCTGGGTTAAAAGCTTTGGATGAGTATGTTATAAACATAAGTACGTCTGTGGGGATTGTTAACTCTGCCTTTGCCAAAGGAACATCCCTTATTCCTGGGCGAGGGAAAGGAAGTACAGCCGTGCAGGTGTACTGGGACTCGCTGCACTTGGGATGAGCTCAAACCATGGGTGGCACAGCATAGAGGACTTGGCCATGTATGTGCTCCTTCCCAGCTAAGCAGTGGGTGTCACGGCAGGGGGATAGCCCCAACAGCAGCCCTAGGGAACCCTTGGGGCAGCAACACCCTGGTGTAGATGCCAGGATGCACCCAAACCATGGAAGGTGTCCCTGCCCATGGCAGGGGGTGGAAATGGGATGATCTTTAAGGGCCCTTCCAACCCAGACTGTTCTATGAATCTATGATACACATCTGTAAATACCAACCCAGAGAGGAAATCCTTTAGGAAATATAAATACCAACACAGCAGAAGCTCATCCAAACCCCTCCAGCTCATACCTGGCTGCTATTCATGCCCATTAGGAGGCCTTTTCCTATGGGAAATTTGGCTCTGAAAGCTGTCCAAGTCCAGGTGCAAGGCGAGCAGCATTGACTGCGTGGACTGACCTGGGGCAGGAGGGGATGCAACCCCCTGCCTTTCCTTAGGGATGGGGGTTCCTGTGGGACTGGATCATTCGCTCCTCTCTGGAGATTTGGAAGGCACTGAGAAGCGTGGATATGAGTCCTGCTCTGGTGTGGCAGCACTGGGAGCCTGGCGTGGGGGAGGGAGAACAAATTACCCTCACACTTCTAACATTAGCAGCCATTTCCATAAGCAATTAACCTCTTCGTTATACCATCAAGCATCTGAAAAAGGTGTTGTGACACAGTTATTAAAGGATGGAAGGGCTCGTTGGCTGGCATGCATAATAAAGGGCGGCCTCGCTTGCTGATTGGGATTTCTGGGCAAGGGCAGGATAAGTGAAAACCTTACAAAACAGAAATATTTCCCACTGGTTCCGGGAGGATTTGTTCTAGGTTTGTAATTTAAATTTTGGGGGTTATTCATTTGCTTTGAAAGAAACACTTAATTTTTCAGCAAAGCAAATGACTACAGAAATTGTTTTCCTCATTTGCCACGTTATTTTAAAGAAATTCTCCTTGTTTTGGGGTGGTTTTTCTACCTTTTTCTTTTTTTATTTTTCCCCTCCTGAAACTGATGAGTCCTGGTTCAGGACCACACAGCCCTAACCATCAGCCTGGATTTGCTGTTGGGAGCTTCCCTTCTCCTCTCGCTCCCAGGAGCTGTGATGGATGTTGAACTTGATTCCTGCAGGGGCAGGGGCAGGCAGAGGGAGGTGCCGGGTCCCTCCCCACCACAGATGTGTGAACCTCACTAAGATTATCAGCCTTGCTAAAACCTTCCTTGGCTGTTCTGCCCTCACAAGGCTTCACAGTGGTGGCATGATGCAGGGGAGGTTTAAAGGAAGGCTTTAGGTTAATCACTCTCCCGGTAATATGAGCAAGATGAGACTATTCAGCTGGAAAACAGAAAAAAAATGGCAATTTCTTTGTACAGGACTGTGCAGAGTTCCTTTATATGCTGCTTTTTGTTCTCAGCCAAGAGGCTTCAGCCCTGCCGGCCTGGGGAGAGCCAGTGAAATCCCCAAACTGTATCACTTTGTCACATGCAAAAAGAGTCCACAGATGTGTGTTTTTTTAACATGTATTTTTACAAGGCTTAAACATGCTACAGGTTCTACTTGCAGCTGGAATCACAGACTGGTTTGGGTTGGAAGGGACCATAAAACTCACCCCCATGGGCAGGGACACCTTCCACCAGCCCAGGGTGCTCCAAGCCACATCCAACCTGGCCTTGGACACTTCCAGGGATGGGGAAGGATTTGTGTGCCTACTCTAGAGTTGTCAGGGAATTTGGTTTCGGTACAATCTGCTCCCTCAAATCTTCTTTGCTTTATCCATGAATCCATGTATCCGTGCACACAGGCAGGCAAGTTTAGTGTTCAAATCCCTGCCAACCAGAAGCACCCAGGCTGCCTCCATCCAGGCTGTCAAAGGGGGTGGAATTGTGCTGCTCTTGCAGCACCACTGGGACAGGCTCTACGTGAATCAAAATATTTCACCAATATCTGGTTTTATGGCAAAAAAACATTAGAAATACTCAGCTGGAGTGAATGGTGGAAGAGGGAGCATTTTCCAAATAGCTCTATAGGGTTTTTTTTCCTTCTTAATTTTCCCTTTTATACTCCAGTGACAGAATCTGTATGGTTTTATGTCCCATTTTTGCAGTGAGGGAGACTTGACAGGGAAGGGCATACAACAGGCCAACAACAGCCATACCTTTTTTTTTATTTAGGAAATAACACTGACACTTTTATTTAAAGATCAAAGCAAGGCAAACACCAGGACTCCAAGCCTCTTCCCTCTTTTTTATCCACAAAAGAATGCCATGGAGTTTACTTGTGGTGCTACTAATGAGGTAACTTCAGCCCCAATTTCACATTATTAGCACTCTATCTGGGAGAAGCTGATGATCTTTGGCCACTGTAAAACATGATTCCCAGGCCAGGTGTTGGGCTCTCAGCCAAAATGCTGTGTTTTTCCCAACACTGCACTACAAAGGGCCTCAATGATGATAGGAAAGATATACTTCCTTTAGGGATCAGAGATAATTAACTCTTTATAGTTGCTCTTTTATTATTACTGAACCCATGCCAAACCTTTGCATTGCTTTACCTAATAAAAGTACCTCTTGCACTGCTGGTAGTATCCAAATTACTTTTTTCATTTGTTAACAGTCAGGCCTTTAACTGCTTTTTGAACTTCTTTGTTGTAAAAAACTCTCCAGATTAGTCATTCCTGAGCATTTACACTGCAAGCTTCTCTTCAGTTTCCAAACTTCGTAACATAATTGTTCTTACCAAAGGGGAGGGATTTAGAAAATATACCAAAAAGTCAAACAACAGCATATGTTTCATCCAGCCACCTAAGAACCGTGTTTAAGGTACTGTGTGCTATTATGCTGCCACATGTTGAATTAATAGATTTAGAGACTTATTAATAGTAATATTACTGCTCATTTGCAAATCTCCAAGAGCAGTATGAGGCAGCATCACCCTCATCCCAGCTTTGCAGATGAGGAAATGAGAAAGAGAAAATGACTGTCGTGTGCTAAGAGAGAACACTGGAAGGGGCTGCCCAGGGAGGTTTGGAGTGCCCAGCCCTGGGAAGGACTGGCCGTGGCACTCAGTGCTCTGGGCTGCGGGACAAGGTGGGCATCGGGCACAGGGTGGGCTCAGTGGTCTTGGAGGTCTTCTCCAAGGTGGAACGATCCTGTGATTCTGTGAATTTACTCATCTGACTGTGCCTTAGAGCCAAGCTGTGGCCAAGACCTGCCTGCTCCCCTTGCACGGTATTGCTGAGGACGCTGAAATGGCTGCCACCTCTTTCCTCACCCCATGACAGGGACATTTGGAGTTGGGATATGTAAGAAGAAACATATATAAGATGTTAATTGGCCTGTGAGAGTTCCTAGGGTCCCTAGTGCTGAGATGCACTGGAATAACCATCACCTGGACAACCCCACGGCAGTGGGGCTGGAGTGTTGGTTTTCCTCCAGCCTTGCAAAGGCAGCACAATTCCCTCACCCCTGCACTGCCTGTGCTGGAGCATCTGCCACCAGGACAGCATTCCTGCTGTTGGAAAGACCTGCTCTCCACAGAAGAAGAAAGCAATGTGTTCTGAGAAACACTGCATGTTGGATCAATACCCATTCTGCTCCTCAGGTTGGTATTTCCAGGGGGTTATTTATCTACAGGCTCCGAGTTTTCAACTGAAGAGCAGATTGCTCAGTTTATACCCCACAGCCAGGTGGAATAAAGATTTGCAGATTTGCCACTCAATCTGACTACACAAGGAAATGAAGAGAGAGAAAAAAAGATCAGTAATATTCACCACATTTGGGATTTGCCTTCCTTTTGAAGCTGCATCTGAACACAGACTAAAAACATAATCTCTCCAGATCCAGGCTCCAGGATTTTAATCTGGATTCCTGGCTGATAGCAATTAAAAGCTGACAGCACAGAAGTATTTTATTTAAAAGAATGATTGGCCTAATGATATTCCACTGAAGCATGGCCTCCAGACTGGAGCTGGGCACACGTATAAAGTGTGGGGAATAGCTCAGTTACACAAGATCACAAAGGGAGTTAATAGAACCGGGATCCACACTGAATGCCTTTTTCATTATCGGCTCTTTGTTCTACCCATTAGTATACACTGACTCCCTTTGGTAAGAGCCTTTGTATTTCCAACTTATCAGGGTCTCATAAATGAAAGTCATGTGCTTTTATCTGCTCATTCCCTTTAATAAGTGTCACAAACATTCTGTGTGATTGATTAACTGGTAACAAGAAAGAGACTAAGTAGGAATATGCATATTAGCATATTTTTCTTTGCTCACCGAAATGCATTTTATACATACGTGGCACTTATAATATATCAAGCTGCCAAAAGTTTTAAACAAAGGAGGAACTGAATTACAGTACAAAACACAGTGACAAGGCCAAATTTATCCTTGGTGTAACTCACTGATGTCAGCAGAGTGAAAGCAGAGATGAAATAGGCTCCCCACGTGTGCTTGAAGCAGCCCAGTAAGCACAGAGGGGTGTTCAGAGCTTTTGCAGCCAGAAGGGACCGTTAGGATGGCATCGTCTGACTTGCTGCATAAACAGGGCGAGGACGTCTCCCCCATCTCCCCATTACACACAGATGATCCACTGAGAGGTTTTGCTCCTTCCTTGTTGGCAGGGGAGTTGCTTTGGAGCTGCTGTGGGAGATGCCGTGTGCCCCTCCGAGGTGCTGAGTGGTGGGAGGCTTTGCTCGAGCAGTTCACGCTGCATTTGCCGCTGCAGGGACTGGAGGGAGAGGATGAAAGGCCTCATTGCCCCCAGCCTGTGAGCTCTTCCACTGGGAGAGTTTCTGCCTGTGACACAGACGGGAACTCCTCTCTACGCTGAGGGGAGCACGGGCTGGGCTGGGAAGCACAGAGAGTCATGCTCGGATGTGGAGGATGAATTCAGCTGCTCTAGGCTGGGGAGACTCACGAAGAGATAGGCGAGGGACCTGGCAGTGATTAGCACTGCCATCCTAGGAAAGACTTGATCCCAAAAATAATATCTATATGGCAGCCAGGGCACAAGTGTGTGTTTCCTAAGACATCAGTAACAGGATGGGCAGGACAGGCACAATTCACCAGGGAGAAACCTCACACGTCCCAAAGACACGAGCGCTCTGCCCCTCTCCCAGTTCCGAAGGAACACACACTATCAGTTTTAATTTACCCAAGGGTGTACCCAGACTTGCTGATGGGAAGCTGGGGATAAGATGAAGCTCCAAACTCCCACTTCTTTGGCATCATCTGAGAATTAACCGCAAGTGCTGACACTCAGGTCTGTGTGAGATTCACTGCACCAGTGCTCTGTGCGCCAGCTCTGGGGTAGGAAATAAAAAGTGAAATGCACTTTTTTATTTGTTGTATGCAGGAAGGAATAAACTCTATTTGACTGCATTTACTGAAATGCCTCCTCTGCACATCCTTGTACGTGCCAGTCTCAAACTGAACCTCAACATTTCTCTAGCATTTTGCCATCTGTATAACTCCCTCATTGTGTTAAGTGCCTTACTCTGCCTTAAGGGAGCTCCCTGCTCTCCAAACAACCTCTCCACCACAGCAGTGATGTGATTTCCTCACTGTGATGCCCAGTTAGTGCCTTCCTACAGATCCTTTCCTACAAGGACCTCGCATTTCGTATTTATTGACCAAGAGCTAGAACCTCATCTTGCATCTCTGAAGGCTCTGTTTGAACCACAGGATGTGTCTCCTTCCCATACAGTATGGGATGATTTCCCACTCTGCTGCTTAAATGCAGCTGAAGAACAAGTCAGTCTTTTCCCTTATGCTGCAGTTTATCTTTGCAAAGTACTGCACAAGCACAAATCCATTAGGATTCATACCATCTATATATTCCCTGACATATCCTTGTATCCTGAACTGTGATCCTGAACCCCTGACTGTGCTAAGCCTGAGAAGATCTCCAGAACAGTTCTGCTATGCACTCCCAGGTCTGGCATTTTCTCCCACAGCCACTCATTCGGAGGGACACGCACATTTGCAAGATTGTCTTTGGCTTGTGGCAGCAGAAATCAGAACCAGATTATCTGAAATGAGGAGCGCCGACCACTTCAGCTCCAGGCCAGGTGGACATGGATGACCTAGAAGGATATATTTAGCCATGAACACTCCAGACCTCAGTGCGTATGTGTATCCAGTTACTGACTGTTAATCATGTCTCCTTCCCCTAAATTGGCCAACCGAAAGGACACCTGGCAATTCTGGAACATTCCTGTTAGATTACTAATATCAATATTAAGTGAAAGAGCTTGAGGAATGTCACATTAGTTGCTGATGGCTCCCTTCCGCCATACTTCTGGCCAGCAGGCTTTGGCAGATGTGGCTCCATTCTGTCCAAATGCAATTCAGGGTTTAAGAATGTGCTCACTTTCCTGGGACCATCTGTTTGCTTTTCTGCTGAAGGAACTCCAGCCTCTTTGGCAATCTCAGTGTATTGTACTCAATAAATCCTGACATGTAGCAAATTTTTTTTGGCAGATCTTGAATCTGAATGTCATCCAAATTGTTCATTATTGATATTAAAACCGATTTGTGCATCACCAACCATTAAAGGAATGCACTAAATATCTCCGTGAATGAGAAACCGAGGAGGCCATCAGAATACATTTATCAGCAGTAACATTAAAACGGAAGAAAGCCCACATCTAAGAGCAGCTGCAGGACCCAAAATGTGCAAAGAGCCTACAGACAAGATAATAAGTCAAAAGCAAGGTATCTGTCCAAGGACTGCCTCATATGGTCCAACACGTTGTCTGGAGTGGGGAGGTAGAACCTTGCATCTATTCCCAACTCAGCCACGAATCCACTGTCTGACCACAGCAAAGTCTCTTGGTCCCACTTGGGTTTGACATCCTCTCCAAGCAGTTGTAGGATCTGTGGGATCTTCAAGGCATCACCAGGCGTGTAAAATGGGGAATGTGAATTTTCAGCCCTCTAACTACTGTACTCTGATGCCGAGGATGGGTGTCCGTAGCATGACAAAGGATAATGAAGCTTTCAATGATGTGTACTTTCTGTATGTGTAGAGCGTATACATTATCTGTCATTAAAAATGAAGAACTTTCTAGATAAGGAAACTGGTGTAAAATTAAGTTTACCAGATTTATTTTTAAGGACTGATTTCCACTGGAGTTTTGCATAAGTACTGTGGGATTATTGGGCTCTGCTATTTCAGTTGTCAGCATTCAGACTCCACGTTTCACAAAAAACTTGCAGAAGCCTTGGAAACATCCTAACACTTGATCTTCCATAAAGAAATGGACCTCATTTCTTATTAAAAATAAAATCTATACTTAGCCAATGTAACAACCTATTCTGACAGACCACATTGAGCACAAGGATTCTGTTGACATTTCTTCATCTTTCCTTACTTCTTTCTGCTTTAATAACTTTAAGTTCTGACCTGAAGTTTTTGCCCTTTATAGAATGCTGGACATGAATGACAAAATATGGAGATCAGACAAGTGTTGCAATGGCACTTACATTGCACAGTCCCACAGAAGTAGCTGGACCCAAAACCAGGGGTTGGCTTCAGAAGGAGCATCATCATTTTGCTTCCTTTACCTTTCTTCCTTTGAAACAGCTGGATCAGGAAGGCCTTGTTTCTAAAGAAGTTTTCTCCATGAATTCGGTGGGTTGTAGCAAGGTGAGGATCAGTCTCTTCTCCCAGGTAATAAGTGGTAGCATGAGGGGAAACAGCCTCAGTTGGTGCCAGGGGAGGTTTAGGTTGTATATTAGTAAACAATTCTTCACAGAAAGGGCTGTCCAGCCCTGGTGCAGCTGTAGTGGTGGAGTCCCCATTCCTGGAGGGATTTAAAAGCTGTGGGGATGTGGCACTTGGGGACATGGTTACTGGTGGCCTTGGCAGTGCTGGACTCAATGATCTTAGAGGGCTTTTCCAGCCTTAACAATTCCCTGATCCTCCCTGGCTATGCAGTGAACATGCAGCCCCGACAGCACATTCAACTTTTGAACTTTCCCTATATATTCTCCAGACACTCTCACAGATCCTTCCCCAGTTAATTTAATGCTGGTGAAGGACTGCACACTGATAGCTCAGGAGAGCGAGGCCTGTTGTTACAAGCAGGTTATTATTCAGGAGGATAAATGCTTCCTTCCCGCTGCCCCATCACGGTGACTCCAGCCCCAGAGCAGCCAGCCGAGGGCTGGGATGGCAGCAGTGACACTGCAGCAGCTCCCAAACTGATCTCCTTGTCCAGCTCAGAGCCATCCACGGAGCCAGCACGGATTTTAGGATGTAGCTATCTCTCCGGGAGAAAATGGAGGGAGGCTGCCAACACTTATAGATCTCTCTATTAACACGCTGGCTCCGGTACAAGCGGCACGCTGCAGTTTCAGCGAGGAGCCTTCCAGCCTCAAGTCAGTGCACAAGGGCTTAAGGAAATGTGTTAACAGCATCACCCCGTGTGACAAGGGAGCTGTACTTTTAATCAGCTCTGCTCCTCCAGGACATCGCTCTCTCCCATTCCCACTCTTCCCTGCACAGGCTGTGCAGCAGAGGAGGGGAAGGCACTTCACTGGCTTTGAAGTTTTTTATTTCCTTATCAAGGCTGGTGTTCTTTATCATTGCTGTTCTTCTGGTTTGTCTCACTTTCATCAAACTGCTGGGCCTGTTAAATGAACAGAGGATCACTCCATATATTTCAGTTGGGATTAAAAACCCCCTTCTGATACCCTGCCTTCTGCTGTTACAACCTCTCCTCTCCACTTGGCAACATCACCCTGTAGAAGCTGACATTAGTCAACAGTTCCTGCTTTTCCTCTGCACACAAGAGCAAAATCTTCTTGTAGCTTGTGTGCTTCTTGCAATATGAATCCATATGAATCAGTGCAGTGGGAACGTAGCTGGCAATTGGAGATGTCGGTTCATAACTGAGGAGATAAATGTCTGTCCTTAAGGTGAGGGTCTGCTCCTGGTCATTCATTACTGCCTGCCATCTCCAGGCTTCACTGGGGCAGGAATTGTCCAGGGTGGGACACAGGGAGCTGTGTGCTCCTTTACATATTTATGGGAATCTGTGAACTGGCAACTTTGCTATCTGTCCTAGTCCATCACTGTCTCCATTAAATGCTCATTATAACACAGGGTCATGTAACTGGATGAGAGGACAACTAGGAAACCTGTATTTTATTTCCCATATGGTGTTGGATAATGGATTTTCCATGGCTTTGGATTTCCATGTGTAAATCTGGGATACTAATTCCTAACCTGTTCATAGAATTTACAAAGCTTAATGGATGCGAATTTATACCTAATTAAGCAGAAAGGATTGGTATGGAAGGAGATATGAGGCTGGCCCTGATTTGTGACCTGGTGTTCACATATGATCTTTACCCCAACTATTTCTGCTGAAACACCAAAGGTTTCAGCATGGCTGGTAACACCCCCAATCCCAGGTACAATATCCTTGCAAGTCACTATATAATGGTGTGGCAGATAATTCTGACAGCCAGCTCCCACAGGAAATAACAGCAATCAGAAACCCAAACACCTTCCAGTGGAAGTACAAGATGTACTCCCGAACTCGCCTTCTCAGTCACCAAGGCTCAGCAGCTTGTACATTAGGAACAGAAACAAACCCTTTCCAAATAAAACACCACGCTGCTTACACAAGGGAGGGCAGGAGAAGGAAAGCATCCGAAAGATGTTAGTCATCTCTTTTGATCCTCTGCTCGGAAGTGCAGCAGTACACGGCGGTGGGAATGGTATGGGAAATGGCACAGCCTCACGAGTGCAAGCAGGGCTCGGGGCAAATGCTGATGGCTGGCTGTGCTCCATGTCTTCGGAAAAATGGAGTCAATAAACACTTGGTGCCCTGCAAAGGCTGCAGCTCTCATTTCTTAGGAGCAAAGCTGCGGCTGCGACGTGCACTGGCCGGTAGGAAAAGCATTGCAGTTCAATAGCACCTTCTATCTGCAAGTCTGCTAAAATAATAACTCTGCTCTCTCCAGTGGAACTTAATAATGAAATGGAAAACACATGATTTATTTTTTTGCTTATAGGACATGAAAATAATTGATTTAGGGCTATAATTCTAATAGTAGGACTGTGGAAGTCCCTAAACCTCCCTAAGAGCTGGGAGCACATTCCAGTGGAGAGATGGCTCAGTGTTGCTCTTTCTTATTCTACTCTTTCACCAAACATGCTCTGCTGGCCACTGTTACAGAGCAGACATGAGGGTATGGGGCTACAGGAATCTTTGGTCTGAAGTGACATGACAAGTCCTACATCTTTATGGTGTAACTCACATTGGCTTCAGCAGGAAACTGATGTGTTGGGAGTAGAATAAGCAGTGACCTTGTTGTGTAAATGCCCATGACAAACACAGGAACTACGTCTAAATGGCATTTTCAGGAGGCCTCTTCTCTCTGCAGGAAGTGTTTCAGTGTACCAGGTGAAAGTGCTCAGAAGGGTAAAACCATCCTCATGGTCAGGCCTGGCCACTCCTCCTCTTTTATTTCAAGTGTTTGCACGTTCTTCTGCTCTATTGAATTTATAAATATTTGTAGTGGTTCAGATGTTGAAGTGGAATAAGACCATCCGACTTCAGAAGTGTTGACTGTATTTCCTCACAAAACAATTGTCACTCTGTGACAACAACACGTGGCCTTTTGATGGCTGCAATAACAACTGGAACTGAATGATCTTTGAGGTCCCTTCCAACCCAAACCATCCTGAGATGATTCTGTGTCTTGGACATGCTCACTGAAGTCACACACCTCTACCTCAACACTCACTTTAGGTGAACGAGTCTTGTAAGGCTGGTTATTGACCCTAAAACACCACAAACTATTTTCACTATAGACATACTGCAAGTGGAAGATTATTTGATCAAACCTAAAACAAGTTTTAATTAATTCAACAAATATTGAATCCTCTAGCAACTGTTGCTTAGAGAGTAAATTCCACAGGGCAGGGAGAGATGGTGGTGGTGTCACACAGGACATACTGACCACGTCAACAGCAAACAGGGATCCAGAATGTCAGTTATCAAACAGGGAGAATTCAGCAATTTCTATTTATCTGAGCGTAAAGCTCCCACTGTGCCAGGTGATTTCAACAGAACCGCTCGCCTGCTCAAATCAAATCAAGTATTTTGGAAATACATTCTGCAACTGTTAAAAGTGAGGCCTGAGAATTGAGCTGTAGCTGAGTGATCCCACTCAGATGATCTGGAGAGGAGAAATTTTGATTAGTGTGACAGTTTAATGGTTTACAAGGTAGAGCTCGCAGGTGATGGCAGGGCACAAACCCAACTCTATTGGAGCAGGAAAAAATCCATGGAGGATTTGAGTATATCCAAAGTGCTCTGTGAATTGAAGATGTTAATAATATTGCTATGTGTTAATTTTATCCCAGGAATCAGGATCACAGAATGGCCTGGGTTGGAAGGGACATTAAAAATCACCTTGTCCCACCCCCTGCCATGGGCAGGGACACCTTCCACCAGCCCAAGTTGCTCCAAGCCCTGTCCAGCCTGGCCTTGGACACTCCCAAGGATGGAGCAGCCACAGCAAATAGTTAGAAGCTGAATGTAAAGTCAAACATAAATAGGAGCAACTCCTGATGAATGCTTAAAATACAGAGCTAGTCTCCCATGGTTTCTTCCTTTTACTTTTATTAATCCTGAAAAATTAATTACTGCAAATGATTTGGTTAGTCAAAATAGAGGAATCAGACTATAAATAGATTTTTTTTCCTTAAACAAGTTACATGAAATCATGATACAAAAGTTCACAGCAATTAGCCCCCTACGAATAGTTAAGTAGAAATTAGAGTAAGCCTGCTTTGCTTCTTTTTTTTTTTATTTAATCAAATGATCTAATTCTCATATTTCTATTGCACTGGACTGCTGAGCTATATGTAAAATACTACTAAAAAATAAAACATCACAAAATACTGACATTTTGGGAGCAGAGGCGGAAGAGGGATTTCAACATTTCAACACAAATCACATTCTTCACTGTTACGAAGAAAGTCCAATTGTTATTAATAATTGAAAGGCAGGCTGGTGCAGGAATGCTCTCCAGGTGCAGGAATACTCTTTGCCTGCAGGAATGCTCTGTGGGTCAGGAATACTCTTTGCCTGCAGGAATGCTCCATGGATCAGGAATACTCTTTGCCTGCAGGAATACTCTCCCGGTGCAAGCACCGTGGCACAGCATCCTGTGTGAGATTGCAGCTATGCCTGGAAGGTTCTCCTGCCCTGTCCCAGCAAAACCACCCCCCGTACAGGAGCACCTGCCCAGTTCAGGAGTTCTGGCCACATTGCTGGCACTAATCCACCCCTCAGGGATAGCACAGCCTGAATTGCATGACTTATTTTTCCTTAAAAAGTTAGTGGGAAGTAACGCTGAGGTCTGGGAATGCTGACCACAGGATTGCTGTTACACAAAGCTGCTGTCTGTGCTCCCAGGAGTTTTTACAGCACAGGAAAACCACAAGTTTCTTCTAAACTCAAACAGTCCATCACCATTTTACATGTATGGTTTGATGGTTGATTGACACTTGGAGAGGGATGCTGTAAAACCTTCTGGATTAGTGGGAGAAGGGGTTTGCAAGACAGAGGAGGTTTTTACACCAGATGAAATCCTGCTAATGCACCGATTCTGCAGGAAGTGGGTTTGTGGAGTGGGGGGAAGGTGACAGGGAGCTCTCCTTGCTGTCCTGAGCAGAGGCTCCAACAACTGCATGCAAGCACTGTGCCCCCTTTCAGCTGCTAACCCTCCCTCTCACTCTCCTTGCCCTTCACATTAAGCAAAGTGTCCTTTTGGAGTCTCCCAAAGCCCCTTTCCCTCTCCTGAAAGCTCCATGAGCACCCAGAACCCACCCTCGTGTCCCCCCTTCAGCCAGGGGACCCAGCCCTGGGCAACACGAACCACGTGAGCTCAGTGAAACTTAAACTGAAGTTCGAGGTGACAAACTCCTGGGAGCATCGTTTCTTTTGAACACCCCTCCAGGTGCAGGTGGGAGAGGGAAGAGCATCTCTGAGGAGCTCTGCTTATGGTGAGCACCCGCATTATCCAGGAGGAGAGCTCCTGACAGGGCTGCAGCGCTATCGCTCCACGCAGGAAATAGCTTAATCCTATCATAATCTCCCTGCAATTTTCCTCTGTATTTTGATGTATATTGTTCCAAAGATAAAATTTTATTTGAAATAGAGTTTATTTCAGACTCTGAAGTGTCAAATTTAATTTCAAGAGTTTTTATTGTAGAGGTATATATATATTTAGCGAGAAATGAGAACTCTAGTAAATAACCAGCACTGAGTTTCTGCTCTGCAAATTTAACTGTTTCCAAGGCAGATACAGATCAAGAATTGACATTTATTCCCTCACTGTTACCTACACTTCAGATTCTTTCAAATGTTTTTACTCACTATTGCCTCTGGACAAGAAACATCAAACCATTATGTTTGGAAAGATCATTCCTGTGGGGACTCTGCACTGTGGGAGTGCAGCTTGTCGGAATGCCTGTATCGGTTTTGGATGGAAATCTCTGCACTGTCACTTCAGAGAACTCAGTCCAGCAGGTGGTTTATGATGCCGAGAAAGCTGTGCTGGAAAAAAATGAACATTGGGTTTTGTTAGGAGAAACAAAGTTTAGTGTGGATCCGTGCCAAGGAAGATGAGGTTTATGAGTACAATACTCCTGGTGCACATGAGACATTATATCAGTGGTGAGAAATTTATTGCAATCATCTTCCCATTTCCATTTCTGCCTTCTTTTCCGTGACATAATAGTGTAAAGAGGAAAGGTCACACCTTGATGCCAAGATGATTCATAACTTTAATACCAGAAGGAACAATTGACCAAAACAATCTTTGGCTGAAGTGTATTTCCAGCAGTGCTTTCAGTCTCGGTCCGAAGCTGAACAAGTAGAGAAGTTTCCAGCACAAGGTTTCTGTGAGACAGTCAGAACCACCTGCCTGAGGAAAGAGGTTGATATCCAGTGGAAAGTCTCTGAGAAGCCAAGACAGAGCTCACCAAGCCCTGCATGGAATTGTCCTTCAGTGGAGGTGGCCCCACTGCTTCTCTGGTGTTGCTCTTGTTGCACACACCAAAACTGATCTGGAAGTGAAGTTATGATGTTTTTTTTGATGTATTGACAAAAGGATATGCAAAAGGGATGAAAACAAAACCAAGGACAGCACAAAGGCATTTGCTGCCTGGGAAGCACTGCTGTTGTGCAGCCCCTTGATGAACCTTCAGAGCTTTGCCTGCTCTGTTGGGCTGTGCAGGAAGGCAGGAGTGTGAGATGGGAATGAGAGAGCAGATACAACGTGGGGATGGAGAAATCTGGGCCACCGTTTCTGTGTCTGAACTGCAGACTGGGCTCTGAGAAGACACCTGAGAGTAGGACTGTGCCACAGCCCCAGCCCCAGGCTCACCCCGACCCCGGTGTCTTGGAAGTATTTGTGGCTCCATAGGAAGTTCTACCTACAGCAAATTAATATTATCCAGAGGACACTGAGCCAAGCTGTCAGAGAAACTACTGCTTTAAAAACTGGGCACTGTGTCACAGCACGATAAACATATGCACAGATTGATTCTGGCTACAAACCAATAAATCCCTACGACCCAGCTTCGAGCTGGAACCAACACGACACAATTACAATGCAACCCACTACTGCAACACTCAGGCTGCAAAGGAAGAGCCAATGGCTCTGGAAATACTTCTGCTTGGAGCAAATCTTGGCGCCCAGTATGACTAGAAAGATGTAAACCAGAAAATGGAAGCACATGGAGATGTGAGCTCTGTGCTCTGTAAAACAGGCTTGGGTGGGAATAAATCAGTGAGAAATCCAAAAGAAAGATGGGGATCTTGAAACAGATGATTAACAAAAGGATAGATCAAGGTTCAGAACTTTTCATTGTGTCCAGAAGATCCCATCTTAAGAGGCAGATTGTCTCACACTCTGTGTCACCGCTTCAATCCAATTACATCTGGCAGAAAGCAAAGCTGACAGACACAGCAGGTGTTACCCATGGGATTTTTGGTGAGCAGCCATCCATACACAGAGCATCACAGGACCCAATGGGCACCTTTGGCAACCTCAGCAAAGAACTTGGGAATTGACTTGGAAAGTGTTTTCCTAGCCCAGAAGGGAGAGGCTTGCTGAAGGAGATAAGAGAACGGAGCCAGGTATTCCTGAGCTGCTGCTCCCGCTCCCTGAGCGACCAGGAACACCTTACACCGTTCAACATCTTCCCATCAATGCCTCTCCAATTTGGTTTTACTCCCCAAACCCCCAAGCCAGTTCCTCTCTTCCTTTCATTTTCTTCTCACACAGGAGCTAAATAAAATCCTCTGCAAGTTTTGAGAAGAGGTAATAAAGATAACATCCTGTGTTTAGATTAGAGAGGGAAGAGGGATGGAGGGGATGCCTATTCAACCTTTGGGACAGAAACTGCCAAAACAGCCTTGGAATGAAAATTTAGTTTGGATAGAGTTTGCTGCTCATTGACACTTGAGCAGGTTCTTGTACATTCCTTGGGAATATCTGGCAGTAACCTCTACTCCAAGGGAAATACTGCAGTTTGGGGCTCAGTGTATCCGCATGGTTTGGGCACAACAACCTTTTCTGGTTTGCACTCCAAGTACCAATGCTCCACATTCTGCAGAGACAGGTCATTGCGTCACCAGCCCCAACTTCATTGTGGTTTTCCTCTTTCATTTAAGGATTTTTTTCCTAATACACAGCCCCTGGTAACTTCATGTAGACAACAGTGCAACTAACATACACAAAGCTCCACGTTCATATCCCCAAAATACGGTTGTCACATTACAAACATGAAAGATTTCAAATTATTTTATGTTGATTTGCATCAATTCCCACTTGCAGCTATCCGAACTGTGTCCTTTTTAATGTTTCCCTTTGTTTCCCTGCCCCAGAGACTGCAGAGCACCCACTGCACACAGTGTCCAGTTCACAGACAGGGAAAGACCACACAGACAAAGTCCTAATGTAGTCCCAGTCCCGAGGGAATTCTGCACCCCAGCAAGGAAGTGAAACCTCTAAAACCAAGTCCTAACTACCAGACTGACCTCTTTTGCTCCCAGTAAGTTATTAAGCCCCTGCAAAGTCTTGAACCTCTATCACAATGGCATTTGCAAAAGAGGATTTTAATGTTTAAACAGTGCTTGAGTTAAAAATATATTGAACATTCCTTTTACATTTTGGACAAAGTATATTGAATTTACCATGAAAATATTCCTATAGAGGCAAGATAAAATAAATGAAAAGACAGCTCTCCTTGTATTTAATATTTTTTTTTCTGCAGAACTAATATAGGATTAAAGAGGAAAACCTGGTGGCTACAGGAACGAGTTTGAGCAATCACTTGTCACTTGCAGTTAGCACAAAAATGTATTATAACAAGATATTACTTGTAGAATTTCCACCATAAATCTTTTATTCATTCCTAGGAATCCCAGTCCAGGCATTTGCCATACTGCATTGTCAAAAATAATGCCCAGCATAAACGGTGTGCAAGAGACCATGAACATCAGAGATAACAAGAGTACTAACACCTTATGGGCCTTAAAAACTGAGCAGTGATATTTCTGCTCTCTCATTAAAAGTGAAATAAAAATATTGTTTAAGAATGACTTTTATGCTTAACTATTAAATGCAGCATTGATTCTTTGCTTATGGTTTCCCCCACTTTTCTTCTTATAAATTGCTGAGAGGATGTAAACAAGAAAGTAAATTTTTACGGCCCCATTCTGTCGCTGGGCAGGAGAATAACCCAAAGCTGAAAGAGCCTGGCAACCTAAATGAGCACGAGGAGCAGGAGAACACCTGGAAAACACCACCCAGCCCTGAGAGAAGGAAGCGAGGGAGCCGTGGCGTAAAGCATCGTGTTTCTATGGAGATCAGGAGAGCCTGGGCCATTTCCACGGGTGAAGGAGATGCAGGCTCTGACCTGATCATTGCATCTGCATTTAGCCAACGTGTTAGCAGCGAGCACCGAGCTCCTTCCTTGTGCTGGGCCAGCCAGGAGCTGTGGGTTCCCTCGCCACCAGTTCCCCAAACTGGTTTGCAGTTCAGACTTTCCCAGGGAAGAGAGTTCTCCCTTAGAAGCCGCTTGCACCAGAGCTCTGGTGCTCGTGGCAGGCTGGCTGGGTGAGGGAGGTGCCCTGTGCTGGCCTGGGCAGCCTGGGGGTCACCCTTGGGATGGACTTGGAGGTGCCCAGTGCAGCTGAGGGCAGGGCTGGGGCTGTGCCAGAGCAGCGGGACCCTGGACCCCCAGCATTCGTCCTGACACCGTCCCTAATGTGCTGCACCCCCTCGACTTCTTCTGAAGATCACCCAGGAAACGCAATTTGACAGCTGCTACTTGATACTGAGGATGCTTTGCTGAGTCTTTCCTTTCTCAGATTTCCATTTTCAAATCCTGATTTTTATTTTAATTTTTTTTTATATGTATCAGAGTTTCTTCTACTTTAGTTCCCTCTCTGCATCATCTTTCTAGTCTGCCTCTCCTCCTGCTGAACTCTTCCCCCTCATTTTTCCCACTGGACTCTCTTAGCTGCATTTTCTTCCAGATTCAGCTAATTTGGGAGTGTGAAGGTGTGGGATAACAGTGGGAAATGTGAGGAGGGAGCTGTGTCAGTGGGGTGACTGCAGTGAGATCAAGCGAGCCCCTAACCAGCCAAGTTTATAAAGTGACTTCTGCCCAAACTCCCAGCACATTTTTATCTCACACAGGTAAGAAACTGAGAGTTCAGCTTCTTCTTGGAGAGGTTCTTCTACTTTCTTTCCACCCTGCTTTAATCTTTCCCCCAATTCTTTCTTCTCTTCTAATTCAGCCCTCAGCTTTTTGTTTCCTTCATTTCTCTCTTCCTTTGACCTCCACAGGCCACGAGGATAAGGAAAAGCTTTTCTCTCAGCTCACTTACCAGAGGTAGATGGAAAAAATAGACAGATTTCCCAGATAGGTTTCCAGTTTCTTTACCACATCCTTACAGGGCACGTTTCCTTCAGCAGTAGAAAATGGAGAGCAAATTAGGGGAGAGGACACACCAGATGGAAGATGACCTCCATGCTTTGTTCTCCAATGCTTTAGAAGATGCAGACTGAACCAGCCGCTCTGCCTCAACAAGCCCTAAGGTGGGAAAGCCAAGGATGACAACATCCCCTTAATTTTCATCAGAAAATGTGGCATTAGAATTTTCTCAGCACGAAACTTGGAACTGCTGCAATAACTCATGCAAGTTCAAATGCCCGAGAGCCACACAACGTCACCATATGTCCTGTGTGTAACAAAAAAAAATATCAAAAATTAATTTGCAAATGTTTGAAAGAATATTTCTAATTAGAAGGGGTTGTTATACCCCGCTTAGAAAGAGTGCTGCTGTGCCTCCAAGAGTTACTGTCTTAGCTATGGAGCTCCACAAGAAAAGGAAAATTATAGCCATAAAGGGAAAATTATAACTGATCAAATTTTAAAGAAACCTCTAAAAATAGCTTGTCTAAAGCCCATAATGTCACAATGATAAAGTCTAAGATCTCAGGTCCTCCAAGAGCTTAGAGCAAGATCTGTGCCATTAGGAAGTTTGGGCTTTTCCATTCATTTCTCCCCAGGATACAGACGTTGTTTCTGACTACAAAGGCTTGCAAGGCGACAGAGCTGAAGCATCTCTCCAGTCCAAACTGAAACATCCCTAAACTCCCGTGCAGCAGTGCCTGGGAAACCAGATCTAGTGCTAAGCAGATATTTGTCTCCCCTAAGGTGTGGGTGCAGCCCTGCTTCCCGTTATAGAAAACCAGGAATTCAGAGCTGCTCACAACAGTGGGTGGGCTGGAGATAGTTCTGGCAATGACGGATTTTCAGACAACACTGGGGATTCGGTTAGAAGTGCGAGATAATTATGGTTTGTTATCCTGCACTTCAGTTATCGCAGCAGCACTAAACCATCCATTCAGAGGCTATTTTGGATGTAAGATGACCTCTAAAGTTAAGCAAACATCACTAATAACCACTTTCTTGCCCATTAATGTAATGAACCACTGGTGACAGTGACCTCATCCTTTGGAGTGAAGTCCTACAGTGTTCACTGAAAGATCAACAAAAAAAATGCCTCTTGATAGCCAGTGCAAGTTTTGCTTGGGCACAGTTTCTTCCAGTTACAAGGTATTTATCAGCAGCAGGAACACAATTTGTGTTATATAGCCCGAGCTCACTGTGAAAATTTATACCAATCAGCAGAGTCATTAAGTCCTACATTTGCCTTCCCCTAATCCACTGTTAGATTAAATGGTTCAATTAATAATAAATATTAGCGGTTTATTAGATGAATAGTTACACCACTACATTAGTGTACGTGGTTGCAGTGAGACAGAAATGAAGCACCAGTTTCCCAGTAAATCATTTTTAGCCCAGCACCGTACCATATGTTGTTCTGCTGCACTCATCCCTTCTTTACAAAAAACAAAGCCAAAACCTTCGGCTTCACCTGCCACTTCCAGTTATTCAGCCACGGCCCGAGGATCTCGATGGAAATGAGGAACCAGGCTGTGCTCTGAGCAAAGCCATTGAACTCAGCAGGCTGCAGGAGGGGAGCCAGCACAGGCTTTGACCCATTTATTTGAGAAAATTACCCCTGGACAACCAGCTAATCCTCCCCAATAAGCCCTGCTATGGGCAGGAGGGAGCACGGGATTAGTGAGTTTGGTTGTGCTGAAGGGACTGATCCTCAGCAGCTGGAGAGGCTGTGCTATCTCACGCTGAAAACCCTGGTGTGATAACCTGCCAAACTGCTGCATCTGTACAGGATCTGTTTCCATCTACAAAACAGATTGCAAAACATTCTAATTTTATAAGGCAGGGGAAGGATCAGATGAGGGGAAAGTTGGTTACGCTGGCCGGGAAACTACTGTTAATGTTAATTTGCTATTTGCCAAATATCCTTATGGTTATAAATACAAGGATCATTTCCCAAGCATTTGGCCTGACTGGTGGGAGAGTGGGGAGATGACAGTCAGGATGCTGGACTCTGTTCCCAGCCTCATCCCTAGCTGGACACTTGATTTCTTCCAGCTCTCTCAGCCATGACTAGTGAAGCATCTCCTCACTGTAAATCCATTCTTTCCAGACCTGATCTTTCCTTATAAACTTCTACTTCTTTTTCCCCCTCCCTGGGTAAATCCCGTCCTGCTTTTTGCCTCAGTTTCCCTCATAAAAATAGGATGAGGATACATTTCATGAAGTGTCTTTGGATGCAAAGCATTGTCAGGGATTGTTAAAGATACTGCCGGGGAGTGACAACTCTGTTGGACCATATTCAGCTCGGGGATATTTGTGGAGGGCTCACAAATGTGTTTTCATGGTCTTCTCTGCTCCTGCTTGATGGATAACAGCAAATGTGTAAGAAAAGAGAGGAGCTCTGCAAAACTGCATGAAATCCCCAGTCAAGTCAAGCAGCTCTACTTGGACTGGCATTTCCCACTGGGAGAACTTTCCACCCTCTCCTGAAGTTTGCAATATGTTTGATTTACACGAAGAGAGCAGGACAGAAGGCCTCACCACCTTGGCACGACACCGGTTGAAAAGATCATCATTTGTCTGCTCTTCTGAGTGCAAAGAGACAGTAAAAATGATTTAAGTTAGGAAATGCACACTGGGTGTATTCCTAACTCCCATGGATGTGAATAGCTGGGGGTGCATGACTACAGTCCCACGCACAGAGATGGGATAATTACAGTTGTACAGCAGCGGAGGCATTGCCAATATCCCATAATTAATTTACAGACAGAGTATTTCCGCCTCCTTTCCCCCCATTAAGTGTAGAGAAAATAAATGTTCTTAGGAGTTGGCAGTTCCTCTTTAGTTTGCATATTCCTCCTAAATATGAACATTATGTTGTTTACTCATCTGTTAATGACAGCTGATTATCAAACCATAAATATACATGTATCTAATGGTTTGTGAACATTAAACATGGGGATGTAATAAATGTGGCTGCATGCAGGGACCCAGCACCCAACAATTCCCGTTCAGCACTCCAGCCTCTGTCGTGGTGTCTCAGTCTGGGCACTGGCACTTCCCATGGATAAGAAGAGAACTGGATTTCCCAGCTCCTGGTAAGATATTTGTTCCTTGTCTCACGTGAACAGACCGGGGTTTATTTTGCTTGAGCCACTTCTCCTGCTTAATCCGTGGTGTTTCTGCTTTGTGCTGCCTCTGGGGTGTCTGAGAGGGAAACTGGACAAGGCACACACCTTTCCCTTGAGTTTTAAGCCTTATCTCTTTTTCTGTCCTTGCTCTTGGTCACCAAGTAAAATAAAATGAAACAAATCAGGCACTGCTTCAGTGTGAACACCCTTGAGAAGTCAGAGTTTAAGGCTAATGGGTCCAAGGCCTCTTTCAGTGTCACACAAATTATTCCTTCTTTCCCTTGATGTCTCCAGCTCCCTCTCTCAGCTCCCTTTTCCTCCTAAATGTCTCATTGTTACCTTAGATTTGGTTTCTCCGGCACAAAGGGGTTTTCCTCCCTCCTAACACTTTCTCTGTCAGAGCTGACAACTTCACTAAACTTTCCATATCACAGACTTATAACTTCGGTGCTGCCTTAGTCCTGACCCTTCTCCCTCTGCACTGAGGCTCTTCCACCAGGTTGGGGTTTTCCCCCTCTTTCTAATGCTAAATCAAGCCTCTTCCCTTACTCTTTGAAGGCCAAAGCCCATGAACTGCGTTTCTCCGCTTTACTTTCCATCTATTTCTCTTCTGAAATCTTGCTTAGATTCTCCTGCTGAAGTTGGTTCCTCCTGTTATTCTGACCACATGAACATCCGCTTCCTTGAAGTCCTTCCTGATGTGTCTTTTGTTGCAGAGGTAACTTAATTTCCTTTTGTGTCCCCTCTCTTCCAGGTCCATATTTACTCTTCTTTCCTAATTGTCCTCCTAATAATTTCTTTTTCTCTGTTTCCCACAACTCATTCTCTACTCGTGACTAGCGAAGCTCTCTGAAAACTAGGGCTGGGACAGAGACAAAGTTTTGGTTCTGAATTCCAGAAAAACCCAAAGAAACAGGAAACTTATCCCTTAGAGCTGACCTGCAAAATGCTGTGCACTCCCCATCCATACCAACTGCCCTCAGTTTTGGCAGACTTGTGTTTGAGGCAGGACTAACCCAGAGAAGCTGTGGCTGCCCCTGGATCCCTGGAAGTGTCCAAGGCCAGGCTGGACGGGGCTTGGAGCAACCTGGGCTGGTGGAAGGTATCCCTGCCCATGGCAGGGGGTGGAAATGGGATGATCTTTAAGGTCCTTCCAACCCACACCATTGTGATTCTATGAGTGATGGCACCTCCCCACAGCAGAGCCCCACGGAACTGGAGTGTGTGTGATACTGTGGATCTAAGGATACAGGAGAAAACTGACAGGCTCGTGCTCGGTCTTGTCAATGCATCCGAACGGTCTTTTTATTTTTTCCCGAAGGTTTCAATCTGGCAGTCTCAGTGAAGGAGAATTTGCATGGCACCAGCATGTTCCCAACTGCACTGAGCATTTTGCCATTGCTTTGCATGGAATCAGAATAGCTTGGTCAACTATTTTTGGACAACTTGTAAGGAATATGGTGAGCATTTCTTGTCTCACAAGTAGCTTTCGGAATTCCTCAAGATAAGATGAGGCATATGTGTAATTTTCAAGCCTGCAATTTTTATGCTGCTCCAAGTTACAGAAAACATTTAGCAATTTTGATCAAACAAAAGCACTGCTGTGATATAATTCCAGAATCAACGTACGAAAAATTTCACTTGTCTCTTTAGCAATTATTGATGAAGGGAATAAAGCTGCAGGTGAACACAAAGGGCTGGCTGTTTGCATTCCCGCACTGCCAGCACGCCAGATTGGATAGCAAAAAAGTCATTTTGCCTGGAACTAACCCAGTGGAGTGCTGACAGATAGGTGTTTGTGCAGTGCGGGCTCGGCAAGGAAAATAAGCTGTTACTGCTCACACTGGCCTGGCTATTGGATTACAATATGACACCTTTCTTCTCAAACTAAATCAGGAGGGTTTATTGGGGAGGGGTTGGTTCAATGCTCAGCCATGCTGAGCACCACGGCAGCTCAGGTGCCCTGAGACACGTTTGTGGGGCTGCCTTCTGGGCAGGTGTTGGACATCCTCTCCCATCTCGCTTTATGGTGCGAGTGAAGAGAATTAAATACTAGTAGGTGGGTGTTTTAAAAGGGCTGTAGAGTTTTATGAATGGTTAATAACACAGGTGCCTTTAGAGGTTAAGAACAGCCATAGCTCTCAATTCCCTGGATTGCTGCCATTGGCATGGGCAGGGGCAGAGCCCACGGCACGAGGAGATTGATCCCAGGGATCCTGCACTGCCTGGATCAGGAGGGGTCTGCACAGCACACCAGCCTGAGAGCAAGGGGCAGATCTGGTTTGAGCTTGAGGGAGTTTGATCTTTACACAGGTCATGGAGTCTCCCTCTCTTGAGACATTCCAAACCCATCCAGACGTGTTCCTGTGTCACCTGCTGTAGGTGGCTCTGCCTTGAAAGGGGGTTGGATTGGATGATCTCCTGAGGTCCCTTCCAAGCCCACCTATTCTGTGACTCTGTGACTCTGTAGTTCTGTAAGTCTTTGTCTCATCTACCAGCTGAAGCTGCATCTGAAGATGATCCTGTAAGGGTCTTTGCCACCCCAGGGCAGTGGAATCAATGCAGAGTTGCTACCGATTTGCTGTGAAATGGCTTCTTTTTGGCTGGTTTATTAACATAAAACCAAGGCCTGACAAATATTGACAAATCTAAACCATTCTGTTTTCAGAATTTTCCCCCAGAAATAAACAGGAAAGTTTTCTGTTTTCTCCAGAAATGAGTGAAGACAAATGTTGAAATCTTTCAGATATGGGATTTCTACCTTGCATTCAGGTCGACAGGAGATTACATTTCATTTGGCTTCAGGTAGAGGCCAATTTGCTAATTAAATGGCAGACCTGCTTTACTAGAGATAAAAATAAAGCAAGCGCTAGTGAGAAAAGGGGAATGGGGACCAAACAAAAGGGAAGGATAGGAAAGGGATGAAGTCAATAACAGATAAATCCCAGTCCCAACACAAGTGCTAGAAAGACAATACTCTGCTGTGCACTGAGAAGCCGAGGTTTATTAGCTGTTGATTAAGTCTTGCGAGGAGCAGAAAGATAGTTGAGGAGAATGAAGCAAAATACAAGCAATTGCTTCTATTTTCTTGGCAAATTTGATCTTCTCTATTAGGATTATCAGAGAGCTTATTCCCTGGATGTGGGCAGCGAGGCAGATTTCCAATGCCTTTCAATTGCTTTTCTGGCTGAGGCTGGCTATTCTAATGCAACGTGACGGGTAGCCACAAACATAATCCGGAGGACCCAGTGGTGCTCAAATGCAGATGCGACTCGCGGAGTCAAAAGGGAAGAGCAATCCTCCAAGTTTCCTCAAACTGGGACACTCTTAGAGCTGGATTTTGTGCAACACAGTAGCTCAAAGCTGGGCGTTGCTGCATTCACAACTTTGGTTACAGGCAGGACATTCTGGCATTTAAAAACCAATCTGTTTGCAAATTGCAAAAGATTACATATTCTTTTTTCCTCAGCTGATTTTGCTTCCCAGTGTGGGGATTTAGGAATCCCCATATTGGATCAGACTGCGGGCTAATTCAATCTGATATACCTATTCTGGCTGCAGCTAATAGATGATGCTTGAGAGGAAGAAAACAGAGAGAAAACAAACCCACCACAATCCATCTAGTTAATTGAACAGTTCTGTACATGGGGAGAAAAATTCCTTCCTGATGTCCACAGGTGATGAGCGTATGCCCTGAAGCATGAGATACGATTACTCTTATCATTATCTTAGCTTGCATAGCAACAAATGTAATTAGCGGTCATAAAACTATCCTGCTGTTTGGGATTATCTATTTTTTAAAGCAACAGAGCCAAGTGTGTCTCTGAGGTAACTTCATTGGAATAGGATGAATTTGGCCAGTGAAGTCTAAAATGTATCCTTAGGTAAAAACACTAGGAAATAGAAAAGGCAAGAATTGAAAATCCTCGGCTGTGTCCTCCTCTGACTCCTATTTCTCACTGTTTCTTGAGAGGTTTTATTCGAACTTCATGTTGGCAAGATAAGAGGAGAAACAAACTGCTGGGAGTAATGACAATAAGCAAGAGAAGAATAAGATTTCAAGCCAAAACGAAGTAAATACCATGAAGCAACATGTTGTAGCAGTTGGAAGGGAGTTCATTCCCACCTCTCGCAGCAGCTCAGGAGCTCCGCGGGGAAGGACCAGTCACATGAAGTGCATCAGCAAGACAGACGTGTGGCCAGAGAAGTGTAAGGACTGCTGGGTCGAGCCAAAATTCAACAGTTAGTCAAAAATTGAGCTAACAGCCTGAGTCACCCACTGTGTCCGTTCAGCACAAAGAGATCCCCTGCCAGAAACCAGAGTGAGAGGACCTGAGCTGGATGACCTTGAAGGTCCCTTCCTACCCAAACCATTCTGCTGGTGCTTCTGATGGTTCACCTCGTGGACAGTGGCTTTCGTTTTGGTGACCATGCCTGTAAGGGCTGCTGTCCTCAGCTGCAGCTGTCCTCACAGAGGGGACAAAGAGCTCAGCATTATGAACCTGTGGGGAGATATCCAGGTGACCCGCCCTGGGCAATAAACAGAGGAGGCTCCTGGAAGCTGCCACTAACCCTTGCCTTAGGGCAATGCCCTTCCTGCTGAGGGCTCTGGTCTCTGACAGCCAGCAGTGCCTGCTGCCTGCTCTGGGCATTCTGGGTTCAGTGCCAGTCCCTATTCCTGCCTGGCACCCCAGATTTCACCTGCAGCCACCAGGAGCTCCTCTCCTGCTGTAGCAGAGGTGCCACGGCTGTAATTCTACCAGCAAACAAACAGCATGTAAAACTTTACAAGCCACTTGGCCTCGCCACTGCAAGTACTGTAAGAATTGATAGAGCATCCAAGCGACAGCCCGATGGACATAAACTAGGTGAGCACTTTTATGGCTCCTTAGGGGATTCGTACTTATTTGTCAAGGTTAACTGCATCTTTGAGGCAAGGCATTTTTGTTGTCATTAAATATCTTTCACTGCTGTGTCCTTCTGCTTAACGAAGATGCCCTCGAAGGATGGAAGGTAATTTATGCTCCGAGTTGCTTGCTCTCATCATTTTGCTGTGAGTCCCGTGGTGGGCTCTTTAAAAGCCTCAACTCCCAGCCAAGCAAGTACAGGAGAACCTCAGCATTTGTTTTAACAACGCTGAAGTGACCAGTGCTCACAGCTAGGGATAAACCCGTGAGATGTGACCTGGGTGCACCCTAAATGGCTCGAAAAACAAAAGGTGAGGAAGTGCAAGTGCCTGCATCTACAACGGTCTCATTTTCAGACCAGGTTTGGGAGCCCTGATTTCAGATTTGGGAGCATGTGGGATATGCAAATCACTGGGTTTTGGCTATGAGGCACTTGGCTGCCCACGCTGGGCTGGATTTACTGGTGTGAAGAAACACTTGGCACCCAAGGGAGCCCAGCAATGTGTCCAGGGTGCCAAAACCACGAACGCTCGGGTTGGCTCTTCTGCCCACTGTGCGTTAGAGCTGGTCACCGTCCTGCCTGTCCCCTCTGTCCCTCCCTCTGAGCAGGACAGTCCTTCTGGCACGTGGCCTCACTCTCTGCATCTTGCCCAGAGTAATGAGCAGGACTTGGACTGCCCTGCCCTCCCACTCCGTGTGTGCCCAAGCACCCTCACCATCCTCATCGTTGGCCATCACCAGGGAACAGAGCACTCCTTCTAATGCCACCTGCCTCGGGTGTGACAGGGACCCTGCAAACCTCCACACAAAATGCTGCATGTCAAAGCCAGAGCCTTCTAACTGAGCAACAAATGCTTGTTGCACAAACTGTACCGACAATTCTTGATGGATAGAAAATACAATATTTAGTCAGACTGCTGTAAGTTAAAACACAGCAGACAGTAAAAGGATGAAATTATACCCCAACAGACTTTTAAATGAGAAAATAGTCTGTGTTAGGAAACATTATTCATTTAAATAGCAGAAAGCTTATAATTTCAACGAGGCCACAATTTCCATAAAAAGCCTACATTTGGGATTTTTTCCCCCCTTTTCCCTCTTGCAGATTGCAGTTAAAATGAATGAACCTTTCTGCTTACAGAGTAATTCATTTTTATTTTACTTTGCCTTTTTCATGTCAATTACAGAACACTTTGTTAAAATGATTACATAATTTTCACAGAAGCTTGGTATTGCAGGCTGGAGGAGATAAACCCACTTAAATGTGACCAATGTACTCTCAAATTCCTGCCCTGAGCAGTTTCTCATCTAGACATCACTCACACCATCTTCCAAAGCCCCTGCACGGAATCAGTGGAAATGTCAGCCACAAAAAAGCATCTTTCTCTGCTGAGGGAGGCACCACGTGAACTCTGTTTTTAGGGAGCGAGTCAGAGGTCACTTGCTGCTAAAAACTCTGTATCCTCAGTCCTCGTCTCCTCACTGGGTTCCTGTCTCGTGATAAGGTTACACTGAATGGTGCTGGCATCCTTCAAGGTTACTGTTCCAGAAAATATTTGCAAATAATTTGACGTGCTGTCAGCTAGCAGGCAGCAGTGAACTCATATAATTCAACATTCTAATGTGGGTTTTCACGCCTAAAGCTATAAATAAGCTTGATATTCCAAAGTTTCTGTAATGTTTATTTAATAGCAATATTTTATAAATTAATCTTGATTATTCCACTGCACTCCAGTGGAGATCTTCTTCCAATATAACAGTTTTTTCTAACCCTTGGCCTCTTTTTCTGACCCCTCCCTGCCACCCACATCTCCACTAAAGAAATAAAACACTTCCTTCTCAAAACCTTTATCAGGCACTGGGGAATTATGGCCAGGGCAGCTCCTGCGTTACCTCCTCCTCCCTTCCCCTCTCCTTTGCCCGGATTGCTGCTCGCTCCCCTGAAGACTTTGCCTGATTTATGGTTGCACAGGGATACCTGCAGGGACTCTCGGAAGCCCAGCTAGAGACAACACTGCATGTTGGGCATATCCCACGTGAAATCACTGACTGGGAGTGCCTGAGGTCTGAAGGAAATGTTAGCAGCTCCACTTGGAGCAGGGGCTTTGGGTCCTACCAGCCAGACCTCAGGTGTGCTTGGCACTCCACAGCTGCTTTTTAGGCTGCCCTCCCTCCTCCCGTGCCAAGGAGCACCACAGAGCAGATGATGCTGGAGCTCAGCTGCTTTTCACAAGCCCTGTTCCTGCGTGGTTCTCCCTGGATCACTCACTGTCTCCCACCTCTGTGGCTAAGAAGCAATGCAAAGCCCACCAAAGCTCTTTTGAAAGGTGTTAAAGACACAGCATCGAGAACTGGGGAAAGCTGATCCTTTCCGATACAGTGGCTGCTGGTGATTTTTCCTTTTCCTTTCCTTAGAAAACACCAATT
The DNA here is from genome assembly GCA_013396755.1 of Sclerurus mexicanus. Classification (NCBI taxonomy): domain Eukaryota; kingdom Metazoa; phylum Chordata; class Aves; order Passeriformes; family Furnariidae; genus Sclerurus; species Sclerurus mexicanus. Next base: position 293,661 of record VWZF01006588.1, read on the forward strand.
AATCAGAAGCTTTCCAATTTAAATGAAGCCTCTAATTGCAAAAGTGCTCTCATGGAGCTGCATGTGGTTTGGATCGTGGCACTACTGTGACATGGTGCTAATAACACCAAGGTCGTGTGTTCAATCCCTGTATGGACTATTCTCTTAAAAGCTGAACTCGATGATCCTTGTGGGTCCCTTCCAACTCAAAATAGTCTGTGATTTTATTTTTTAAAAGACTGTGATTTCCAGCACACTGTCTACAAGTCAATAAAATAATCCTCCCCTTGGGGAACCCAGAAATGCCTGACAACAAATCACTAGAGCTGAGCAGGACCCAACACATACATGCAGTGTATCATGGAATTATAGAATGTCCTGAGCTGGGAGGGACCCAGGAGGACCATCAAGTCCAGCTGCTGGCCCTGTGCAGGACAGTCCCAACAATTCCACCCTGTCCCTGAGAGCATCATCCAAACCCTCCTGGAGCTCTGGCAGCCTTGGGGCCGTGCCCACTGCCCTGGGGAGCCTGGGCAGTGCCCGATCACCCTCTGGGGGAAGGACCTTTCCCTGAGATCCCACCTGACCCTGCCCTGACACAACTTCATGCTGTTCCCTTGGGTCCTGTCACTGGTCACCAGTGAGAAGAAATGTGTTTGGAAGGGCACAGCTCCTCAGGCAGCTGGTTCTTTATACAGATGGCACATTACCTTGGTGAGGGATTCAGAAAGGATTTCTCTGCCCCATGTTGCTAACTAGAAACTCACTTCCACGATGCCATATGTAATATGGAAGGATCTAAGCACCTTCCCACATCTGGCCTTGGATTTTGGAAAGAAAGCAGAAGCATCTGTAGCTAAGGACTGTTTGATGGCCCTGCACAGGGTCATGGACCCACTCACAAGACTCTGCTTGCCAGACTGGAGTTCTGGGAGTTCACCGTATTTCCAGTGCCAAGGAAATCAATGACCAAAAAAACTGGTGTGACATCAATATTTCCTAGCAACACCACCAGTGGGGTTCAGAGGCTTCTGTGCTGTGCAGGACTGGACCCCAAATGAGCAAAGCCCATTTTCCTCCAACAGCGGAACGGGAAGTGAGAGCTCTCATCAATGAAACAACTTCTTTGTGCTGCACTCTGTGCAAATATTTGGATTACTAAAACAAATTTATGAAGCAATTACTTTTAATGCTATATGAGGAAATTAAGGACTCATTGATTTGTGATTTATAATCTAAAGCTAAAAGATCATGAAAAAGTAAATATAACTTAATTAAATGTCCCTTGGCTTTGCTACTATTGCAAATCTAACTCATAAAGTAAAATAAACCATTTTTAGAACATAAATGAGTATTGGTTCTTCTAGTTCAGAAGACAAATAATTTACTGGTTAAATATATTCAGCAAAGTTTAGCCATGTGAAAGATTTTTCCAGTGGCCTCTGGGTCTTGAAGGAAGGATAAAAACTGACTGGTACAGATTCAAGGAATTCATTGTGCTGCGAATGACAGGAGCATTTGCTATGAAAAGAGGAAAACAAAAGGCTATTTCCGTTCTTTTCATACTGGGAAAAATATTTTAATATATTCATGGAGTAGAATATATTGTGAAAGGAACGTGCCTTTATGGTCTCTCCATTGGCAACGCACTTGTGATTATTCACTTCTGACACTGAGCCCATTAACCTGGGGAAATTTAATCTAATGCTATAGTAATGTTGCTATTTTTCCACTCTGAAGTGTAAATAATTTGAAAAAAAACCCACCCAGGTTTTTAGAATTAAACATCCCAAGTGATGTATTCAGTTGGTTAAGTAGTCAGTTTGACTCTTCCTTTGTACTGCAGAAGCAAGGGGGTTGAGTTTAGAAAAAGAACGGCAACCAAACCATTACTAAATAAATCATGGAAGAATATCTCTGGTAACTATGCATTTCAGCAAGAGAAACTGTTGTCAAAGTACTGGGTTGGATGTGTGTCCCTTTCAGTCTGGGAGCAGGTGCATCCTGAAGGACGACACTCCAGGATGCCCCTTGAACTTCATGTGCTTTGAGCGAAGGATGAGGATGAGGTGTTTGGATGTCTCTGCCCTCCTTGAGGAGTCATCCAGTGTCCTCTGATTCCAGGAGCAGCACAAGGGATTTAGAGGGTGTTATTTCTCCCAAGGAGGGGTGCCAGGTGGGGAAACCCAGCCACCACAGAACATCAGGAACAACTGCAATCTGATTCCCACTTTGTGAAATGAAGGTGGGAAAGGAGAGGGGTACAAAGCACACCCCCTCCCTGCCCCAGCCCTCTGGAGCTCAGCTACACTGAGGACACCTGCAGAGCCTCATTCTCTCCAACAGGTTTAGGGGGTCCATCATCTTTGTCATCCCCATCTTCACTGATGAAGGTGGGGCCATCACCGTCCATCTGCCCAGGTGGTGGGTCTGCAGAGGGGACATCCCCTGGCTGAGGGAGGCCTGGTGGACGTGGCTGTCTCCAAACACTCCAAACACACACCAAGGGAACAGCAAATGACCTGGCCATGTCAACAAGGTGTCCTTCCAAGGGAATTAGTCCTGTGGCTGTATTGCTGGCAAGATTCAAGCCAGGAACTTGGCATCCCATGGATCTCAGCATGGAATTACACTGGGGCCTTTGTAGAGGACAAGAGTGAAGGTGACTCCAGCCTTGGACCCCCAAACAGAGAGGATGAGTGTTTTCTAAACCCTGGGGTGGGGACGTTGCTGAGTATTGAGATGTACACACAATATCTGGAACCAAGGCTGATGCCTGGTGTCACAGTGGTCCAGAGAGCAGCCACACGTGTCAGGGGTAGGGGTGCTGAGGCCTGTCCTGCCGTGAGGACACAACAGCCACCTGCCCTTCAACAGCAGTGTGCCTTATGTGTCAACTGAACACGCAAAGCCATAAAAGCATTACAATGCTCAGAATCCCGGGAAATGGATTCCTCCCCCAAAAAGCATCAGAGGACTCATTCATAAACGAAAGGGTGACTCTGTACACTGGCCACACACAGTCAAGTGTCGCTGAGACCTGGCAAGCACCGATAATAACTCGCTGGAAAACATCAGCTCCACCGTGAAAAGAGACATCAGAAATACACAACATTTCCCAGAGACCTCGGAGCAGAGGAAGCATCTGTCTTTTTAAAACCTCATTACTGTGGAGTACAAGGGCTCCAGCTCACAAGCCACAGATTACATCAGGTGAGTAAGTTACCATACGTCAGCTGGGCTGTGTGCACAGCAAACACACCACCGGTCCGGCTGACCTCACCCTCTCCGGTTTTACACTCACCCACAGCAACAGGCTGCCCTGCAAAGGGCAGAGACCCAGAGAGCCCGCACACACAGGCACCCCAGCTCGGCCATGTGCAGGAATGAGCCAGGGAAAAGTCACTTTGCTCTTATCTGAGCCATCCTCAGGCTGCTGGTGCAGACTGCAGGTACCTTAGTGAGGTACCTTGGCTAAGGAGCCTACATGTCCACAGGTTCTCTCTGTCTCTGATGGAGAAAGACTGGGGCCTCCACAGATTTCCCAATTTAGGCAACTCCAGAAGAAATATTAAGGCTATTCCATCGTGTTATAAAAAATAGGGTAATTAGTCTCTTCTCCTAATTTAGATGGAACATGGAAAGCTACATTTTTCAAGCAATGTGATTTTTAAACATCTATGGTTTTAAAAGAGTAAATGAGTTTCCAACTTAAAAAGCAAAATTGAAGTGAACCCAGGAAAGCCTCTAGCACCTTAGCTTAATATATAAAGCATCTGCCACAGGAAAATAATGTGTTTGCAACAATAGCTGTGAAGTCAATGTGAAATGGCTGCACTGGCAGTGACTGTATTTACCTGGCACTTTTTAACAGAGATTCTCTACACGTGGCTCTGTTGGGTGCCTGATGTGTTTTGCTTCACAACTTGTAGCTCCTCTGTTTACTCTGAGAATTGTTACCATGGCTGTTAATGACCTGGAGCAGTTCCCGGGATCACGGGATCACGGGATCACAGAATGGTTTGGGTTGGAAGGGACCTTAAAGATCATTTAGACTCAACGCCCTGCCATGGGCAGGGACACCTTCCAAAAACCCAGGCTGCTCCAAGCCCCGTCCAACCTGGCCTTGGACACTCCCAGGGATCCAGGGGCAGCCACAGCTTCTCTGGGCACCCTGTGCCAGGGCCTGCCCACCCTCACAAGGGAGAATTCTTTCCTATTACAGAATAATAATCTATTTCCTCTTAGCACAGAATAATTATCTATTCCCCCTTATCTTGTCACTACATGCCCTTGTAAATAGTCACTCTCCAGTTCTCTTGTAAATAGTGTCTCTCCAAATAGGTCTCCAAGAGTTAAATCAAAAGGTGATGGAAGGTTCTGGGAGCATTCTCACAGGCTTTGGTGTCTCTAAGTAGCCATGGTAGCAATCTTGAAATTCATTCCTTTCCTTCTCCTGTCTCAAAGAAAATCTAGCTTGCCATATATACAGTCTCCACTGTACATTCAATACCCTTTAATCCACCTTCCCTGATCTCAGTGAATTCATGTTTTCTTTAAAAAAAAAAAATCCTAAGAGAATGGCACCACCCCTGGTACAGTGAAAAGGGACTCCAAACTGCATTTGCATTAAATGTGGAAAACATATAACCTCTTTCCTGCATCTTGACCAAAACATTTAGCTAATCTGAGCTATTTGTTTCTGTTTGCTCTCATTTTGACAAAAATCTAATATTAAATTATTTGATAATTACTTAAACTAATATAGTGTTTCCTGTACCTTGGTCACCAAACCAGAAAAATCCAATATTCAAAGGCTCTGTTCCCCGTTTGTTTTCCATGTTGCCATCCTACATCAGTCATTCTTCTCCACCAACACACAGAACCTCTCACTTCTCAAACCTTTTACTGTTGTCTCTACTTCACACCTTCCTGCTGCACCATTTCCATTACAGCAGCTCCTTACCTTGGCGTGAGTGGTCTGGGGATGCTGCAGTGCCACGTTCATTTGCATTGTGCTGTGTGAAAAGTGGTTACTGGGAGAATTATCATGTCGTAAATGGGAAGAGCGTGGCTCAAGGTGAACAAGAGACAGCAGAAGTGAATGTGTTCTTGGAGCCTCTCTCTTTATTACTGTTGAAAGGTCACACACAGAAGCATGGAATGTGTGGAACAGAGCGGTGAAGTGCACCACATCTTAAAGTGACCCCAAACAACAAGAAGATAATGCTATTTGTATAATGAAACAATCATAATATCTTAAAGTCCTCCAGAGATAAATGTTGGCTATTTCCTTTATCTGAGCGTTGCACACAAAAACAAAAGCCACAACAAAGATTCATGATAGAACAGATTGACAACCTGTTGGAGAGTATGTGGAGAGATAACCACGAGTGGGACTGAGCACAGGCAGCCAGGGCAAAGAAACAAATCATCCCAAATGAGCAGAGGGGACAGAGTCATAACAGGGGAATATCCCAATATGCCATTGATCTCCTTGGACTTGGGAGACCAGAACTCACTGGCACCGTGAGTGAGGTCTGAGCCCTGCCCCCCGTGACATTCCATGGGTACTCTGAGGAACTTCAGTCCTTGTTTTTCAGAAGCAGAAGTTTCCTGGATGCCAGAACTTACTCCCTGCAGGAAAGATCTAGAGCTCCAGAGAAACCTGAGGGTAAGTCCTTGATAAGCGGCGGTCTGTTCTGGACATCTTTCACCGGTGCTAAAGCAGAGTGGGATTTAATTCCACAGGAAGCTCAGGTTGCAAGTGAATTTGTGTCAGCCATCCTAAGGAAGCTATTAGGACCTGTGACCTTGAGCTCAGTCTAGAGGGCTCTTTGTGGGACCGCTTTGCCTGCGGGCAGTACGATAAAAGTGTTCAGCCAGCTTGTCTGCAGAGGGAATGTGACAGAGCAATCAGTGCTGGAGAGATTGATTTCGAGTGAAATAGCAGTGAAGGACACTTGTGTTAATAAAGCAAGGCTGGAAGGGTAGGGAGACATCACATGCAGCACTGGATGGGCTGTTTGCCTCTGAAACTTTCAGGCGGTCTCTCATCCATCAACACATGGAATTGGGCATAGAGCTATATATGAACCCAACTTCATGGCTAGGAGCAAGGGAGGGAAGTCCATGGAGGGGACACTGCTTGGAATATCGGGAGGTGCATTCTGCTGTGAGCAGGAAATGTGAGAGTATCCCCTGAGTCAACATGCAGTTGGGAAGTTCTCTCAGTGCCAGTAATTCCACTGCAGCACAGCTGAGGGGAAAGGGATGGAGCACGAAGAGGAGACTGAGGGGAGACTTCACCCCAGTCTACAACTTCCTCACAAGGGGCAGCACCGATCTCTGCTCTGTGGGACCAGGGACAGCACCCAGGGAAGGGCTGGAGCTGTGTCAGGGCAGGCTCAGGTGGGATCTCAGGGAAAGGTCCTTCCCCCAGAGGGTGGTGGGCACTGCCCAGGCTCCCCAGGGCAGTGGGCACGGCCCCAAGGCTGCCAGAGCTCAGGGAGTTTGGACAACACTCTCAGGGACAGGGTGGGATTGCTGGGACTGAACTGTGCGGCGCCAGGAGTCAGACTCCACGACGCTTGTGGGTCCCTTCCAGCTCAGGATGTTTTGTGATTCCAGGGCTGACTGCATCCACCTGCAAGTTGATGTGTGGCAGGAGTGGGCACAGGGTCCTGTTTCTGTGGAAGGAGCCAAAGCAGATGAGATGAAGTTCATACTGGTTTTATGCCAACTTTATTGCAGCAATGGGAGTACAGACAACCCCTGACTCAGCAAAAAGCCATATACTATAATCTATCAAAAATTTTCAAATAAATCTCAACTGTGAGAGAGGGTTTGTATTGAATCAGCGCTTTGCATCACTTGCCTATGGCATTTTGGATCCAATACCAAGAGTCTTAGTGCCAGATTTACTGTATTGATGAGCCACAACCTCAGCTTCTGTCCAACAGGGCAAAAGCAAGAGGGAAAGGCTTTATTTCAAGCATCTACAGAATATTTAGGGACAAGAAAGAACATTTGGGTGGGGGGGAAGAACAAAAAGAAAGAAGGAGGCTGATGGCATCTTCTAAATCATCCAGGTACTACCAAGGATGAGATCCCTGAATAATTCAGTGCTGTAGTGACCAGGAGCAGTGCTACAGCTCCAAAGTCAAAACAAGATTTCATTACACCCTAATAACATGTAGTCTTTAGGCTGCAATATTCATCAGATCAATACTTGTATTTCTACCAGGACATTGTACATTTGTTTTGTTACCCTCTAGTATCTCCAGAGAGTTTGTTGTTTTACACAAATAGAGTCAGCCCGGTAACTCTGTTATTATAATGAATTTTTCTGAAAGAGACATACAGCACTCAGAAAACTGCAAACTGCACTTTTAGCCAGCATGGTTTCTAGCACTTTAAATAAATGTTTTTAAAAAACAAACCACCCTAACAGCAAACAATTGTGTTTGTCCCCTGCCTGCAAGGATCTTCCTGCTCTTCGGATAACCAATTTCTTTGAATTGCTAATAACAGTTTTAAGAATAAGCAAAGCTCCCAGTACCTGCAATTCAACAGTTGGAAATCAGCTATAATTTGCATTAAAAATAAAGCCAGTGGTGCCCTATAGCTTGGACACTGCAAGCTGCAAAATAAGATACACTGACTACCCAGGCTTGTGGCACAGTGCTCCCGAGGCAGCCAGCACTCCAATTAAAAGTGTGTCAGCACTTCTTGTATAAAACTCTGTTTCTGAGGGTTTTCTTTCAGCTGCTTGATTTCTTAGCATAAATGTTCACAGTTCAGCAGCAAAGATATTATGTGCAAATTGCCCCTGCTGTGTAGAAAATAAGCCCAGAAAACCCAAACCTGCAAAATGCAGTAAAATGTGCAATGCCTGTGTTATTGATACACCCCTGGTCCCATCTCCACACCCTGCAGCAAGTTTTCAGTGATGAGGAGCACGTAGGGGCCTCAGAGAATAATGTGGGCTGAGCAGATGCTGGATCATAGAATCCCAGAATCCCAGACTGGTTTGGGTTGGAAGGGACCTAAAATCTCATCCCATCCTACCCCCTGCCATGGGCAGGGACACCTTCCACTGTCCCAGGCTGCTCCAAGCTCCATCCAACCTGGCCTTGGACACCTCCAGGGATGGGGAATAAATGATGTAGCACAAATGGCCCTGCACCCTTCAGCAATGGGACAGCAGCAGCAGCTGGGACTCCGAAACCCTCAAAGAGGTTTTAGGGGGAGCTGAAATTCCTGCTTGCTCTCTCCCTGAAGTACCACAGACAGGAAAACCCTATGTAAGGATCCAGGTAAACTTCATACCAAGACATTGCTCCTACAGGTTTTGGGTTGTGGCACATCAGCTCATTTAAGAGGCAGATGAAGAATATTTTTGTCTTTGGGCTGTTCAATCAGAAAAAGTGGACCCTAAATAAAAAAATCAGTAAAAATAGTTTGCAACACTTCAAAAGAAAAAAAAAATTAAACTTTAAACCAAAGCAGAACAAAACAAATAATTTAGGTCCAAAATGCAACCTGCTGTGGAAGTCTTTATATTTCATGTGACGGTCAGTGCACTCATTATTCAAATAGATTTCCTTTTTCATTTTGCTATTCCCTTTGTGCCTGATGAATTTTACCAAAACCAAAACATTACCTACTGGTTCAAAAAGAAAACATGATTTAAACATTTTTTCTTTGCTCTGTCACAGCAGTGACTGAACCCACAAAACACCGGTGGGATCACACACGGTGCGGATGCTCTGCAAAGTTAAAACACTGTCAAGAACATTAATCTGAGCAGCTCCAATAATCTGAGTTCCATTTTATTTGGTAATCAACAGCAGGATGGGAAAACTGTTCTCCCTCTCGTGCCACGTGCTGTGACTTTGCCAAGCTGAGCCAAAGCCAAAGCACATCCCTGTGTGCCAGCTGAACACAGGCAAGAGGAATGTGGGATTTGCACCCAGTGAGTGTGTGGACAGCAGGATCCCTGAAGGTGGAAGGTATTTCTTACCAGGAGCAGGTGAGAATCCACATTTAAACTGCCTTTTTCTATCCAAGGCAAACTGTAAGTCACTGGGGATGGTGTGGCAGTAGCATTTGGTCCCCTGTCTGCCTAAATCTCTTCTCCTAAAGTAGCTTCAGATGTGTTCAGGAATAACACTCTAATCCTTTCCTACAAAATTATTATTCACTCTACGAATAATAACTGCAGTCTGTGGCTGTCCCTCAGAATCCTGGAAGTAGCAAATTATTCGTAAAGACAGGTTTAAAATGGTTCTCACTGCACTGTGGCAGAGAAGCTCGGGGGAGAAAGCACCACTTGCTGCTCTGTGCACGGAGGTGACCCATCCCATGCCCTTTACAGTCCGACAGCTTTCACCTGTTGTGTCTGACTGCTGCCATGGCTGATTTCCCCCCAAAAGCACCCAGTTTTACTAAAAGGGGAGTCAGCACGAGCTCCTGGCTCAGGGCTGGCAATGGGAACACTCCGTTTCTAGGGCTGTATCTGTCACTGCTCTGTGGGTGCCTGGGACAGTCCCTTCCAGCCACCTACAGCAGCTGGGAGATTTGGGAGGAGAGTCCTCCTGCAAAGGACCTGGGAAGATGAACACGCTGGCTGCTCCACTGGTGTTATTCTGCCAGTCAGCTGCAATTAGGAGTGATTAGTTCTGCCTCGAGCAAATGACTCTGGAACAGGAGAGCACTGATGTACATCAAACACCCCAACTCAGAGCCTTTATCATCCACAGGAATCTTGTCCCAGACATCAGAGGACTCGGGACATGCCCGCTCACATTCAGACTCCTCGTCTTTGTGCAGATGTACATATTTTATCACTTAAAACTAGGAACAGTTAAATGTTTATTTAAGGCACAAAAGAGATCTCATTATCACTCTGTTTTATAACACAGTATCTATAATGCTTCTTTTTATGGCTCATTCCCTGGAATGAACTGGTTTGCAAATGAGAAACAGACATTCAGGGTTTTGGGGCATAAATGACAATCCTGACTCATTGATTCTGAGCTGAGCTCGAGCCTTTCCCGTGGGTTTTGTAGAGCTGTGCAGAAACGGATTAAAACCTTTTTACCAGAAAAGTGCACCTGACGGTCACTCCGCCTTCAGCTGTCAAAGGGTCACTGTGGCATTTGGGTCCTTAAGAGCCTTCCCAGTCCCATTACATACAACATCAGACCCATTTCAGAGGGCCACTGTAGCCCAAAAGTGCAGTCCCGGTTACGCAGTTAGAGGATACAGCTCTTGATTTCCAATATTTCGTTGGAAACTGCAATTGGTGCAAAAATAAGGCTTCTCCCACCATAACCTTTTGGCAAAGCTGTTGACACTGTTATTTATTAAATCTGATGCTTTCCTGCTACTGAAGTCCACAGTTTTCAGCTGAAGTCTAAAAACTCCTAAGTTCTCTGTATGCTAATTTATTTATATGAGCTGTGTAGGCATTAGCTCTGCAATGAGACTATTAGTAACACACCAACTAGGCTATCTCTATTTTGAATGTTTAAATATGCAGCTCCAAATGATGCTCCAAGATTTAAAGCTCCAAACATATTCAGTGCTTTTCATCATAAAACTCTTTTGCACTGATGATTTTACAGAGCTTTGCTTGTGTGCAGGCACTTAGTGGAAGACCAATTGCACAACCTTTTTCCCCTTACAAGCATTCCCGAGGCTAAATAAGACTTTACCAGCAACAACAACACCCATCAGTTATCTGTGCTGTAGTGTAAACAATGAAATTCTTATTATGTACTCAGAATTCACAGAGCCATTTCCATGGTAACTCTGTTTTCATGTCATATCTTTAATGAATAGGTAATGAAAGAAATGTTGCATTTACAACTTCATTACTAGTAAAAAAAAATGCAGCAGTAAATTTGAATTATAGTAGCTGTCATTTTTAGAACATGCTGAAGATCATGCAGGAATTTCAAGCCTGTCATTCTGAAGTGACAAAGTAAACACAAGCAGAAAAATATACCAAGCACTCTTGTTTTTAATTCCACTCTTCGGTTTGTTCTGCTATTCATAATTTTCTGATACAGAGAAAAAGCTTAAGTAATAAAGCAAGGTCATGGTGGGATGATGGGGCAGGCACAGTTGGAGACAAGTTGTGTACTTGTGAACACGTGTACCAGCGCTGGTGAATTTTAATGACCTGATCCATCATATTTTAATTACATAAATCACTGAAGTGCTGACTTCTATAGGTATTACTTTCTGGAGAGATACAAAATGCATCACGGGCTGGAGATGATGTTTACCTATGGGAAAGGACCGGAAAGCGATTTGGACTGGTCCGATAGACAGGGAAGGAGATATGAGAGGCAGCCAGGAGCAGTCAGGCAAAGGAAGGTTGAGCAGAACCCCCCTTCTTGCAGCCACTCCACGGAGTTACAACCCGGAGTAAATCAATGAGCCAATCCACCGGGAGCTGCCAGCTCCACAGGCTCGTGGGAATGGGGGGATATTTGAATGCAAGACATGGAGCCCAGCGACTTTCTGTGTTTAAGATTTCTGCAGGCTTATGGACTAAACCTTTCCACTGCCCCTCCTCGGCACCAGCAGAACTGCAGCGTGCTTGAGAGAGATTCTGAAACCTTCTCTCTCTGAGCATGCCAATGATGCTGCAGGGCAGAAGCAAGTGCCAGGACACAGCCAAGCTGCACAAACATCCTCCCATCGCAGGCTCCCGGGGAGCAACCCAGTGTCACAGCCCCGTCACAAACGCCTCACGTATCCTTACTAAATCTCACATTTCTTATCTCATATGTGAATACATCAATCTGTGTCCATTGAAAGGTTCAGAGCCTGCAGAGCAAACAAGAACCTCCAGAGAGTGCCTGAATCTGGTATGGAACTCAGTGGCCTTGATTGACTCCTGAGCACTGTGATTGGGCTGGGAAAAATACTCACAGGATCATGGAATCATGAAGGTTGGAAAAGCTTTCCAAGATCATCGAGTCCACCCTGTGCCTGATGCCCACCTTGTCCCCCAGCCCAGAGCACTCAGTGCCATGGCCAGTCCTGCCTTGGGCACCTCCAGCGCTGGGCACTCCAACCCTCCCTGGGCAGCCCCTGCCAAGGCCTGACCACCCTTTCCAACATTCCTTAACTGCAAGGAGCCTGTGCTCTTACTTGGGCCACTCTTCCACAAAACCATATTGAAATGGGGCAAAACCACACTGAAATGGGGTAAAACCACACAAACCCCCCAAAATGGGATTATGGAACAACAGTCCTGAGAGAAGCCCAAAAGCATGATCAGGTAGTCAGATGAATTGGTGCTCTAAAAGTTTTCATTTATTCAAATGCAGATAATTTCAAATTAAATCTTTCCAGCAGGGACAGAATAACCAAGTGCAGTAAACACTGCTGGTGTTTGGGAGCTGCTGGGAAGGAGGGGTGTGTGTTTGGGATGTATGTTTGCCTGCAATGAAAATTTGTTGGTTCTTGAGAGCGGTGATTTGGGAGAAAGTAGCACAGGTACAAAGTCATTATAGATGGAGGCCAGAGATGCTGCAGAGATTAAACTTGTTACAGGAATATTTTATAGCCCACCTGACCAAAACCGAACAACTGGACTGTGAAATGATTGAGCAAATAAAAAAAAGCAGTAAAAACGCTGCAGTGATAGTAATGGAAGATTTTTAACTACCAGAGCAGAGGCTGGAGTCCATTAAACGCATGAAATAAGGCCGGAGGTATGTGAGAATGTGTGACTCTCAGTGGGTTGGGTTTTTTAAGAACTCATTAAATGCCCCAACAGTTGTTACCTGGGTATTAAATAACAGGGGATAAATACATCTGCCCCAGCGCTACTAAACTGGGTATTATTAAGAGTTGGATGTAAAGGACTGTATACATGAACTGCATGGAAAAAACCTCCTATCCTGAGCACACATCCCCCAGAAACGTTTCTGGGCACCATCTCCAGGTCCCTTCTCCATAACTACTGTAACACATGGAGCAGCATTCCTTCTGGCATCTTCCTGCCGGGGCTGCTGGGAGCTGGTGCCCTGAGGTAGGCTGCAACACGGGATGCAGATGGAGGACATCAGTAAGAGTTGGGAAGACAACTAAGAAAATGGGAAGGAAATTTTTCATTTAACTGTTTTTGAATCCTTTTCACTATTTGCATAAGCATCTCACACCCATTGTGATGTTCCTCATCTCAGGATTTACCAGAAAAAAAGAGCAAATACGATATGGAGATACTGGCTTTGTTTGGAGGTAACAGTGGGGAATGGTGACTTAAGGACTCAGAGCTGTTCCTGCAAGACTGATGCTGACAAACTGGTCCCAGTGTATGACCAGTCTTCCACCTCATCCCCTCTAATACTCTGGAAAACCTTTCCCAGCTAAATTTTTAGTTTTGCATAGCAAACAACTGCTTTTCTATGCTCGAATTCTTGGTGACTCATCATTACAGATTTGTGGAACTTGACAAAAATGTTGATGCTTCGCCTTTGGAAAATTATTGTCCCTTTTTTCTTTAGCCCATTTGTAAATCAAAATTTACTTGATGTAAACTGTCAATCCCATTTAAACCCCTAATGCCTCCTGAGATCTAGTGAATTGTGTACTGTTGTTCCCTGGAAGGCAGGGGAATGTTTAGAGCTATTAGAGGTGGAGTTAAACACCTGTGAGATACACAAGGCTCTCAGCACATGCTGCTGCTCCCTGTGACACCTGGCGAAATTTGCAGGAATGGCTGCATCTCCAGCAGTGCAGCTCTGGGAATGCTCTGCATGCAGGAGGTAATTCTGGGGTTGAGGAAAAGCCCCAGATGGTGCATATTCCCTATGCCATCCTAATGTAGTATAGTGTTGAATTCTCCTCTCTGGTTTTGGGATTGAAGGACCAGTCCTGTAATCAGGCACCTCCAACTGATATTTCTGAGACTGGGAATGTTCCTACTCATTCCCTACTCCTGCAGCACCTCCAGCAAGTGACGGGCTTTCCTACCATGGAAAGGAGTCAAGATCCACCACTCAAAGAGTAATGGGAACACTGGGATGAGATGAAACCGTTGTCTCTGCTTAGCACCAAATAACCTGGTAAAGTGATGCCTTATAAACCATTGTATTTCCCCCTCCTGCTTTTCTTGCTGAAAGACCCGTTGGGTCTCTAAGGGCTGAGAATCCACCTGGGATGAGAAAATTTATTAATGCTCCCTTTCTATCCATTTGTTTTTGTGTCAGCACTGTCCATTAGCTTTTCCCCCCTCACTTGTGTGCGTTCCCTCGGCATTTATCAGTGAACGATCAGATCATTTATTGTGCTGGCCTAAATGATCGAGGCTCTTGTATCCTCTCCTGAAATCTCAGCTCCCAGCGCCCAGTGGGGTCAGAGCCACACGTGGCAGCTCAGCAGAGGCAGCAGGATGGCCACAGACAGGAATATATCACTAGCACTACTTGAAATACTGTCATGGCATCACATCACGGCTCCGAATGCTCTGAGATTGCTGAGTACGGCTCGTTGTTCTTCCACCTCTGCGCCCTGACCCGCGAGCCTCAGCTTATCCCAGAAATCATCACTGTTTGTCCCTAAGGGCACACGCTCCATCTTATCCTTTTCTGCTATTCCAGTCCCAAATTCCATGTATACAACATAGCAAGTTCTCGCCCTGCTGATGTTTTTCATTTGGCGCTATCTCCAAACTCAGTTAGCACAGTCCTCCTCCCCAGGGCCATTCCCAGGAATATTGCACAAGATAGTGTCAAGACCAGTCTTTGGGGAATGCTCTGGGTAACCTCCTTCTAAGGGGATGTCTTCCCTGTTAATGCAATCTGTTTCCATTTCCACTTGTGGCTTGTTCCTTATCAACCTTTCAGGTTTTCTGCTAATCTCCACCGCCTCCCTTTTCCCTGATAATTTCCCATGTGGTGTTATATCAAATGCTTCGCTGAAGTCCATGAAGATGAGACCTATTGCATTTTGTTTGTCAAGAAAATCAGTTAAACTATCAGAGAAAGAGATCAGGCTAGCTTGGCATGCGCTGGCATCAGACAGAGAAAAAATGGCACATTATTCTATTGCCCATTTATATGGTCTTTTGCAAATTATTTAATTGGTTTAATTAAAGCCTTTACTTGCTGCTTTTCCTCCAAATATCACCTGAAGCCTTGCACACTGTTGAGATCAGACAGCTGGACACTGCCCATGGCGCTGTCCCCCACTCCCAGTGCAGGTGCTGTGTGTGCTGCTCTCCCACCAGACGCTGCTGCCTCATGGACAGAGTATTGACCCTCCCAGTCTGAGCACGCTGAGCACCTTGACTTTGCTTCTGCTGGAGACCAGCTACATTCTTACGGCTTCATTCCCGTAGCCATCCAGCCTCTGCCACACACTTTTCTTCAGAACAAAGACACAGACACTCATTTTTGGGTCCTACTTGGATTATTTCTACACAACCCACCCTGTACAGTCTTAATTCCTTGTTCTGTCTCCTTACCCCTGGAAAACCTTGGTATCTCTTTTAATTGTCCTTGCAAAGTCTATTTTGGCTGAGGTTTCCCTCACTTATTTTACCCTTACACTTCCTGAATTCCTTCAAGCTCCTAACTATACCTTTAGGACCTCAGAGTTTGTGAAAACAACTTATGCATCCTCTGCCTGTGCACCTGTTCCCATCTCTAAAGCAACCGAGTCCATTAATTTCTAAAGCCACCTGCCTCACCTGCTAAGCCGCTGCCAGGTACCCAGGAGAGTGGGGTTGGTGCCTGGCACTGTGGAACCGACCCAGAATAAGGGGTGCAGGAACAGCACCACAGCCTAAGACAGGTTCTGCTGCTTGCCCAAGGTGTCAGCTTTAGTACTATTTTCGAGCTGGCCCACAAAGCCAGGCAATAATTCACTTGGCTTTTATGCAAGTTTCGAACAGCTCCTCCTGAAATCCATCGTATTGATGGAACTTACAGGCTGCTCAGTTAAAAAAAAAAAAAAAAAAAGAAGCAGTATTTGAGCTTCAAGTTTCAATACTGGGATGAAGTAGCATTAGGAAAAGAAAAGCAAGGAAAAAAATTAGCTCATCCACCCAAACAACTGTAATAGCAGAGCAAACACCGATCTGTCACTGCTGAGAACAGAATAATGAAGAGTAGCCAGGATTGCACAACTACAAAAGATTTCATTCTCTAATTGTCAAAAAGCATTAAAGATCAACTATTTACTGTGTAGGAGAGGAAGGGAGAACAGACTTCAGTGCCTCCCTTCACCAGAGGTTGTCCCTAATTGTCATGCATGGATTGCAACCAGAGGTTACTGAGCGAAATTTGTTTGCATTTATTAATCAAAAGGAGTCAAAGGCACACAAAGATATCATCAAGGCTCCCTTGTGCTTGGGGAGGCTGACAACTAAAATTCTTGATGAAGTGTTTGCAGAATGTTTGCAATCTGTTCACAGCCTTTTTACTTTGCAGGTGCAAACCTTTCTATCTGTTACATCAAAGAAACAATTGAAAATTAAACATAGTAAACATCTCCGTACAGGTTTTAATCTCCCATTTCTACAGGACAAAGGGAGTAGTATAATTAATTTCAAAGCAATGTTTGAGTTCTTTCAATATTCATTTGGGCACATTAGCATGTCATTAGCTATGTTTTAAACACTGATCCTTATTTCCTTCTCCCACACACCTTTCTTTTAGCCCTTTTGTAAAAAAAAAAAAAATAAAATAATAAATGGTAAAGTTGTACTTCCTAGGAGATGTCTTTAATGCTAAACCATCCATGCATAGATAATTATCTTGCTCAATGAAATGGATTGGGGAATAATGTATGGTTTTTGAGGTAAAGCAGAGGCAGCAGAAAATAGATGAAGAGAAATAATTCTTTTCAGTGATGTTAAGAACGTGCAGGGGCAAAGACACTCTCACTGAGTTTTGCTATCATGCCTCGTGAATAATGTATTTTATTATATCCATTGTGGTTATCTTTTAATATGTTAATAACACTTCTAACACTCTTCCCCCCCTTGTTCTTTTATGTAGTTTTAAAACTCTTTCTTTTATTAAGATGTAACAAATGGAGATGCAATCAATAGATACTTATTCTGTTGGTGACTAACTAGTAAAAGGATTTTCTTGTAAGTTTAATTTTAAACACAGATCTGTTTGAACAATGTCTACAGGGTAATTTCAGCCATCTATCTGCAGCATTTCCTGTAGCATTTCCGAGCTAACTCCTAATAACATCCTCCCCCTTAGGTATATTAATTTTATACATCCTGAACAGGAGATTGAACAGTCCTTAAACAGCCACGCAAGGTCACTGACACTCACAAAAATAGAACCTTTCATTGTGCTTTTATCAAGTCACGCTGGCGTTTATATTACCCTGTGTGGGCCTAAACAGCACGGATATTTGCTGGAGTTTAATATACAATTGTTTTCAAGAACCATTCAGCTCAATTTGTATTGAAAATATTACTTGGGAAACAGTGAGCCTTTCAGAGGTTTTGGCTGTCTGTCAGCTACAGCAGTCATTTCGGTGTTGTAGTGAGGTATGAAAGGGCCATAAATGTCCCCAGGCTGCCAATCACAGGGGAAGGGCAGCAAAGCCCAAGCTGTCCAGTCCACCAAGGAGCACTGCTGTCCTTCTGCTGCGCCTCCCATCCATGGGCAACACCACTCTGAAGCACCTCAGCTGATGAGTCACTGATGATGCATCCAGCCCTGATGGGCAGTGGATCACACTGCACAAAGCCTGGTCCAAGGGCCACCTTTCCTCTGTTACTGTAGTGGCAGTGCCCCTGGGGGACATGGGCTCATGCCAAGCTGGGCAGCCAACACTCCCACTCCTCTCCTCACCAGCCTCCCTGTCCTGGGACCAGCCTGGGCTTTGAACCTCCACAGAATCATGGAATGGCTTGGGTTGAAAGGGAATTTTTAAAGGCCATGTAGTACAACCCCACTGCCATGGGCAGGGACACCTCCCACCAGCCCAGGTTGCTCCAACCCAGTCTTGGACACTTCCAGGGATGGGGTGTCCACCACCTCTCTGGACAACCTGTGCCAGTGTTTTACCACCTTCAATGTAAAAAACTTCCTTTTGTCTAATCTAAATCGAGCCTCCTTCTGTTTAAAACCATCACCTCTTGTCCTACTGCTAAAAACTCTGTCCCCATCTCCCCTACAGGTCTCCTTCTGGTACTGAAAGGCTGCAAGTTGTGGCTGCCCCATCCCTGGAAGTGTCCAAGACTGGGTTGGAGCAACCTGGGCTGGTGGGAGGTGTCCCTGCCCATGGCAGGGGTGGGACTGGGTGGACTTTAAGGTCCTTTCCAACCCAAACCATACTATGATTCTCTTCTCCAGGTGATTAGAACTGGGCATGGTTCACACCAAGGGCCCTTAGAACGGGGCCATCCCACAAAGTCTCCAGAAAGCAGATTCATCTGCTGCTCTCCTGCCTGCGCTGGGCACACACCTTCCTTCCACCCTCTCCAGAGGTTACTGAGAGAAGGTCACCAGGAATGGTCCTCACACAGCAGGAAGGACAACTCCTTCAGTCTTTATTTGTGAGTTGACTCCTGGCATGAAGAGTTTGTCCGTGCCCCATCAGAGACCTTCTCAGGAGCAGGGATGTTGGTGATGACTATCAAAGCAACACCGACCTGGCAGCCTGAGCGCAGCTCACAGGCAGGTGACACAGGTGACAGTGAAGGTGACAGCGCAGGCAGGGGCAGGACCGGTTAGCGAGTTGGCAAATTTCCCTGGGCCACTCAAAGGAAGAGGTGGGTATTTCATAATTACTTAATTACCTCAACATCTTCACTCTCATCTCAGGCTTTTGAGCAAGAACAAGGAAATGCACATGAAAATGCTAATTAAGGCTGGATGGAACAAGAGGAGGGATTCAGTTGTCATCTCAGCTATTAGAATATTGAACTCCTCCTGTGTGGCTCACAGGGAGGAAGGAGGGAATAAGTGTTTAACAAGGCAAAAATACCTTACTGACTATCTCTGAGTTTGGTTAAATACTCTTAAGTATACCCATCCTTACTGACACACATGTAGGATAATTAAATGAGTGAATGGTCCCCTAACAGCCATCTTCCTATTCACCAACAGCAGCAAGAATTTTACCTCAAATATATCTATTCATAAGTGTGATGTGGACCAGCTGACTGAATACCAGGGGCACCCCTAGACACAGGCTGATCTGAAGTTTTGCTACAGTGAATTTTTCGGTCTTTCTCTGCTTCTACTACAGCTTTGCTGAGTTTGCTCATCTTCAGGAACGTGCAAAATCAAGGCCAACAGACCATGCAGGCAAAGCTTTGAATCGGCTCCCATATTTATCTGAGTTCTTGTGCCCAGCCCTCTGAGCAGGGTCCCCCATGTGCTCAGAGCACCCTCAGGAGCCCACAGACCCAGGCTGTCCCTTCCATAATCCCATACAGCTGTGCACAAAGGAGGGCACAATTTGCCCCCAGGTCCCTCTTCTCCTGCCAGCAGCCCACCGTTCCCTCACTGTGCTCCAGACTCCACGTCATCAAACAGCAGCTCGCTCCAAACATTGTTCCTGCTGACAGCACGAGGATGACCCGTCTGAGGGGCTTCTTCTCCATGCAAATACCACCTCCAAAGCCCAGGTCTGTGTGGGGCTCTTTGGCAGGTGTGCTTGTGAAGGGCAATATGCAGCAGAAAACACACAGAAGGGTGTGAGTCTGGAGTTATGTAAAGATACACAAATACCTGTATTTGTGTACACACATTGTCTGACAGAACTGAGCTTTTCCACTCAGGGCCAGCACACATTTCACAGACATATTTGTTTCTCCTGACGCTATGGAACTTAATTACAAAACCTCAATTTTCATACATTCTATTCGCTTTCATACAGACTGGAAGCAAATGAAATTGTCTTTTTTCTTTTATTTTTTACACTCAACAGGGTGTTGCTGTGATGGAATGAAATTAAATATGACACACTTCTGAGAGAAACACTTAGTGCCTTCAAAACAAAAGGACTGCTCTAGGTCATTGTTTTAATTGTCTGGGCATGCTCAAAGCCATCTTAACAAATGTTTCTCATGGCCATGCTGATCCCTAATTCAAGCTATGAAGCTGTGATAAGAATCTTCCATTTTAATTTACAAGAGAGGAAGAAACAAACAAAACAAACTCCAGGTCTCTTGCTGCAAAGCCAATCCCTGAAGCAGGAAGCATTTCTGGAGGGCTCTCAAGCAATGCCCTCCCCTGCCCATCAATGGGGCAGCACCTACTGCTGCTGCTTGCCCAGATTGGTTTTGGAGCTGGGATCAAGATCACAGCTTTATTGTCAGTTCTGGTGCTGTCTTTTCCTGTAAAACTGAGTGCAACTTGCAGTGTGAGGCTTTTGAGGTAATTCATGCTCTTTTCCTACAGTCTATTGCAAAGGTCATGTTCATCTTGCTCCCCCTTTTCCTTCCTAATGCAGCACACTGTCGAGGCTCAGCATGAGAACCCACGAGTGGCAGAAGCAGCACCAGGCAAGCCAGAAGACTGCGGCCATACCAGGTTTCTGCCTTTGCTGTCGTCCCTGCTGACACCTGGCCCGGCCTCCAGGTGTGGCTGCACGCTCACACTCGAAGCCAGTTCCCCCAAAGTCACATCCCTATTCCCATTTGCCTCCTGGATAACAATGCAGGGAGCTGTTCCTGCTACTTTCCAGAAAGCCCTTGTAACACATCCCTCAGCTGAGCCTCCTTCCCTAGTTCTGAGATTTCCAAAGTCTTTGGAACTTTCTTCTCCTTCCTTCCTTTTCCTGGTTTCCCACCAGACACACAGGAACCGGGCTGTCTCCGTTGTAGTTTACACCACCATGGTCTCCAGGTTCCACAAACCAACTCCAGCATCCCTGTTCCTGGCAGCTCCTCCCGCCAAACTCCCAAATTCAGGTAATGCAGCCAATTACCATCTGCTTTGTTCTCTCCCCAAAGGCTCCATTTCAGCATGTTATTCCATTCTGATTCACCTACCAATCTCCAAAGACTTTGATTATTCATCTGAGAAACACTAAAATAGCTTCTTATCAAGGCTTTAAAAAATAATATATCTTGAAATGGTTATTTAAGATTCAAAAGTTGGGGGGCAGAAATAATTATTTTCAAAAGCAGCAGAGTGAAGTCTCTCACCACACAGGCACAAGAGAAACATGAGCTACTCCAGAAGGAAAATACCACTGAGACTGAGTTTATAGGGACTACACATTTGTAACTGTAATTAAAATACAAAACCCCTTATTTGATAATAACTACACTCAGAGACACTGCACAGAAATTAAACCCAATCTACTGAGAGGTGAATCTATGGAAGTGCAATAACATGGTACAAAACTTTATAAGATGGGACATTGACCTAATTAATCCAAGCAATACAGACAACTCAGTCTTGAAGGCAAAACATTCCCAGTTGCTAGTTCCTTGGTCCCAGAACCATTCCCAGAGCCCAACACCCTGGAGAGGAAACTCCTGGGGTGTTGTGGCACATCTGTGGCAGTAGGAAGGCAAATGACAGAGACCTTGAAGGCAATTTGCTTCTGGTGTTAACACAAGCAGGCATCTGTGTGTAAAAACCACCTTTACAGTAGAGAATTTCTTCCTAACATCAAACCTATACAAAATACACTCTTTCAGCTTAGAACCATTCCCTCTTGTCCCACCACTCCATGTCCTTGTCAAAAGTCTCTCTCCAGCTTTCATGTTTTTGTCATTTTTTTCCTTTTGGGAAAATAACCTATTGGATTCTGGGGAAGCAGCTGAAACCAGAAAAAGTTTGTAAACAATACCTACCACTTAGATAAATCTTTTAAAAATACAAACAAATCCTAAGTCCCCTATTTATAAGCACAGAGTTAAATTTTGGAGCTCACAGGGATAACTCACGTGGCCACCAGCCCCAGAGGAGATGGTTCCTCACTCCACAGTGTGTCCATCAGTTTTTCCAAGGAGCTGCTGAGCCCAGGGGCTGGTTATGATGGGCTGTTATTTACAGCAGAGCAGTCGCCACATAAACCCCATGGTGGGACTGCATTGTTTGTTTGTTAAGTGTGTCTTTGTTAAGTGCTCTGACATGCAGCGTGAGGAAGGACGTGAATAAATGACAATACAATGCCTATGGAAGGGGGGCCCACTGGAAAGAGTTTGCACTTTATTTCTGTGAGTCAATAACTATTCTTTTGGCTGTAATTTTTAGTCTTTATTATTCCAAGATACAGTTATTTGTAAGTGGGTGAGTGTGGAAGGGCTTCACATACCATAAGGCAATGATGCTGCCACATTGTTGTGGTATTAATCAGAGGATCTAATTTTATGTGTAGTCCAAACACCAACAAATCTTTTTTAAAGGTATCGACTCTATTGATTTTAAGACATATTGTAGCTCTTGGGGCAAAGACAGAGGAAAAGTTCTACACAGACGTTGTGCAGCAGAGAAATAGATGTAATTACTACCACCTTGTGTTTACAATGCACTTTGGCTGTGCTGGAGCTCCATGGGAAGCCAGGAGCTCTCCCAGTGAATTCCACAGAAGCTGATTAGAGCTGACTAAAGGCAACATTCCATTCAAGAAATACTCATTATTCTACCTGTTAAAGAAAAAACAGCAAGCACGGAGCACTTAAATGTGGGGGCTTGAAGCAATGACTTGGTTACTGGATTACCACAGACTCCAGGAGGAACCCAGGATCTGTTGTCCAGTGAGGGTCTGAATTCCCACATGTGACCATGTGGAATATATGGCTTTCTTATTTTTTTATTTTCCCTGTAATTTTTATACCATTAGCTTTTTCAGACAAGGACTTTTCTCTTACTACTTGATTGTAAGATGTCTCACACTGGGACTCCAGCCTATCTGGTGTGTCCAGGAATTATTGTGAAAGACAGCTAAAATATAACAAACTGATGTTTCCTTAAAGTTGGATTTGAACAGCTTGTCTCTTAAATATATGCAAAAATAATCTGTGTCTAAATGGATAGGTCAGGACAAAGGGTATTCCCCGCTTTTCTACAGAAGGTGCAGTGAAGCCAAAGAGGAGAATTATCTCATAATAAGTCCATAAATTGAGGGCCATTGTAAAAAGCCCCAAAGTCTCCCTGTTTCTGCAGATCGATCCTTCCCTCCGAGCTCAGGCACCCGGGTGAAAGGGCTGAGAGTAGAGGGGATGAGGGGAGAGCACAGACTGTCTGAGACATCTTCTCACCCTCTGTTAACATAATTAATCTTTATGTACTTGCACAGACAGGCCATTTCTCCTGGGCAAACCATCAGGCCACAAAGCCACCCACACTTCCTCCATGTATTTTCTACAACGTGGAACCCCACAGGATGGACTATCCAGCCCAGAGACGCTCCAGAGCTTTCTTGTGAGGACACTGACCCCAGAGTGGTTGGTTCCAATTCACTTCATCATGTTGCTTGACTGAAATCTCTGATTTCTGAAGAAAGACCCCTCACCTGGGGGTCTTTGGATGATCCAGTTCCTGCCAGGGGGGAACGTCCCATCAAAGACTGCTGGGTTAAAGGAAAACACTCCTACTGTTCCTTGAAATCTCCTCTCTTTGATTTTGGCAGTTGTCTCGCATCAAATTCAGATATTTCATTTATCAGTTAACTACTGCCAGTTCTGACCCAAAAAGTATTTCAAAGTGTTTTGGTTTTTATTTTGTTGAGAAAATGTTGTCAGTGCAGACTGGAAAGGATCATTACAAGAAGTTAAGTGCATTTTGATTCATTTGCTGAACTGGCAAACGCATTTTTCACACTGTTTCCCTGTGGTGCTGCCAGCAGGACACACCAGCACTCTGCTGTGCTCCACCACTGCCTCCCCAGACAAACAGGCTTTCCTCCCTCTACACCTGAGGCCAAAACTCTCTTATCTCATAAATATTAGGAAGGCTCCATGGAACTACGAGTGAGGATGATAATAGAATGAACTGCAGGAGGAACATGATGAGTATTACAGAGAGAAATCTCCTTAACTTTATTAAAGGAAATAAAGATTTTAAGTGTAATCCTTCTTGCTGTTTTTTTTTAATATTGGTAGGAACCACTGAATACATCTTTTAGTTCCCATGAAGACTTTCAGGGACTTCCTTTGCCTACAGTTCCTGCTGTGCATCCCCTGTGGTCTCTCCAAGCAAACTGCTCCACTCTGACCATGCTGCTACAAGGCACCACAAGATGGTAAATCATAGGAGCATCTTACAAGTTTCTTTAAATTAATTTTTTAAATTAAAAACTACCCAGAATTAAATGCACTCAAAAGTGTCAAAGTTTCTCAGGATTCATGTAGAAAGAGCATATCCATCTGGGAGACTTTAAGGACTGTTTCAAATCATAGTCCTGGCATTTGGTGACAGAACAGGGGGAATGTCTTCAAACAGACAGAGTGCAGGAGTAGATGAGATTTTAGGAAGGAATTGCTGGCTGGGAGGGTTGGCAGGCCCTGGCACAGGTTGGGCAGAGAAGCTGTGGCTGCCCCTGGATCCCTGGAAGTGTCCCAGGCCAGGTTGGACGGGGCTTGGAGCAACCTGGGCTGGTGGAAGGTGTCCCTGCCCTTGGCAGGGGGTGGGATCCAGATGATCTTTAAGATCCCTTCCACTCCAGACCATTTTATGATTTTGTGATGACACAAATGGCGTCTTTCCCATCTCCTTACACTTCCTCATGGACTACCAGGCTTTCAAGACTCGTTCCACTTTCACCTTACTCACACGGACCTCATCTCCCTAACCCATCAGAATCTTCTTCATGTTCCCTCTTATTCCCTCACACCAAGGACAGAAAGGGAGTGTGGGGCAGGATGGAGTTCCCTGCTGCCTGTCTGGGAAAGCACTGCCACCACAAAGACTTCCCTTACACCTTCCCTGTCACTCAGGTCTCCAGATAACACGCTCCACGCAGGGCTTTGTGAGGTCTATGGTGCTTGTGCACCCACAGCCAGGGACCATTTCTCACTCCTTACGGTGGCACGGGAGTTTCTGCAGCAGATCTGTGGTGTTTTGGAGGAACTCACAGAAAGGGCTGTCTTGGGGCTGTACAGTGAGTGGGATGAAAGGCAGGCACAGAATCACAGAGGCAGGCGCCGTGCATAACCTGCCTTGCAGAGCCATAGAACAACTGGGGTATAATAAGATTATTACAGTGCAAAGTTATTCTGTTGAGATAAGGAAGAATTTTAATGACTTTTGTAGAAGGTATCAAGCCATCGTGAGCCAATCAGCCCCACTTCCCGAGCCGGCCGATTTTGCATACGTGGGATTGCTTTGCTTAGAGGCTCCCGGACAGCTCTGTGACACCGTGGGACTGAAAGGGGAGATAAATCTCTCAATATCTTTTTTTCTAATTTCAATACAATTGCCTTATTACAGCGTTATGTGAGGAATATGCATGGCACTTCCCAAGGGTTTTGCTGCTCCCAATAGCAAATGTCTCACTCAGTGTTTGGGCAGAGCGGTTCTCTGCTAAATTGCTCACAATGCAGGCTATTACAGAATAGAGGGACCCTGTGGGTATGATTGAAATTTATATGCACAGAACAATCAAGAATGCCAAGTGCACTGGATAAACTGTAGGTAGGTGGCAGAAGGCAGATAAGCAGCCTAGGAGGTTTAAGTTACAGGATCTTAAGCCGTAGAAAGATTCATTCTATAATTTACATTACAACCAGTTTCATTTGTAGAATGAATAATGGAAAGCTCCTACAGATAAGTATTTGAGGTCCAATCCTGGGAGGTGTCGAGCACTCAGCTCCCACTGAAGTCAGCGTTCCAGCCAGGCTTTGTAAAACGTGTCTCTGCAGCTCGGGGGAGGTAACTGGTTGTTAACACCGCTGTGGATCCTCGGGCAGGGAAACAGGGCTCTCGCAGCTCCCGCTCTCCCCCTCTAACACATCGCCCTCTTGGAAAGAACTCTGCATTTGAAAGTTATAAATCACTTCAGGAGAAAGTACAGAGTGAATGATTTATTTACTCTAAAAACACCAATCAAAACATTTAAGTGTTGCTACAAGAAACTATCCATTTTCCTTTTGCTGAGTAGTCAGCCAAAGATTAATGCATATTCGGATTCATACATAAATACCTCTGTTCAAGTCTAACTAACTGCAATCCAGTAAATCTCCAGCCTTCCCTCCTTGCCATGATCTCAGACCTTCACAAAACAGCAGCAGTGAGAAAACGAGGCGCCAGAGGCAATATCAGACTGTGACCTGCCCCACCTGCCGTGCCCAGGCCAGCGTGGATGGGCTCACAGGCAGCACTGTCCACGTGTCAGTGGGGCTCTGGGCTGGGCATGGCATGAGGTCCTACCTCCTTAAAGATTATTCTGATTTATTGCACTTGTTTTTTCAGGAAGTTAAACTGATAACCCCCTGTTTTCACAAAGCTTTGATATTTTCCTAACGACTGAACTGTCCCAAAAGCATGTCCAGATAAAAGAAAGTATCCAAAATTGTTACCTAATAAAGATGAAAGAAAGTGAGCACTGAGTTGTAAGAATCTCCTCGAGGTACAATAATTTTATTTAGAGTTTATGCAAGCCACCACTTTTGAGGAAATGGGTTTGCAGTTTGCAGCCACAGGTTTGCTTTTGACCCATATGGTATTAAACAAAGCCGAGGAATACCCATAAGCAGGGTATGAGAAATTTAATGTGCTCCTAATAAATAATTATGAATGTAATGATGTCTTGAACGAAACACTGGCGTTTCTTCCCACAGTGCATTAGCATAATAAAAACGGCTCGCGAGGTACCAAAACTCCTGCAGCACAGCGCATTGCACGTTCCTTGCTTCGCACCCACCCTGGGAAACACGGCGGTGTTTGGGGAACAACCCCACTCTGCTCAGGCCGCGGGGACATTTGGGGGCTGAAACCCCGGTGCCCCTGTGCAGGGGCAGCCCAGGCTCTCTGCAGGGTGGGGGGCAGAAGGGACCAGCTCCACTTGTGCTGGGCAGAACAAAGGCGGCGGCAGCCGCAGCGCAGTCCATAAAGCCACAATGAATGGTAATGACAGGCAATAAAATACCCTTTTAAAAATCCAGTAAAGGATAAAGACTGGAGGCTGCAGCATTGACTGGCAACGCTGTGGCTGCAAAACATCAGCAGATTAGCATAAAGCATGGCAAGAAAGTACAACTAAAAATTATTCAGTCATACCAAATGCTTGCAGGGAATCTAGGCCAAGCAAGCAATCAAAATCAAGCCGAAACAAGGTATATGTAATCCCACAGTAAAAAGATGGAGCAACTGTACATTGCCAAGACATTTTAATGCTGCTTTAGCCCACAGTTTTTGAAAACCATTAATAGAGCTATAAAAAGTGTGGAAAGCTGCACAATGCAGTTCAGACCAACACGGGGGTGTAATTCTACACTGACGCAGCACCAGGGTTAATATAATCTGTCTCATGTTACACAAGAAGCCCAGCAAGAGCATCATAAAATGCAATATGTGTTTTCTCTACAAGCTTAAGTGTCTTTTAGCATAATTATTCCTGATGCTTCAGTTATGGGAAGGAATGCTACCAATCTAAGCAGCAAGAAGGTATTTATTTGCCCTTAAGGTGCAATTACATTCTGGAAAATGGCTCTTTTTTAATTCAGTGATCTACTGCTTTTGCTTGTTAGGGGTCAAACACTGCTAAGACCACAGTCCTTGGAATTATGTGTCTGCTCCTTAAAAAGCTCGAGTTCTGTACACTGAGGTTTGTTTGTTTAACCCTCCTGCTTTTTATCTGGCTTGTTTCTTTTTTTCAGCTCCTGCAGCTCTTGGGAGAGTGAGCGATATCTGTTGTGGCACATGGAAAATCATCAAATCATAATTTAAAATTCCCAACACTAAATCTTTGTGCTGAGGATGCTCAAGGCAAAAAGGCCACTCAGTGGCTTTCTCTGTTCAATTCACAGAGCTACCAGTTAAGGTAAAACAAAACAAAACAAAACAAAACAAAACAAAACCAAACAAAACAAACACACACACAAAAAAAACCCACAAAACCCAAACCAACCTTTTATTTAAATGTTAATGTCAGCAGATTTGCAGGCGTCAAGATTCATCCCAGGGAATCTTTCCAAAGAGAGACAAATCCTGCTGTGCAGGATGTGCAGTGAGCCTGGTTCCCTTGGGACACAGCTCCTGCCAGCCGGGCACACCACTGCTCCCTGGTGACAGTGCTCCCTCCGTGGGAACAGCCACCAGTCTTACCAAGCAGCAAGTTTTAGTAAAAAACTCTCTTCTGCACAGCTGGGAGCCTTGGGAGTGAAGCCCCAGCCTGCACAGACAGGGAGGGGGAAGGAGCCCCTTCATCTGACCCTTCCCCTTGGTGCTGACTTGCTCAGTGGAGCAGTCTGGGGTGACCACGCACTCCAGGAGCGTCAGCATTCCACAGTCCAGGGTAAGGAATACTAGAAACGAGCACTTTTTGACTTCAGGAGAAAAATGTAACTGCACAAATGACATCACAATGGCATTGCAAATCTGAGTTCACAGCAACCACTTATCACCCCAAACCATAAAGTCTAAAACAGGCGACAGAAGCTGTGCCTGAAGAAAAGACCACTTAATGCACTAACCTGCCAAAGGGTGAAAATCCTGAGTGGGAACTGCAGTCTCTGTGCCCATCTCCCTGTGGATGTGTACACGAGACAGAGGTAAAGGTGTTTGGTACCAGATACAAACAGAAACTTACTGAGTGAACAAAGATCCCTCCAGAAAGCCCTGTACAAGTTTTGGTAGTTATTAAACATTTCTGACTCAGGTGTGTATGGCCCCACTTCCCCTCATTGTAAATCACATTTTCCACTCAAACACGATTTCTATCCAACACAATGATGGAGTGAGAATTCCCTGGCACTGAGGCCAACTCCTCATCCAGAGAGCCCCAAGCCCCATGGATAAAGAAGGTGAAGATTTTTAAGGAGTAAACATGTTTTAGTGTAGCTGGAAAGAAGTAGGACTTTCCCCTTCTGGATCATGTTCTTTGTGTACCACTGAGATCCTCTGGCATGTAAAATCCATGACTATAACAAATACATGGTGAGAGCTACTTTTATTAAATGATTAAATGTTTCAGCTTCTCCCCTGAAACTCTGTGCTTCAGCAAGAGGATTTTGGAGGAACATATGCAAATGGAAATAATATTAAAATAA
Source organism: Sclerurus mexicanus (assembly GCA_013396755.1). Lineage (NCBI taxonomy): Eukaryota > Metazoa > Chordata > Aves > Passeriformes > Furnariidae > Sclerurus > Sclerurus mexicanus. The sequence continues at coordinate 322,813 of VWZF01006588.1, forward strand.
TTCCTTAGTCTCCTGCAACCACGTGTAGTGATTTAATACTATTAAACAGCAAACCCTTTTTTCATTTCAATATTTATCTTCAGTTTTTCTCCAGGAAAAAAAAAAATCAAAAAGCCGCCTGTACTTGGTTCTCTGATTTTATACAACTGGGTAAAAATCATTGTGCACTAAGTGAAGAAACTTGTAGCTCCCAGCTAAAGCCAAAGCCTTTGCAGAACAGATGGATCTGGTCCAAGGAGCTGTGGGCAGGGAAAGATGGAGGCAGAGTTCTCTTGGTGAGTCTCCAACTGCCCCACAGCTTGGCCTTGTAGAAAAGGCACACACTTTCGGGATTGCCCGAGCTCTGGGAAGCACAAAGGGCACTTCACCAGCCTGCTGGGGGGTTGGAAAGGGCCTTCGGCAGCTCTTGCTGCTCATTCCTTGAGTCTGAGCACAAGCTGGGATGAGCCCAAAGCTCAGCCTGCCCCCCCAGGCTGACACCTGAGGGACAAGCCTGCCACTCGTGGTTGGTGCCTCGCCCCAGCTGGCTCTCCTTACCAGCCAGGGGAGCTCCAGGCACCCCAAAACGCCTCCCCTCTGCCTTGCAGGGTCAGTTGGGATAAACGTGGGCACAGCAAAAATACACGTGCTCCTTAACCCAGTTCGAGGAGCAGCTCGGCACCGCCTTCAAAAAACCTCTGCTTGGCCACCACAGCTATTCCCAAACTTTGGGGAATGGGCAGGACAAAAGAGTTTTTCCCAGCAAACCTGGAGGAAGGGCGGTCAAAAGGAGGTGTCCAGGCTGCTAGGCTTGAATGGCATGTGGATAATGGGTAGGAGGGCGAGCGGAGAGCTCGGTGTCCTGCCCTGACACCGCCTGTGCACGTCTGGGCAGCACTTGAGTGAGGCACTTAGTTCATGCCTTACTTTAAAGTGCCCCGTTTGAAGGGAGAGGAAACGTGCAGCAGCTTTCATGCCCTGCTGTGGGACTGTGGGCAAGGGCAGCCTTTGGAATGGCAGCCCCTGAAAGCAAGGAATGTTGGGTTTGTATGGAAAGGCTTTCTGGCACAGTACAGACGATTAGAGAGGGAAGAACGGAGAAGTAAAAGAGGGAGCTAAGTCTCTCTTGACAAACACCTTCCTACTCTTACCTCTTGCAATATGGACACGTAAATGTGTCTAGAAATGAAATCTGGGACAGGGGATGTTGGTTACAAAAGGAAGTTTTAGTAACACGGGCCCTGGACGCAAGATAAAAACTTGTGATTTCGATGGGGTTTGCGTGCACATGGAGCTGTGGCCATGGTTATGAACACATTTACACAATTTCCAAGAAAACAAAGAAGTTGGGGGCTGAAAAAAGAACCCGCTCCTTTTGACCATTCAAGGTCTATGAATGAAGTTGGGAATTTGCACTCTACCTTATTCATTAAAATAGAAACTGCCATCACTTTAATGAGCAGCCTGAGGGTGGACAAAGTGCCTTGAATAGCTACGTACCATAGAGCGCTTGGCATCCTCGCTGAAACATGTGGGATTGCAATTGTGGGATTTTTCCAGTGAATACAAAGTGATCAAAGATAACACTGCCCCAAAAAGAATTAAAACAGTGCAACATTGCATCAAGTTACAGCCAATGTCAATCATTACATGCCTGAGTGCACGGGATCTTTTAAATAATGTTATAGACATGCTGTGGCATTCAAAATATTCACTGAATTTCAAATTAAAATGCAAAAGCATGTTCCCCGCTCGTCTGACCAGAATAGTGAACTCCAGGCACATCTCTCCAAATATTGCTCTAATGTCACATCATTTACCATCAGCTGGAGGACAGGCTCATTTTATGCAGGGCTGGATGATGGGAGGACTGTCACATTAAATGGATTCCGAAAAGTTACCTTCAGCTTTGGTGCTGGGAGACGAGAAACCGGCAAAGATGGAGCAACAAAAGCTTGGGGAAGGAGAGGACTAATTGCAGACTGATCACCTTTCCTACTGTGAAAGAAAAAACCCCTCGCACAATGCAGAACTTGAACTCATCATTGTGTAGAGGAGAGTTTCTGGCATGGAATTCCAGCCTGAGCTGCTTGATGAAAAAAGTGTTGCTTTATTTACATGCTAAAGGAACCACCTCCTCGCTTTGGGCTGCTGATAAGCTGCCGTGGTGCGGAAGGAAAAGAAAGGGAACAGTACACCATTCTGGAAAAGGAGAGGGTGGGAGGGAATGGAGTAAAGACACACATCAAAGGAAATATTTATAATATGCCACTGCAGAAGGGGAGAATGGCGAAGTCTTTTGGAAACATAACAGGGAGCTCAAAGTAATTTCAATTTCCAAAAAGGTCAATGAGGAAACAGCAGAAAAAACTTTATTCCAAACCCAGAAATAGCAATAGAAATATTGGAGCGTTTAACCTCAGAACCTCTATGAAAACAACATGAAATTCAGTCTTTGGGTGGAAAGAAAAAAGCACCCTTAGTACAGTCTGGAGAAAAAAACTGAGAACAAGATGATATAGGGAGTGTACAATTGCAATTAAGTGGAGGATGGAGCGAGCAAATTTAGATCCAACAAAAACATGATCAACAGAAGTGAAGGGAACAAGTACACATCACATCACCCACTACCATGTTCATTCTGTACAAACTGATCTCGTTTGGCTCTCATTGCCAACACTGCAGGCTCATGGATTTGCACAAAGTGCAGATTAGCCCAGGATCTGGCTCAGAAGCTGACAGAAATTATCTAAATCTTGAATACCCTCACGGCAGTTAAAGCCAGGCTCTCCTGCTGCTGCCCTCGGCAAGCTGTGACGGCCAGGAGCCATCCCGGGGATCCCACCCCCTGACTCCGAGAACCTTCCACCACCTCCTGAGCACCACGAGATCATCACCTTTTCTCTCCAACACCCAAACTGCTTTCAAATCCACGAGCAATATGCAGCCTAATTTTGCTAAATGAATTGTAATTACAGTAATTCGCGCCTATAGCTCGTACCCATTTGTGGGAGGTTTTTGCTGTCAGAGCCATTTTTATCATTCCTGTAGATCTAAGGTCTGAGAACTGATCTCATGGAGCTCTGATCAGCTCTTATGTGAAAGCCCTGTTTGGGTATAGCTTTTAATTATTTATTTTCATAACTTATTTTTCTGTGAATACAATAGCATTTCATTGCAAAGGTTGACAGCTCAATGCCTAGAACGTGTCTGAATTTGCTCTTTGTTTTAATTGTTTATACGACAAGGTTTATTTCATAATATTTCATGGAATGAAAAGTATATCACAGACTTACAGGATTTAATTTAAGGCAAATGCTTAATTTAACATTCTTATAAATAAAAAATGGAGCAATAAGAACAAAAGGGTTTTAAATGAGCAAACAGTAGAAGTGCTTTTTGAAGTGGCAAAGAAGTGTTGTCTAATGAGCTGAGCACTGGACTGGGAGCCAGAATCCTTCAAGATCTATTCCACATGAGACACTGCCTGGGCCTGTTGTCTCAAACAAACTCATCTGAGGTTGTCCAGTCCTCTGCCTGAAATGCTTAAAAGACCAACATTTGCTTTGTGTTTTGATCATTTCATCAACTTTATGCCCCATTTCACATCAACACTGTTTTCAGCCTCAGAAGAACAGAAAATTTAATGGGTTGGATCTTCAGCTACTGCTTTCACTCAAGCACAGCCTAAGCATTACTCGCTCCTCCTGTTGCCATGTCTGGGACCATCCTGTTTGTACACACACTAAGGAACACCGAGCCTCATGGACAGAAGACGTACCTCATGTAGGGTCCAGGCAGGGCAGTGCCACGCTGGTTTTGGAGCTAAATGGGGCCAGGTCTATATCCTGCACCAAGGCTTGCCACTCACAGTCAGTCATCTAGGGATAAGAATCCCCAAAAAGCCCTAAATGCTTTGAAGAGTGTACATTACCTTCTTCCCGGTCACCACTGGAAATCTCAGCTGGACAGTGACTGAGGTATGTGAATAACCATGGAGAAATATCAAAATACAGAGAGGAGGAGCACAGCAAGCAGAGCCGGACACGGGGAAGCACAGTAGGAAAAGATTTCTGGACCCTAAAGCTTTTCCTTTTGCTCTTCCTTTGAGAGAGTACACACAGACCATAAGCAGTCAGAAGATATTTTTACATTTTCTTCATCTATATTAAGAAGAATAAACTAAATTCTGCAAACAAAGCAACATGAGTTCTTTTATTCCCAACAAACAATGGGCTTTATATTTAAGTATGTATATGACTACTACACCTCAGGTCACAATTTAATCTCTCTTTAATTTAATGCCCAATTTAATCTCAATACGACAGCTAACAATTAAGGGAATGCATGTGGAGCCACTTACTGTTTGATTGTATTGGTCATGTATCGATGTCGGATACAGGACTGTTTTCCTGTAGATCATAAAACTTCAGAGCAAAAGATTGCACAGTTCAGAGAAATGTCTCCTGTTCTCAGCAGCTTTCAGGAGCAGGACTTTAATGAGCCATGACCCATGCATGTGTTGCAAAACCCCTATAGTTTTAATAACCTACTTAATTAGCTAAATGTTCCACAGTGGATATTTTCAATGCAGTACCTCAGGTCTGACATGCTCTTTTCTATATTTAAATCTCTGTCCAAAAAAGCAGTCTGGAACAGAACCTTTATACTTACTGATCCTGCACAAGCTTTGTAGTTTTAAGCCATGCTCTTAAGATGGGGCAGAGGTCCCAAACATCAGTGAGCACCACCCAAACCTTGGCAGAACATGGGAACAGCCCTGGCACAGGGTTCCCAGAGAAGCTGTGGCTGCCCCTGGATCCCTGGAAGTGTCCAAGGGCAGGTTGGACGGGGCTTGGAGCAACCTGGGCTGGTGGGAGGTGTCCCTGCCCATGGCAGGGGGTGGAATGGGATGATCTTTAAGGCCCCTCGCAACCCAAACCATCCCTGTGATTCTGTGAAATCCACCATTTCCAACAGTGTAGATGAGGAGAAGCCTCTTCCCCAGGTCATGTATTGTAGAGGTGGGAAAGCCACACTTTACAAAGCTCTGCTCTGCCTTAGCCACATTCACAGATTTCTATCTGTTTAGGTGTTTTATATATTTAAATCCATGCATTTGCCGTACACAACCCAACTGCTGCAGGATTATTTTGAACACAAAACTTTTCCTAGACCTTATTTGTCATGTTCCAGCATTCCTCAGTACAAACCTTAAAACTAAAATAAAATTACACTGCCTTTTAAAAAAATCACACCCCAAGTGATTTTATATAGTAAACTATTTATTTTAAAACAAGATTAAACATTGTGCCTCACTGAAATATTTTCTCTTAGCAGAGAGCACTCAGATGGAAAATTTCATACATTTCAACTGATTTTTTGCCTGAATGGTTTTCACATATTTTTCGAAAACCTAGTTGTGTCAAATGATTTATTCTCCTCTAACAATACGCTACAAGTAGCTCGGAAGATGCAAGTGCTGAAATGGTTGACGGCAGTTGGCCAATTAAGTGCTCTACAGTATTCCCATTTTTTTTGTGCTTGCACATACTAATCCTTTTCTTAATGTATTGAGGTTCCATCCAGCAGAAAGAATGAGCTAACTGCAAGGCATGCCACATGAGGAGTTTGGAAACGTACAGCGACACGCTCGTATCCAGGGGAGGGTTAGCCAAGTGTGAAGTAGAAAACACATCTGAGAAGAAGCAAAAGCTGAAGGAAGAGAAAAGAAGGGAAGGGAAGGGAAGAGGGGCGGCTCACGGGAGACCTCAGCACATCATTAGAGCAGGATAATGGAGCTGCCCCGGCTGCAGGCAGGGCCAGGCAGCTTCACCTGGCACAGCTGGGCCTGTTCCAGGAGCTCTGCTGGAGCTGCTGCTGCTGCTGCTGCTGCCTCATTTATCTCAGCTCATGAGCTATTGGGCAGAGGGAGCACACAAACCTCTTCTCCAGAAACATTGCTGTGTCCCAAGCACAATTTTTCTCCCATGGGAAAAAAGTAAGGCAATCTAAAATGCGGTGAGCTGCTCTTATCTGTACAGAAGGGGTCTCATCTTTTAAAAAGTGGTAAGAAAGATGATGTGTGGTTCAAAATATTGCACAGAAGTTGTAAGAAGAAACACGAATGTACAATATATGAGAAGTGATAGCTGCAGAATTTTGTAAGTACTTTGCTAAAAGAAAATCTAGTTTTACACGGGATTTTTTCAAAACCTTAAATGTGTTTAATTAAAATAAAATCAACTTCACAGGTTTTCAGAAAGCTTTCCATTGAATCACACTCTGCTTTCCCTGCAGCCTTTTCCTCAGCATTACTGATTATCAAGTAGCTCTCAAAACATTTGTCAGGTTTCTGGGAAGGGAAAATAAACCCCTAAAATGTGGATAACAAAAACCTAAACTCATATTTCAGAACCTTCCCAACTGCTGTCCTACTCAAATTGCTCATTAGGGGAGAAACACAAACACTTGCTGAGTCCAGTGAAGAAACCAAATTTCTGAAGGCCGGTGAAGAAGACAAAATGCCATGAAAAATACTGAAGTGATTTACAACCCAGACCAAATTTATTTATTGCAGACTACTTTATCTAATCCCTCTCCTGGTGAAGTTATCTCTGCCTTCAGCATCGGGTGTCGATGACAGAAGTATTACCACTACACATCAAAACATTGCTATAATTTCTCTCACAGATCTATACCAGTCACAACAGGTTGCTGTGATTTTTGCAGATAAAAAAAACCTGCAAGAAAACTGTTTTTTTCTTGTTAGCCAGCTGGAGTAAAAACAAGTGACAGCCAGAATGAGCAGACACTCCTGGCAATTTCAATGAGAGGCTCTTAATTACAAGTCACAAGAGCAGGGGTCATCTCCTCTGAGGCCAGTACATTCAAATGCCTCCCCCTGGGTTTCAGGGAACTGTGTTTGTATATTTAGAGCTTCAGAAAAATAAATAAATAGAGTCAGCAAACAGGGTCCCCAGGTTTTTTAAGGTATGCATTTTTGCAAGTTCCAACTGCAGCGCTGACATTTTAGAAGTCTGGATCGCAGCTAGTCTGTGTAGAAATGAAGAGATACTTATGAGCATGCAAGGGCCACACCTGGAAGAGCTGCGTGTGAAATGCCGTCACTGCGTCACTCTGCTGTTGGCACGTAGGAGCTCCTGCTCCGACAGGGAGATGGCCTGCTGGCCTTGGCCATGCCAGAGCTTCCCTCTTCCCCAGAAGAGCTGCAGGGTGGGCTGAGTGAGAGCCTGGCTTGTCACGGAGGGACCAGCAGGACAACGAGCTCCACCTTTGCCACCCGACTCCAGCACGAGCCAACAGGCAAGAGAAGGTTGACCGAAGGAATGGACAATGTGACGCTCCCCTCGTGATACCCACGCTGTCCCATCACTGAGCGCTGTCCCCACCCAGGCTGTGGGGATTCTCTCCTGCCACAAGCCCACCACGTTCCCAAAGGGAAGCAATGTTCCCAGCATTGCGGATGGACTCAGAGAACAGGCGCTTCACCAGCTTGGTCCTTCTGTGAGGAGTAATTGTTAAATTGGGGTTGTTCAACCTGGAGAAGGTTCCAGGGAGACCTTATTGCGGCCTTTCAGTACTTGAAGGTGTCTATAAGAAAGATGGGGACAAATTTTTTGGCGGGGTCTGTTGTGACAGGACAAGGGGTGATGGTTTTAAACTAAAAGAGGGTTGATTTAGATTAGATATAAGGAAGAAGTTTTTTACAACAAAAGTGGTAAAACACTGGGACAGGTTGGGCAGAGAAGCTGTGGCTGCCCCTGGATCCCTGGAAGTGTCCAAGGCCAGGTTGGACAGGGCTTAGTGGAATGTGTCCCTGCTTACAGGGGCATTGGAACAGATGAGCTTTAAAGGTCCCTTCCAACTGGAACCATTCTGTGATTCCATGAAAAATGGGAGCAGCCATTCCAGCACTGAGGTTGGATGGCAGTCTGAGGGAGGGCAGCTGTGGGAGAAAACCAGGAAATCTTTACTGAGAGAGGACACTTCCAAGAGTGAGGAGGACAAACTTTGTGCTCAGGGGTCCAAATGAGAGCTGGGTAGGAGGTTCAAGAACACAGATTTTCAATACGTTCCACTCATTTTCGCCACTGTCACCTCAAGTGTATTCCTCACTTGATCCATAACTGCCTTGCCAGACCAACACACAGTTTCCTGTTTCTGGGCACAGATTTATTAGGATTCCAACTTTGCCTGAGCAGCATGATATATGCTGCTAAATAAAGGAGAGATTACAAATACAGGCTTTGTATATCAACCATCATACTGCTCTCCTTTTTGAAAACAATTCAGCCAAAATTACTTATATGGAAAAAAGCAGAGCTACTCAGGATGATTTATTAATTGTATGTAACATGCCTGGAGGCAGACTGGGAATGGAATTCAGATGGATGGACACAGAGGAGGATTAAGCCGACAATGGCAATGCACGGTGCAACTTCTTAGTCACAAACACCCTAAGCACATGAAATTGTTTTCACACATGATGTTTATACTATAGCAGGAACTGCCCCATAGTTCCTCTCTCAAGCATTACAGAAACTGAAATGATGGCATGATAAAATTTCCTGCAAATCTCTTTTGTATCAAAATTTGACAACTAAGCACCTTATTGCTAAGTCTGGTCATAGAGATGCTCAAGTGATTTGATTGGGAAACTTGCTCCTTGCTTAAGCTCTGCCACATCAGGGCTAGATCGACCCCTTTCCATCTTAAAAAGGAAAACAAAAAAGGAGTTAGGGAAGTACGGAAAACTTCACATGAGACCACTCTTGTTACCTGAAAATAAATGTCTGGTTTTGGGTTTTTTGTCAAAGAGATTTAAAACTTTCTGTCATAGGGCTTAACTTAGCACATGATTAATGAGTGCTGGGAAGAAGTGTTCTGGATTGGTCTGGCTTACCCATTAACTGGCTGTGTTGATCCTGCATTTTGCCTGCATTGGCCATTGCCAGAGATGGGCTGCTGGAATAAACAGGTCACACTCTGGGCCATCAAGGCAACTCCTGTGTTTGCTCAAGGAGAGGAAAAACCTCTCACTCAGAGGGGAAGGACAAAGCAGAGGAGCAAGGATTGGTGTGGGAGCCCCAAATGGCTTGGAAAGGATTTTTAATCAGTAAATAGCAGGAGATCCCAATCACATTCCCAAATGTACAAGCAGCTCTGGAAGTCCTCCATAAAAGGCCCTCACCCCGCTCAGCTGGGGCAGCCCCGACCTGCGAGCCTGGGAAGGGCCATTGCAGCACAGACAACTCCAACCTCTCTTCCAATAGGAGTAAGGAGGAATTTCACACCAGGAATTAAACCTGCAAGGAAATCCACACTCCTTGACCCTCCCAGGTCCACCTGCTGGACAGTTTCCTTGCAATGACCCTGTTTTGGCGAGGCAGAGGTGGGAGGAAGGCTACAGATGCTGTTAGACAAAGAGCTGGTCCCCGTTACTGTTGCAGATGGTGGAAGCAGAACCCTCTTTCTTTTCACACTATCAATTAAGCAATGTTGCCAAACCCACATCAGCTTCTCAGTCAAACATTTCATTTCTCAGCAGTCTGTGTGAAGTTTGAAAGCTACAGTATGTTCTGCCAGCGGCCTCCAGAAAGCTGCTTTGCATTGTTTTGCTTAAATGGCTACAAAAGTGCTGTCAAAGAGACACTGTCAACTGCAGCTTTTGTGTTTATGTCTTTTTACTCGGGAGAAAAAAAAAAAAAAAAAAGGAAAAAAAAGGAACAAAACCTTTTGGAGTTGAAAGAACTGATTTCTGCTTGTTTTATCAGTCCTTTTTACATTCCTTTGGCAGACATTGGATTCTCCTCTGTGCTATTCACAGTGCAAGCATATTCAATATTGAATAGACCTTTTTGACAGTTTTGAACCTGTTCCATAAGATTCCAAATGCACTGATTCATGGGCACTTGCAAAGATCCTACAACACACAAAAAAAAAGAGCCTGCCCCGACTCAAGAATTGTTTTGCATCAGGATAATTTAAAACTTCTGCTCCTTCATCTGTATGATTTCTCAGAGCCAGCAAGAACACTTTCATAACTGATTTGTCTGCCTTATGCACCAGGAGGAATACAACAGCAAACACTCCCTGTCTAGAAGTCAAGAAAATCTAATTATGTAATATTATAAAGGTTCTTCTTTTGTCTTCCAACACCAAAATGGGGACAAAATGCTGGTCTTGGAAAGAATAAAATATGATTCTCGTATTTTAACGAGTGTCAGTGAGAACCCACCACTGAACACATCCAACACACACTGCCTTTCTGTACTATGGCTGCAGATTTTTTATTCACTGCACACACTCATATTTTGAGTTTCCCAGCAGCCTGGGAATATTTTCTTCCTTGAGTAACCCCTGCACTCCCCTAATGCTGCTTCCCTGAAAACCAACACCACGGCAGCAATATTGCTTTGGTTTAAAACTGCTCCTGTTTTCCTACTTCGGGGGTAATTCCAAGCCTCATCTTCACCTTGGAGAGGCAGATGTGAATCTGTGTAAATTAATAAATGGCAATGGCGACGATGACACTAATGTGTTACGAGTCTAAATGTGGAGGCAGCTTTCTCAGCTGCTTCCCAACGCACAGAGTAATAGTCACATTTTCTATCCCATGGCCAGCATAAAGGAAATAAATGAAGCAGGGTTCCCACTTTGCTCTCCCCGGATCCAGTGGAGTCTGCTGCCTTCTAATTCCCACGTAAAGCAGTGAAACCTACGGTCACTGAGCTTGGATTCAATACACAAGAGCCCACATGTTCGAGTGGAAATTTTTTTTTGGTAGCCCACAAACAAAAAAGGGATGAAACCTCATCAATGCTAAAGCACATACAAATAGAGCATTAGATCTCTCACATATGTCCTCCCAGGGAAAAACTCCCAGAGAAAGCACTAGGAATTAAATCTATAGAAATGTAATACAGCTCCATGGAATTTCCTCTGAAGGCCTATAGAATTTAGTACAGCAGGGAGTCCTTTTCAGGGCCTCTTTTTTCAGACAACTTGCAGAAGGATATAATTCTAATGAATGGGTTATTTTAAAAAAGTAATAGATTGTCAATAATCTGCTATTAAATTATTTTCCATAGGAGTATTGACAGCAATAGCTATTAACATTATTTTATAAAACTGGAGGGATATATCGATCAGTGGATCCATTCCGTTCTGACACTGAGAACTCGGGCGATTTATGTGGCTATTCATTGTCACACCAAGGGTTTTGTTCTTTTTTTTTCTTTTAAACATCTGGAGTCCCATGAATAATTACTTTAATTAAAATTGAAGACTATTTTATGTGCTCTCCTTGACAAGAACTTTGCCTTCATGCTCTCTGGCAAATCCACTCTTGCTGCTGTGTAAATACAGCAACACTTCCCGGTCATTTGATATTTTCCATGGGCTTGCTGTGATTTAAGGTGCAACATCCCTTGGGGATTCCCAGCTCTGGGACTTTGTCTGAGCCTCCCCAGGTCACACAGCAAGGAGCAGCTGGAACAGCAGGGCAGCTGGAACAAGGGATTGCTTCCAAGGGAAGGGACAGCCCAGCAAATTGCACAGCGAGTGGAGCAGTGGCAGCCAAACTGACGAAGGAGAGGGGATCACAGAATCATTTGGATTGGAGAAGTCCTCTCAGACCAACAAGTCCAACCATCCCCCAGCACTGCCAAGGCCACCACTACCCCATGGCCTCAAGAGCCACATCCACAGGGCTTTTAAACCCCTCCAGGGACAGGGACTGGGCAGCTGTAGCAGGGCTGGAGAATCCTTTCCAGGAAGGAATTTTCTCCATATCCAACCTGACCCTGCCCTGGCACAGCTTGAGGCTGTTTCTTCCTATCCCCTCTCCTGTTCCCTGGGAGCAGAGCCCGAGCTCCACCTGGCTCCCCCTCCTGTCAGGTTTCCTTGCCCTCGGGGGTGGCTGACAAGGGCACTGGGAAGAAGAGGTGAGGATCCACCAGGAACCCCTCCTGCCTCAGCCTTCTCCCCTTCCAGTTATGGAGCACAGTGGGGAATTGTAATGAAAACAACTGTTCATGCCTTGTAGTGCAGGGGTTTGTGAACTGATGAAAATATCCTGTAGAAAACACCGAGTCTTTTTGGGTTTGACTATTTTCTCTAGATCCTCAACAGTTTTATCCTTCTCATCATCTCTAATCCTCCCCACAGTGAGGTGGCAGAGTCAGTTTTGTAAGGATCTACCAGAGCAAAGCAAAAACCCAGGGAAGGAAAAACTGTTTCTCCCTTTGGTAATGCAAGTGTATCTGGAAAGAATTTTCTTTTTATTTTATTTCTTCTTATCTGCTCAAGTGTCCTTCATTTTGCCTTCTTTTCCCTCACTTACCTAAATATTGCCTTAGTGCAAGCAAGGAAAATACTGAATTCCAGCAAGTTGGGAGAATCCACCTCACTGGAGCCTGATTTATTTTTTCTCTTTTTATTTTTTTTTTTAAGAAAAATACCTGTGTTCTCCATGCTAAATTCATAGAAGTCAGTGGCAAAATTCCCAATGCCTTCCTTCCCTGGGAGCAGGATTGGGCCTGGCAGGGATGGACAGTAGCTAAGCTGCCACCTCCCGTCCCTGGAGATCTTCCCAGGGCAGCAGTAATCAAAATAATTCATTTGCAGTTCTAAGCCTTTGATGCATGACTGCTGAGAAAGAAGATTTGCAAAAGCTGTGACAAACTTACACCTCAGCTTTCAGAAAAGGAGAAAAAAAAATCTGTTACTGGAAAATTTGCCAATTTTTTCCCTCTAGCCCTCAATGCACAGCAATCCATTTGACCGTATAATTATTACTTAAAGGAAAGGAGTTGGTAAAAGAAGCGTAATTTATGCGGATGAACAAGGAAACAGATGAGAAATGCAGAAGAAATATTGGAATGAAAACACAAAATAACATAGAAACATTGCTGTGTACTGCTGCCAGACCTAAATCAAAGTCATAAAGGAACACAGATTATGCCACCATCAGGTTTTTTTGGAGGAGGAAGAATCTTGGCAATCAAGATTATCTGATAATTACCTTTCTTAATGCATTAAATTCACTCAGCTTCACCTTCAGGCATTTAGCTGAAGAAAATAATGACACACATCCTCATGTCTAATGGTTAAACTCTATTTCCAAGAAATCTATTACATGTGGAGTCACCTAGAAACCCACAAAATAAAACATCTTTAAAAGAAGCACTGATGGAAAAGGATGGGGTTTGGAAACACAAATAGCAGTTGTTTGCATCAAAATATTTTAACATACAGGTTTTATCGATACTAATGAAAGTTTGATTGTCTTTGTTAATTAGCTCCCCACCCTCCTTTGTCAGGATCAGCTGCAGAACAAACCTTCTCCTGCCAACATCTCAGGATGCATTAGACCTCATTAAACATCATTTTTAAATGAACATTTCATTTAAAAGAGATTAATTTTTAAAGTATGCCGGTACTTGAAAACGAATCTATAAAATTATACAGCTGCTGAAGAAATACCTCCACCTCCTAATTCCCCAGTATTTATGGACAGAGAAGTGCACGTGCTGCTGCTAATGAGGCTTGGAGAGTCTGTGTGAGAGTCTACTGGCTCACAAAGGGTCTTGGCCAAGTGGCCAACCCCTTTCCCATAGGATGTGCAAACTAGCCTTGGGCAGTAGAATACATGTCATCTTCCCGGTCATATAAACCCTGAAAACACCCAAATTTAACCTGAACCTGCTTTTAATCCCTTCCTACAGATGAGGACATGTCCCTCGCAGGCAGCACCTCCAAGACAAAGTCCTGGTGGTTTGACCAGGATGCTCATACCAGCACGTTGCCCATGGTGGAGACTCCTCCAGAGTACACTGCTTTCCCAGACCCTGTCCACCGCTTTTTCCAAAGGACTCATGGAGTTTCACCTTAAAACGTTTGCAGGGAGTTGTTGGAGTATTCCGGGTGTCTGAATTAATCACAGGAACCAGAAGCTTCCATGGCTCAGTCCCCTCGTCAGGGAGTCAGCATGGGAGGAGGGAAATGGCCCACAGCTGCTTTGTAAATACAGAATGAAACAGCATTTTTAGGCAAAGTTTGGGTTGGTTTTACAGAAACTGACCAATTTTTTAAAGAAAAAATTGCTACAGAAGAAATGGTCATTTCTACTTGAGAACAAGTGAGGTTCCTGTCTTCAGCACGCACAAATTCACCTGCTTCAGGAAAACCTGGGAAGATTGCTCTTCCCACCTGGATGCCCAGGCTTCCCCTACAGGGTAGGTTGGAGCTTTCTGAACCCAAAAGACCAAAACATTTAAGGTAATTCTTCTCACACAAAGGGGCTGTGGACTCTGTCATGTCTCCAGCTACTGAAACACGGAGATGGAAACCTATCAGTCACATCTTGTGAAGAAGTGCTTTAATAGCACAGAGTGAAATGGAACTTCTTACGGGATTTGGGAAAAGAAATTAGAGATTACTAGGACAGCGGATTTCCTCCTGTGCTAATGTATAACTGGTGACTCCCACAGGACTCCTGCCTGTCATGGACCTTGATTTAAACCAACTCTTCTGCAAAGTCTGGGAGTACATATGGAAATCTTTGTAACTTTGCTGAAGTCTCAGTGGAGTTGGTGAGATTTGGGCATTATCTTTGGGACAACAAATACTAAAATGGAAGTTGAATTTGCTTTCACTTGTTACCATTTGAAAGAGTTCCTCTTATTTTTTTCCAGTGTGGATTGCTTAATTAGAAACACAGGTGCTGTATTTTGCTGCTCAACTTAAAAAGCCATTTTTAAACTGCTGATACAAAGCAAAACAAATACTTGCTGTTTAATTGGCTTTACTAAGAGTAACTTTAAATTAGTAATTTTTTAAATTAATTAATTTTAATTGTGCAATACGAATATTTATCTGTTAAGCAAGCACCCATAAAATTAATAGGGGAAAGGAATAAAGGTATTATCAGTTATTGAACATTACCAAAAATGTCGAATGGACAGTCTCTGTGTCAGTTACTAATTATAAATAAGATTTTTGCTATTCCAAATGAAGGACTTTTTGAGCAAGGGTAACGTTTATGGGTTTACTAATCCCTCACTGGGCTTCCTTTAAGTGAGAAGATGCATTTCTGCCTCTTGGAGGCTACAGGAAACAATATGGATGTTCGGGTGTCATTCTCCATGTTGGATACAGGTTTTAGAATCATAGAATCGTTATGGTTGGAAAACACCTTTAGAACCATCAAGTCCAACAGTCAGCCCAGCACTACCACCGTGGCCACCACTAAACTATGTCCTTGAGAGCCATATCCACATGTTTTTTGAACAATTCCAGGGATGGCCACTCCATCACTTCCTCTTCCAGGTCTTCTAGGTCTCTTCATCTCTGAGAGTGCCCATCAATCAGAGTAGCAGCAGTGGGTCTCTAACTTGCAGACAAGTCTAGGGACAAAGGTGGTGGCCTTGTGCTCTCGGCACTGAGGGCAATGGGATCAACAAGAAGATGTTCTCTCCAGGAGACCATCAGTTTGGCAGGACTCTGTCATTCCTCCCAACACTGCAGGTGGGCATCCACAGCTCACGAGCTCAGACATCTCCCTCCCACTGAACGCCTGGCACCAGCTGGGCAGGGGAACCCCTCATATTTTGGTGGTTGTGCCCTACAAGGCATGCCTGTTTTATACGACACCACCAATGGCTACCAAAAATGCCAAATGCAAAACAAAGGACCTGGTCCTGGGTCTGTGGTTAAGGGCCCAGAGCAATTTCAAATGATGAAGGGAATTACCAAATGATTTTAGGTGCCTACCAGGTCAGGCAGGCCTGGGCAGCTGACTGGGCTGCAGTCTGAGACCCTGGGCAGAACGGATTCCAGCCAATATTAATAAGTGCTTTACTAGTGGTTAATTTGGGTTCTTTGTTTAGTATCTACAAATTATAATTTAGGGTCTGAGGCATCTGTCACTCCCTTCTACAAAAAATTAAAGCACTTGGATGACAGTATTGCTATTTTTTGGCTCTTGTTGAGACATACCAGTTTTGAGACCTCGGGGTTTGTAACATACTTATTTTGTGTAGTTCAGTGTTCTTCTTGGTTTCTTTGGTCCTTTGGAAACGATTGGAATCACAGATAGCCTCTGGGTGACCACCTTTCACCAGGGGAATCATTCAGCAGCGATACAACCAATTTTGTGTACATTAAAAAGGAGAATGAGAACTCTACTCCATCGTTTTTCCACCTTATTTGTGCAATAACGTAAAAGCCCAAACCAACCCAGAATTATGCAAAATACCAGGACACGAAGCATCTAATTACCTTCTGACTTTACTGCTTTCTAACACCCTAAGTCAAAATAGGTGAACTATGAAGAACATGAAATAATTGCAATCATTATCACATAAAATGCACTGTACATGAATTTAGAGTGGTTTGGGGCTAAATCTATCTTTAGCTTAGCCCCATGGTATAAAGTCCCATTTATGGTAATAATTCCAAGCCCCAGTTCAGGGCTGTGCAGCAGAGCTTGATGAAAGCCAAATCTGGGGGTGTGGCTGGAGTATTTAATTCCTATGGTGCATGAGAAACTTCTCTGCCTGAGAAACAGTGGATATTATTCTGTTGATATTACCTCTGGCAGAGCCTCCTGGAAGACAGTGTTAAAAACTGAGCTGACCTCTCAAGATCTGGGCCTTGCATTGCTGAATTGTCACGAGCATATACCAAGATAGAGAACTTTAATTGCTTATAGCTATACAAAATTTTATGAGATCTGCTACACCCCTGCAGTTCAATCCATTTGCTCTTCAAATCACCTTCTGCAATAAATTTTTAAGAAAACCCTCGGCTCAGCTCTAGTCTTTTATCCTTTATTTATGCTTTGTTTAAAATTATCGGAGTTGATAAGACTGAGCGGGGCTGCTTTGCACCTCTCAGAAGATGTGTGCACATTAAACATATTGGCAATATTTATTTATTCTGCCATCTGTCCCACCAGCTCCACATTCTCAACAGTTTGGCCTAGAGAGGGCCAAAAATCACCTGAGCATCATAAAGCGAGTGGCCGGCTGTCAGCAGAACACATTGAGCCCCCAGCTGCCGCCCTGCTGCCTGATTTAATGAGGTTCCCAAAGTCTGTGGATGAGGATTGGGGCTCTCGGTTGCCATGGCAATGGGAGCAGGCACAGGGAGCGGGTGCCAGCGGCATCCCGATCAATACGGATCTGCTCATGGCCCATCGGCCCTGCCCGATGGATATGCTGGAGTGGGACAGCTGGGACAGCGGCTCTGCCACAGGCTGGGCTCAGGAAACGGGACCTGTCCAAGGGGCAACTCTGCCCTGAGAGAAACACTTATCGTGGCTTGTTGCTCTCACTGTTCTCCCATTATTTTGCAAACCAAGTGTTTTGGATCCTCCGAACTCTATCACTTTGCTCAGGTACCAGGAGAAACTTGGAATCATAGACTTATAGAGTATGCTGAGTTGGAAGGGTCCCACAAGGATCACTGAGTCCAGCTCCTGTCTGTGCGCAGGACACCCCAAGAATCCCACCAGGTGCCTGAGAGTGTTCTCCAGAGTTGGTCAGTACTACATTCCCTAGGGGAAACGGATCCTTCCAGGGTTGACTCAACCCTGGGACAGAGGAGGGGCAGGCACTGATCTCTGCTCTGTGGGGACCAGGGAATGGCTGGAGCTGTGTCAGGGCAGGGTCAGGTGGGATCGCAGGGAAAGGTTCTTCCCCCAGAGGGTGGTGGGCACTGCCCAGGCTCCCCAGGGCAGTGGGCACAGCCCCAAGGCTGCCAGAGCTCCAGGAGGGTTTGGATGATGCTCTGGGGCACAGGGGGTGACTCCTGGGGATGGTCCTGTGCAGGGACAGGAGTTGGACTGGATGGTCCTTGTGGGTCCCTTCCAGCTCGGCATGTTCTGGGATTCTGTGATCTCTGAATGTCCCATCACTTCTCACTACATGTTACTATAGCAGCACCTATCTTTCTGAGACCAAATGCTTTTTTTACTGAGTCAATTCACCTGCTTTCAGAAGACAAACATTCATGTGCAATCTGTGATTCACGTAGAAGTTTCCTCACCCAGAATGAACTGAAAACCAGAGTAGCAACCCAAGGACAAGGAGAAAACACATCATGCCAAATAATTCAGGTCGGATCCACACACATTTCCTACACAGCAGACAGGGACAGATTTTTTTTCCACCTATTTTAAAAGGTAGAATGTTTTAAGTGTCTTTTCCCTCCTGTGCAGATGCATGAAATGCATAATTTAGCTGTTTAGGTATATCCAGAGCACTCAAACCGGAATGAAAGGTTGACTCAGACAATTATCACTCCCAAAAAAACCCAACAGTTTAACATGTTTTAATGATTAGTCCAAATCTCAGTTTACCACCTCATAGTCTTGCAAGATTATTCTTCAGATCCAAAGGAAGTGGCTTTTTGCCCCTTTCCCACCCCTTCAGACAGGAGCATTCAGGCACGATCTTCCAGCCCGGAATATTAAAGCCCAAACAGCACCATATCAGAGGGATTAGTCACACATGTTTACATTGCATTGGCCATTCAACCTCGCTTGTCCTCAGATGGATCTTAACAATACAGCAAACAGCTCCACCGTGTAACAACCAAAGTGGGTAATCAAGGCCTCGGAACAAAGACAGAGAGGGAAATAAAGGGTTTGCAGTTTCTGTGAAAGCAGCCAAAGATGTCATCAAAGTTGGTACCAAACAACATTTAAGAAAGTATCATGTCAAGTCTCAAAGAAATGGTGTAAATACCTTGTAGGGGTACATGAAAAAGCACAACAGCATGATGACAAAAATCTAATCCCTCTGGGATTACCTTGGAAAACAGGATCCTCATTTCAAGCAAAGAAATTCCCCAAATAACCCACTCCTCCCCATATGAAAAAGCATCAATAGTGAGACCTGCTTTTGACAGGGCATTTTGTCACTCATCAAATCCTCTGCATCCAGACAGGGAAAACAAATTCCAGAGGAATTCACTTGGGGAGAAGGACTTCCCTTCTGTAAAAACTACCACCATCGTTTTTGCTGCAGTTTGAGCAGATGTCCCAGTTTAAGCTGCACGCCACAAGGAAGCCCTCAGGACCTGAGCAACACCAGTGATGCAGCACGGACAGCGTGGTCCGTGTCACTCTGTGGGGTGTCACTCATCCAGCCTGGGACTAGTGCTAACAAACACAGCCCACACACTTTCATTTACAGCTGGGGATTTATTTTATGCCATTTACCACAGTGACAGGTTTCATCAGGGATTTCTCACAGACTGGATTTCCTCATCGAAATGGTACCATCTTCAAAGACAGGGGTTTTTTCTAAAATTCCATGCCCAATTTTCCTGTCCTAAGTAGAGTGGCCAATGGATGTCTACGCTGAGAGCATTGCTTCAGTTAAAGGAATTTGTGACTTGGAGCCAGACCAAAACATGCTGATCTACAGAACAAAATGCACAGCCAGTCCTGGTCAGCCCTTCCAGTCGTAGGGAGAGGAGATTGAGGGCAAAGGCACATCTGAAGTCTCTCCAGTGAAGAGTGAAGCATTTGAGCCCTGTGCCACAATGACACATCTCGTCCTGGCAAACCTGTTCTTGGCAAGAGGCTATTTCTGGCACAACATTTCATCTAGTACTTGTCAATCAAATTGGGTTTTATGGCATCTTTTTGACATCTTTGGCTTCCTTTGAGTCATTGGAGTGAATTAAGTTTAAAAAAAGAATCTTCAGTTCACTTGGAAATGGTGCTGAGGGCTGGTAACATCTTACCCTGTGACCACGTGGGCTTCAGTGGCCAGTCATGCTACAGTTCATACCAAACATCAGCCCACTCTTTGCAGAGGGCCTTGCCCCACCAAGTAAGTCAAGACCAGAGGATCAACACCACCCTCTCCACCTAACCAGATATTCATACTACTTCACTTGCCCAACCTACCAGAACTGTGGTTGCTCTACCTGACAGCTGTGCAGTACTTTCATGATGGCCAATCCTCATTTACACAAGAAATAAAACTAATGGCACTGAGCTTGCCATTGTAAAGGCAAAAGGGTCTGTTACTGACCGCAGAGGAACTTGGTTCAAGGTTCAGAGTACACCCGAAGGAAAAGGTAGCACTAACAACAACGGGCTCAGCTGCCCAAGGGCGGGCAAAGGAACAATTGCAGTGTTGTCTGAGACATCCAGTTTAATACAGGAGCAGATGGATAGGTGGAAAAGCACCGGCTGATCTGCTCAATGCTTTTCCATATTGCACGGTGAGTCTTTCCTTCCACCGGGAGCCTCTTACCCTGGTTGAACTGCTCAGACCAACCACTGAGATGGCAGCAGAAACTTCCTGTAATGGGGCACTGGGATGAATGAATTAACCAAAGCCATCCCTGAAAACCCAAGGCTGGTGTCTCCACTGACACCACCAGATAACCCGATGCTGTAATCCTACTCAGCTATTTCTGCACTGCTTATTTCCACACAAAGCGTTTCTCTAAAGCTGAGAGGTCCAGAGAACTCTGGCTTGAGATTACTTTTTTCCTTTCTATTTTATGAAATATACAGAAACTTGAAAAAAAAGTTTGAAGTATTTCAGATTGAAGTTGTTCTTACAATATACAGACTCTGGATTTGTTGTAGTAACTGAGAGCTCTGTTCCATCTCCTGCACAAAGACACAATTCTGACTTCTCTCCCAGCTTGGATATTAAAAGTTAACTTCAAATCCCTTCATGAAATGGATGTTTATTCTGGGGGTTTTTAATGTGCAGTTTTTGGCATAGTGTGATTTGGTTTATATTTACTTTCCCCCACCATAGCTATAATCTCCTCTTTCAAGATAGTGAAGTGTTCTCTAATTGGCTTTTATTTTGCTTCATACACTCCTTGCACCTCATAACAGAGCTTTGAAGAGCTCCCATTCTGCTGAAGAAGCTCCTATGGAGGCTGTACTTGCTGTGAAATATGATGAAATCAGTTAAGTGAGATGATTCTCCAAACACACATCACCAACATCAGTCTCCATGAGTCCGTATCACAGGGAAGCATCGGTCCATAATAAGTCCATATACAACAGGGAATGATGCAATCAGAGCCTGTCCTACTGCAACACTTGTTCTTATGAAGTCCATGAATATTGCTTTTAAGTGTAAAAAAGTAATCTATTCTAGAAAGACACTTATGAACAGAAAGGGGGAAAGAACACTCTCTGATCTCTTGAGCCAAGCTCTCAAGACATCAATGACTATGCACTCATTTATAATCTCCACTAATTTACTGGCTGCCCTAGAGACACACTTTGATCTTTGGGAAGATCTACTGTATCTCTCTGCTTTGCAACAGGCAATAAAAACTGTAACCCCTTCTAATAAAGTGGTCTAAATAATGTAGTCCTAGCATCTAGCCCCCAATTCATCACGGAAGATGCCACCTTCCACCCTCCATCCATGCCATAAATATTCATCATCAGCTTGGGAAGGCTTGGCTGTGTACAGCAAGTTTTGTGGTAGATGTCCTTTCTCTGCAAGTACACGTGCTGTGTGAAAGTCTATATAATTAATGTCAAGGATCACTGCCACAAAAAATAAGTTCAGAAAACTAGAATAAAACTCAGAAAAAAGCAAGGCCTCAGAGCTGACAGACATTTTTTAATGTTTTGGCCTAAATAATGAATAAGGCTCCCAAACAAACACTCTTCGGATTAGCCAAGATTATGAATGCTTCAAGACTCTAAAACAATAAAAATCAAAGCCAAATTTAACAGCATTATTTAGCATATGGTACAGATAGGGGAAGGATAATAAAGTAATTTGAAGAGCTAAAGTCACCCATTATAGCTTCTGAATCTGTAGATTCTTTGTACAATTCCATCATAGCAGCAGAAAGGAAATCCAACTATTGGGGCTGCAGGAAATCCCACAGGAAGCATTTTTCTTAATTGTGTGTCTAAATTTCATTTTGCTGGAATAAAATGGATTAAATATTTTCTGCAGTTACAGGGATGAGCCATAAAGCACCACCAAGAATCCCAGATTTCCCCCGCTTTCCTTTTCTGCCACCCAGGGTCACTCTGGAAGAGAGACCCAAACAGCAGGATTAATGACAGCACAGGTGGGAGCTTGGATCACGTCAGGATCAGCTTCCCATCCTGCTGTACCTGTCTTGGAATCATTTGCTTCACAAAAAGCACAGTTTGCTTCCAGCCACGTTTGGGGCTGGAACAGAGAGCAAACTGTCCCCTTGCAAGCCAGTCAATATTGAAGGAAAAAACAGAATTGCAGCTGACTTTGCAGAGGTCCCTTTGTCACAGCACAGGTGTCACACAGGAGCTGGTTTGCTTCTTATGACAAAGCCCTTCTTCAGTGTCAGCAATGAAATAACAGCACCATATGCCTCTGTACCTGTCCACACTTGTTGATCCATGGATGTGAGAGACAGCACATGCACAGCATGGGCAATGACAGAATACACATCTGGATGCCAAAAAGCATTTACTGCAGCAGTTGCTCTGGGAACTGTCTTTCCCACTGAGTAGCCAGATACATGAGGCTGAAATATTACCACAGGGGAGGAGACCCAGCAGCAGATTAACAGGTAACAAAAAGAGAAGAAACACAGCAGTATTTGGGTAGAGAATTAGAAACACAAACACACGTCCTGTCCCAGAACAGACCCAAGTCCTTGAGGGACTGAAACAGAAGGAACTGAATTTTCACAGGCAACCCAAGCCAAGAGGAGACAACACAGGCAGGGATCTCAGCATGGACACGCTGCTCACCTGGGAAACAATTTCCCACCCATGTCAGTGCTGAGTTACTTGGCAGCAGAGGAGGAATCCACTGAGATCTGTACATGCTTTATACACACATGCACCAAACCCAATCGTATAGGGTCACATAGCTAGAATCTATCCATATGAAACCTCATTCCATGTATGGAATAGCTCCCGTAGTCACAAAGGAGAGGAAACAGGAACATCTTTTCTGGTGGAAAGGGCAGATGCAAAGACCTGGTGTGATTTCTCCACAGGCCTCCTACTTTCCTCTAAGTGCCTGCGACCAACATTAATGACCAAAGAGGCAAAGCTAATCACTCACAGTGGCTTCAATAAGTGAGCTCTTCATGCCCAGGACAGATTGTACCTCACATTTATTCTGAACCTTTCATCCTACGAATATGTGTTCTTCGCAAAACTGCAATGCAGAAATGGGATCTAAACCACTAGCTTCATGAGAATTAATGATCAGTCCTGCCCAGAAGCCAGCCCTAGACCAAACACCAATGCATGCAGTCATTTTCTCAGACAGAAAGAGAGATGCTCTGTAATGTCTCTTCACAGCAATAAACTGGAGGGAAGAAGAAACCCACAGTGCTCAGGTGACAAGGAGGGAATATGTAGGGAGGTGACATTTAGTTTTCTCTACAGGCGGAACGTGTATAAGCCACAGGAGAGGCACTGGAGATATTCTCGCAGGTCAGTTTCTTATTGCTGTACAAAATGCCATCCGTGGCCATTGAGTAGGGGTCTGGCCCATCGCAGGTGTGTCACGGGTTTCCCAGCAGCATAGCCAGTACTGAAGGTTCCTATCCTGGACACAGCAGCACAGGGTTTGGCCAGAGCTCAGCTGGGCCTGAGAGGAGCAGCAGGGCAGGGAAAGGGCAGAGAGCTTATCTGAGACAGAACTGGGGTACAGGACAGGGAGCAGGGACCCTGGAGGGTCTGCCTGGCTCTGCTGGCCACAGGATGGAAAGGAAGAGATTTACTGCAGCTGTTGGGGCACAGTCCCTATTCCCCATTCCCAGTGGCCATCCCTGCCGTGTTTTCCCTGCAGGACAAAGGTTTGCCCAGCAGCAGGAGCTGCTCTGGCCATGCCAGGGGTGTTGCTGTAGCCATGGATAAGGGCCGTGGCCATTTCACTTCCCGTACAGTCTCCTGCTCCAGGCAACTGCCTCATTTGCCCGAGCCTGGAGGGGAACCTGGCTCCGTGTGATTTCCGAGATGTCACAAAAACACTTCATTCAATACCCCCTCAGTCTGATTGGACTGACAGACATTGGGTGCTCCACGGCTTCAGCTGCCCTGCTAGAAAGCCAGACAAATGATGCCCAGGTAACTGAAGTACTATGGATTGCGCTAAGGAAACAGGAGAACTTGATCCTACCACTTTCTATGGATTAATGAGGTATTTTTTCCCATCCATACCACACTTCTGCCAACCATGCATTTTGGAAAGGCCGAATCTCCACGACTATGGGTGAAGGAGTTGAATTTATATGGTATATAACATTTCTATATAACATGGTATATAACATTTATGAAGCTATGTATATAACAATGTGGCTGCCCAGTAATATGCTCAAACTCAAACACAGTGATATTTTATTTTTCTAAATCACCTTTTTTTAGGGGGAAAAAATAGAAGTGTAGAGGAAAGCCAATCTTGTTTGTCAGAGGGGAGTGAGCACACACATGGGAAAGCACAGCTCACTTCTCTTTCCTGTGGCTCCAGGGCCAACCTTTCCAGACTTTTCTGCCCCAGGTACTTTTTTCCCCCAAAGTATTTCAATGCTGCTGTAATCTCTTTCTCTACTTTGCAAAATCTACTCAAACACTGTTCAGAGTTGTATTTTGAGAGTTTCAATTTTTTTGTTTTCATTGTATTAAATTCATAACTGTTAAAAGTTTTCTGTTCCTGCCTTGCTGTGCTACACCCTTCTTTTGGAATGTCAGGCACCTCTGGTGTGAAAATGAAAACTCCATTTTAAAACTGGGAGAGAGGAACCGTGTGCCATTTGCTGGAACAGGTTTCACACCAAAATGGGAGCATGGAACACGCTTCTCCTTCATAATTACCAAGGAATTTGTGCAGAAGGAATCTCACACGATCAACAAAAATATGAACAAGAAGAAATGTGTCTTAATGAAGTATCATGTACTTGGAGTTGATGCAAAGATCACGACAGCTCACAGGAAGAACATTGCGGGGAGTAGGAAACTCCAGCTGCAGTCATGCAAGAAGTTTAGCAGAGATGGCCCCATCACCGAGCAAAATGTCATGGTATGAAGTGATAATGTATTGAATGAAGAAAACTTTTGGAAAATGATACTAGGGATTCTTTTCCTAAATGGATAGTCATGTTTAATTAGGTTGAAGAGAAAATATGGCAAGGGATCCTCACACAACAGAGCACAGTGCTGTTAGCCTTGGCTGCTTCCTGAATTTTCAATGAGATCTGTACTATAAAATCCATTTTGCCACTGAAAACGTTAAGGAAAAATTGCCTTCCTGATCAAAGAATGCCCCCTTTTGGAACATCCCAATCCCAAAGAACGTAGGGCCCACATCAAGGTGGTTCTGAACAGCAGATTCATGGATTAAGTCTCTTTTTTCTGCTTGGAAGACCTTAGTGTGCAGGTTAAAAATGGAGTTCACTTTATGCCCTCACTCATGGACTGTTCCAGAGGTGGAGCAGTGTGAACCAGTCCTATTCAGCACCTGCCAGCCCATTGCTACACCGAGCCCCTCGTTTGTGGCATTTGCTTTTCCTGACCAATTTTACAATTCCTTTCCAACCATATAGACTTTTCAGCATGGCATTGAGCTTCATTTCGAAAGCAGCAGCCCGTAAAGGGTAACGATCCAAAAATGTGACTATTTTGAACTCCTGGTGGGCCGACCAATCCTTTCTGACCATAGCGAACACAAAGCCTGAAGGCTGCAGCAGTCAGAGTTGTTCTGCCCCATTCAGGATCATTGCAAGTAGGTGTCAGTCCCAATTTTCCCTTCTCTCTCCAGTTTTCATTATGGAAGAGATGGGAGCTTCTTCCTCCCAGTCTAGGCCAAGATTTTTCCCAGTGGAGCAAATGCTCAGTAAGAGGGAAGAACAGCAAGAGAGGTGCCAGCAGTCGCCTCTGGCCTTTAGGAGGGTGAGAGTGACTGACAGATGAGCCAGGACTAAATCTCTGCAGACAAATCTTGGGGCTTTGACCTTTAAACAATAAAAAATCCCTCAGAAAAAAAAAAATAAATTCAGGGCTTAAACTTCTGAGGAGCTCTGCAGATCTAGGGGTCCAATTTTGGAGCAATTCCTTTCAGCACTATTTTGTTTTTGCTGGGGAAAAAAAAAATGAACCCAGGCACTACTTTCAGACTGCAGTTAAGAGTAGGAGGCAATACAGGCACATTCTAGCAGCTGGAAAGATGATGCCTAGAATTAACCAATATAAGTGGACAGCATAAAGCAGGGCTGTTCTTCCTCATTTGTTTTTGTTTGTTTATTCTGAAATGCCACAGATAGAGCCTTCACTACAGCCCCACATTCCACCTCGAGCAACGGATGTCCAATTGCATCTTGACAGCAACATCACAGAAACACATTAACACTGGAATTAAGTAACTGGCACTATTTGCTGCCCTTGATTTTTGAATTCCCATTGGCTTTTCTTATTTTCTCTCCCTGCCCTCAATAGAACAAGATAATTAGGCAGAAGCAAATAAGATGTACAGAGCTAGAAAACAGAAGAGCCTGACATGTGTAGTACATGCTGTCAGCCATATGGCATTCTATATATATTGTTACAGATGAAAATGGTGCCACACACCGCGCTGTACATTAACACTGGAATGCTATACAGTAATTCATGGCACAAACTGATACTATCCGCTGTGTTGGCTAATAGATTTTTGAAGTTTTCTCCACAGCATTTTATTCTAAATGACAGTGTTTTCTATTAATGGGTGGGCACTGTCAGTTTGTTGACCCCGGTCGGGAAGGACGTCTTTTTGTTCCGCTGGCAGCCATCATTTCTGTGAAGTGATGCATGTAAAAAAGCCAGGAAATGCAATTCACCTCACACGCGGCTGTCACTCAATTTGACATCTACATGTTGGAGTATTTTCTCCAAGTTTTCTCCATGTGACCTGCAAGTTAAAGATCAGGGAGGTTACCTTCATCCAGCCCATCCATGTGTCAATCATCCCCACCTAAAAATGAGAGTTACAAATAAACTGCAGCTACTATTTATACTCTGCTGCCTGTCCCATCTTTTCCACGTCAATCTTGCCCTCTCTCATTACAGCCACATCAGGCTCCCCTCCTTTTCTTCTTTGTGTATCCCAGATTAAGTTTCTTTGTTTTTCTGCTGCTGTCCTTCTGAGCATGTAAAGTCCTTAATGCCTGGGCTCTCTTTCATACCCTGTAAAACTTTGAAAGGAAACTTAGAAAGGTATTAGTGGTCTTTTTGAAGCAATGCATGGCTACAAATGAAACTCCCTTCTCCATGGGGACACACAAGGTGCCAGGGAAGTAAATAAAACCCTGCAGTCACCTGAAGCCGGAGTGTCTGACAGAGGGCAGGGTTGGATGGGATGCTGGGAAGGAATTGCTGGCTGGGAGGGGGGGCAGGCCCTGGCACAGGTTGGGCAGAGAAGCGGTGGCTGCCCCTGTATCCCTGGGAGTGTCCAAGGCCAGGCTGGACGGGGCTTGGAGCAACCTGGGCAGGTGGGAGGTGTCCCGGCCCATGGCAGGGGGTGGGAGTGGGTGGGCTTGAAGGTCCCTTCCAACCCAGGCCATTGTGGGATTCTGTGCCTCCATCCCTTCTGCGCAGAGGATGCAAAGGCGGCTGTTGGAGCACCCTGGGGGATCTGCCACACACAGAGCCAGGGACCTGCCTGCTGTCACTGACCCAGAGTGGGAAAACAGACACAGCTCAGTAGTTTGAGATCCCTGAGACTTACATATCCTGCCTTTTGAGCTGCTAAAGGAGAAAGGTGTTTTCCAAAGTCCTTGGTGTATTACTGTCACTGCTCAGGAGAGATGGGGCGTTTTAGTCATGCTGAAAGTTGACTTGAACAGAATTACATCAAGGAAAAGAAAATATTACTGAAAAAAGAAAACATTCCTGAAAATCATCTCTCTCAGAATTGAAACTCCTCCCTGTATTTAAAAAAGTGCTTCATAAAATCCTGCTTCCTGTTTAACAGGGGCAACTCTGCTCCCCAGTCCCTGAACACTGAACTGAGGAATAACCTGGAAAACAACCCAAGAAACCTTAAATTACTTCAGCTAAAATAAAACTTGATGGGAAGAGAACTCCACACCCAACAGCTTGGGATCAAGCTCCTTGTACCACCCAAGGAGATCAACTCATCTGAGATACCCCCAAAAGCACAATCTAGGTGAGAAAGAGGGAAGATTTAGGGAACAGCTCCCACTCAATTACACACCAGGACCATATAATCCCTTATTTTATTTATTTTTTGTTACCAAAGATCTATCCTGAGTTTCATTTTCTTTCACTGTTAAATCCCAGTTCCCATTGGGAGACAAGGTGAATCAGGGCTAGGCAGGCAAATTCACAGCCTCATCTCCACACAAGCAGCAAACCGACTCACAGCCCTTTTCAGATGTGGTACATGAGGTTTTCCAGCCTTGGGCATATCCAGGGAATCCAGAGGTGAGAGAATATTTCCTGCCTGTCTTCAAAGGAGTGTATTTCCAAGCACTGCCTGATCTGGCAGACACAAATAAGCTCTTGCAGTGCAAAGAGCAGAAAGTGAAGCAAATCACCTCCATATTTTTGGCTAGGAGAGTTATGTCAAGGAGTCCCTCTCACAGCCCTTCTTCTTCTTCTTCTTCTTCTTCTTCTTCTTTTTCCATCAATATTTGAGCACGTCCCACAAAGAGGAACTGGCTCAACAGAAAAGACATAAGGGAAATACACAAAACCAGCCCCACATATCTGGATCCATCTCCAAATATCTCAGCAGGTGGGTTATTTTCCTTAATGGTGAGAAATGCACACTCCAGACTTCCCAGGCAGAAGAGGGGGTTGAACCTTGGTCTGCTTCATGCTAGGCAAGCACTCTGACTCCTGAGCAAAAGCAGGCTGGGAGCACCAACTACTTCCCTGGTTCTTCTTTGCTTCCAAAGATTTCATTTGAAAATGGGGGAAAAGGGAAAAAAAAAGAAAAATAGAGATTTGATCAAACCTTGTATTGGCCTCCACAGTTTTAGCCTGGCTGCCAAATTTGGGCTGGGGGAGGAGGTCACCCAGGCAGAAGCTCAATCTGCTCAGTCTGCTGAGGGCTTCCAGAGGATGTGCTCCTTTGGGGCTGCCAGCTGGAGCTCCACACCCTCCACACGGACCCTCAGCCCACACGCCAGGACTCACCCACCACTGCATCTAATAACAACCGATGGAAATACTTTGATCCTTTATCTCAGAGCACCCAGAGAGAAGTTCTTCTAACCTGCCCTGTACTCCAGAGCAGAAACAGAGCCCGGATGTTTCTCCCTCTGGCCTCTCCAGTTCTTCAGGAAGCTGGAATCGCTCTGTTCCTGTAGGAGTTCACCAGGACTTCATCCCACCCATCCCTGACGTGGCACAGTTCCCTCTCTGGTTTACATGCACTTCTCCAGCTGTGCCAGGAGACAGAGTCCTTCCTGTATCACACTCACAGGGCCACACTCTGCAGCAGTAGATTGACTAGACCAAGCCCTTGTTGGTTCTTTGGTCATCCCCACCTTGCTCCATGGCCTATGGCTCATGAAACAGCCCCAAGAACCAGCTGTCCTCACAAGCTTCCAGCTCTTATGAGACATCTTCCCAGAATAAGGATGTGAAATGTCCACCCTGCTTCAGCTTGACTTTCTTGAGGACAAATCTCCTTCTCTAGCCTACAGAGTGTGAGGAATTCCTTCTGTTTTCCAACACAGCTAGGCAGTGAGGATGGTGTTTTCCAAAGATGGTTTGTAGGAACTAGCACTGTAGTAAATGACATCTTTTACAGATATTTTGACTGCATTGCTGTTTACATTTCAGCCTTTCAAACCTACATGAAGCAGTCTAAATTTGCCATTTAATCAAAGAATGGTCCCTGGAAGTTTTGATTTAGGAGAGTCAGCATTGGAGTTCATGTTCTCTGCCCATGCTCAGTGACCAGGGAGTCTGTGCTCCCCTCTGGGCACAGGAGGGCTCGGGCACAAACCCCCCTGACATGGTGATCACCCTCATCATTTTCTTGTCTCTCAGCTGGAGCACAGAGGAATGGACTGAGAAATAGGAGGAGTAAAATAC
The DNA here is from genome assembly GCA_013396755.1 of Sclerurus mexicanus. Taxonomy (NCBI): domain Eukaryota; kingdom Metazoa; phylum Chordata; class Aves; order Passeriformes; family Furnariidae; genus Sclerurus; species Sclerurus mexicanus. The sequence goes on from VWZF01006588.1 coordinate 352,871, forward strand.
TGCAGTGAACTTTTAAACTAAAATAGCAACAGAGAGTTGGATAATTAAATGGGAAACCAGACCCAAATGTCAAATAAGGAGGGAGACATCAAAGAGAAACAGCAATCTCTGATAAAGATCAAGAGAGAAAACTAAAATTTTTATGGCATATGCTGACAAATGGCTGAAGTAAAATATAACAAAGTAACTTGGTTTAGCAATATTTCTACAGATTGTCTGAACTACACTGCTGCAGAGATCAAAGGATAGAGCTGGAAACAAAATACCAAAAGAAATTACACACTCCCCTTCTACCTCTTCCCTCTCCCACCCCCCTTTTTAAATTCATATTTCAGACCTAAAACTCAGAGGCTGGAAATCTGTAAGAGTTTCTGGAAAGGTCACTCCACTGACTGGGCAAGAGGGCACTTTCTATTTGAAATTTGTCTTCGGCATCCTTTCCTTTCCCCCCCTTTCCTTTAGAAAGGTGCTCCGGAGGCAGGTCCAGGCTGTGTGCAGGCTCTCCTCCCAGCTGAGCTCCAGATTGCTGGGCCCTCAGGCTGGGACTCAGTCACATGGCTCCAGCAGATGGGTTTGCTGCATTTTTTTCCCAACAATGATCCCATTGTTGTTCCTGCAAGTTTTGCTCCTGCTCTGAGCCCAGTCCTCGTTGTGTGCAGATTAATCCCCTGGTTCTGATGACTGGGCTCCTCTATCAACAGCCGCCATTTGTGGCTTCCTCAGAAAAGAGAATACTCTCTTAGTTTTGCTTTGCTTTGTCAGCTTGCTCACCACTTTAGCACACACTCTAGCTAAATATATTCGTCAACTGAGGCATTTTGAACCTTTTTTTAATAAAAAAAGCCACCTGTAATTTACATGAAGTTTATTTGCTGTGATCACAAACACGAGAACTCCTATAATTATTTTTTGTTCCTGTTTTTCAGTTACTTAAAAATGAAATTTCATGAGAAAAAAATCCCTGATTTTCCATTTTACTTGAAAGTCAGCTCTCAAGATAGCTGCTTTTCTGTACCATCAAGAGACTGGGAGATAAAGATTATCTCTGACTACACTCTCCTCCTACATGAGAACAAAGACTCTTTTAATAAATGAAACTCAGATTCTTCCTTCTCAATGAAAAAGGATTGCACTCAAGCATAAAAGAGCCAGGTGAAATCCTGGGGTAGATGTCACCTGTGAGACTAAAATGGATCAAATGCCCCTTTCTGGCTAAATGAAGGAACAGATTTGGTGGATGTAGCATATGGACCATCCACTTGCTGCAAATGTGTGATTGTTAAAAGGAAATTGCAAATCCATTGGAGGGCAAGGTTTGACAGGAGGCACAAATGTTGACAGATAAAGTGGTTTAGCCAGTTTAAAATGTCTACTTAGTTTAAATAGGAAATTACTCTTCAGGCAGTTCTTGAAAGCTGGAAAAGAGTAAAACAGGCTCCTGCACCATCAAATGTGTGCAAAGCGCTGCTGAGCCTCCGTGGAGCTCTGTCCCTTCCTGTTGGGTCTCGGTGTTTCCCTGTGCCTGTGGAATCAGCAAATTCCAATCCCCACCACCAGCCCAACAAGAGCAAAGGCAGCTACGAGTCAAAGACAGATCACAGGGCCATGACAGCAGGAAGAGGATGTTTATTGCTACCCAAAGCACCTCCCCTTGCACAAGAGATGTATTATATGCAACTCTGGTTCGTATTTTAAAAACCCTAGATCTATTCATGAGAAGGGGGTTGCTCAGGATCACAAGGGTTAATTCCTATGGTTTAGAAAATGTATGTGTGTGAGAGGAGAGGCAAGGAGTAGAACTGGTGGAGACTCACTCTAATATTCACCAATTCAATCTTTATTACAGACACTACTAGAGATGAAGTGCATCCTAATTCCTTTTGATCCTTTAGCTTGGATGTTTGCAGTGAAGAAAGTTCAGCAAAACAAACTGTTGATTTTAGAAAGCTATTTGTCTCCTATGTATAATATTTGCTGACATTTCCTCCCTGTGAATCATCTTTTGCCATTCATTATACTCATCCACTGAGTCTTTCCTCTGATGTCTTTATAGTTCTGGGTCTTCTATTTTTTTTTTTTCATTGCCTCTTAGGACCGTTGAGTCAAAAAAACAAATGTGGTGCCAGAAGAGACAATCACCATTGGATTTTTCCAGGGCTTCCTAATCTGCCTCTGAAACATCCTGGTATAAATCTCACTGGAGTAGTATGAACCTGGGCTTATACAAGATACACATGAGAGCAACGTTTGGAAAGGTACTGCTTCATCACAGAAGTGGAGAATTTTGAGGGACTTTTGCAGGTAATTTGTTTAACCCTGAGGCACAAACAGGATCACAATACCTATTGACTTCTGAGGGCAAACTACTTCACACATGGAGACTCCACAACCTGTCTATAAGAGCTACTCCAGTGCTTTGCATGTTTCCTGTCCAGTAAAGACCCTCTAGATTTAAAATTATCTAAAATAGAGCTTTAAATCCTGCATTCCAAGTTAGACAAAACTCCTACTAATTATTAAAAAAAAGAAAAATGGAAAAAAGTATCTGTCTGTGTAAAAACTCTGCACTCATGGCTTTGTAACTGGCAGAGATTTCCAAACTCCAAGGGCAAGGAAGAAATCCATTGTTGCTGATGACAAGCAATAAGAATTCTTTGCTAGACAATAAAGCTTTTCATTTTAATTCCCTGTGACTTCAAGCTGCAATGGATCAAGTGGTTTTGGTTTCACACTTCACTAGGACAGTTTATTTGGAAACAGAAGAGGTGACACATAACACTAGATGGCATTCCAGGATCCTTCCAGTGACCAGAGCAATCCCAAATACCTGTGTGAAACTCCACATTAAGCAGGTTTCTACTTAATTTCTACACTGAGAATCAAGTTTAGAAGATGCATTGTGTTAGGGAAGGATAAGTGGTGGGAAATTGTTGCTCAGTGGTAGTAATTAATGGTAGTAATTAAGTTTCCAGATTATAAGGCAAGTGCTAATGAAGTGTTGATTGTTGCAGGTGAAGGAATGAGTATGGCACTGTATCCAGTGGGGAGTTTGGTGCCTGAAGCTCTAACAAGCACAAAACTTCATAAACAAACCTTTTTCTATTCTTCATTTCCACTAAAACAACCAAAAGAAAAACAAACAAACTTAAAAGAAATATTGATCTCCGTTCCACCAGCGTTACATAAATCTAATACACAAAATTACATCATTTCAATACAGTTTAAACCAGTACGAGTACATTGCAGACTGGTCATAAATCTTGTTTTCTGATTGAATTAATCACCAATGCATGTCCAGCTACAAAATTCCTCATTCAGTTCATAATTGATAACATCATAATCTCCATCAGTTTTAACCATTTTTTAATTTTAGGCAGCAAAAATGATTTTAACACAGCTTTATTTCCTATGCTGGCTATTCTTTGGCTAGAAAGGGATTTGTGATTCCTTTTACTGTCCTTCGATACCCAGGATTATATTTGCAAGAATCACATGAAGTTTCAGAGCAGAAAAACACCTGAAAAGGAGCAATTCTAAATAGTTTATGGGAAAACCTGAGAAGGGAGAAAAGGAAGGAGAGAAAAACAATAAATTGAGTTTGGGTGATTTTAGGTGGCTGATCTGGGGCTAAAGTGCTGCTCAGAGCCACGATCCATCTGTCCTTGCTCAGAGCTCACCTGGGAGCTCCCCACGGGATGGGGCTGACCCTGCCTGTACCCCCGTGGTCCTTCCCACGGAACAAGGTACACCAAGCCCAAAGGGATCAATGACAGCAGCAAATGCCTCCAGCGGCAGGAGCTGTGACCCCAACACAAAGGCTCCTCTCCAGGGATCTCCTGTCCAGCTGGGAGAGGCTCAGCAATGTGCTTTGGAGCGTAACCTCTGAGAGCTGCTCTCGAGGACGGGGAGAAGGGATCTGATGGCCCGGTCGGATCATGTACATCGGGGCACAAAAGTCCCGTCCTGCTTCGGCTGCTGTGTGACCCCTCTGCTGCTGCTGTGCTGCCACTTTGGGATTGGATTTCTCCTCTCCCTGCATCACTCAGAGATGCACAGACAGAGAAAGGAAGAAGAAAAAATAGTGTGGAAAACGTTCAACTTTAGTTCAGGCAATGCTTTTTCTGGCTACTGCTCCCCCCTAGCACCACCATCTCTGGCACAGAGTGTGATGGGACCTGCCTGGCCTGGCTTGCTGGGCTGCTCTCCACTGTTTCCTGGGATTTTATTCCCTAAAGAGGCAGTCTGCCTTTGCAGAGAGCCCTGCTGCCACAGGCCAGGCACTCAGGCAAGGGAGGCTGGGGACTACTCCATCTTTGATAGAGCTCGAGCCCATTCAAAGGCAGAGAATAAGAAGTATTCCCTCTCATGCTCCAGGCTGTAAGACGATCTCCGACAGGTCTCGGAGAAGAATTTTCCCACAGAGCCACAGACAGGGCTGGTGGATGCTCTGACAGTGTTGTGCAGTGTGTCTGCTGCAGTTTGGGAGGTTAGCTGCTGCTAGGGATGGTTAGTGAGCTGGATGGACCCACAGTCCATCCCAGTACAGGCACCGAAGCCATACAGGCAAGATGGGGATCACAGCTGATACAAGTTATTCCAAAAGAAATAACTGTGAGACGCCACAAAAACAGCTGCTAGTTATTAATTATGATAAACCAGGAAATTGGGGTATAGAGTTGTAACTCATCTCCAGTGACTGTCAGCAGAACCAGTTTAGAGCAGAGGACTCCAGGGCATTTGTTCAACAGAGGCAAAAAACCCTGTGCAAACACCTGCGTGTGCACAGGCACAATGTCCCTTGTAACCACAATCCACTAAAAGCAAACATTAAGATATTATGCTGGAATCATTCAAAACTTCTGAATCAGGTCTGCAAAAACACAGGACTGTATTTGAAAGTCCTTTATTTTCCTCTCTTTTATAAGCCCTTATGGTAGACCTTTCTCCACAGCCACAAAGACTTTATTTCCTTTTACTTTTTGATATAAACGCTCTGACTCTCAGAAATCAAGCAGGAATCTAAAGCTCTGGAACGTGAGCAGTGCAGCAGCATGTGAGCACTGCCGGTGCCGACTGTCTTTGCAGACATCAAGGCAGGCTGCAGTGCAGTGAAGGGGGCACCGAGGCAAACTCGAAGAGCACGTTCCTCATGGGGAAGAAAAACAGCTCAAAAGAAATAATACAAATTTTAGTTTGAGAATTTAATCTAAAAGTACTCAGAAAATGGTTCACAAGGAGCAAAAAGCAAGAGATATTAAGAGGAAACCTACTGAGGAATGTGGCCTACAGTAGGATTACAGGTTTTTGACTCTGGTTCTTACCATGAGTAAGGATTAGCCTTGATTACACAACGGCTCTGTTACTATTAGTGACTTGCCAGTTGCAATAAAAGCCATGCAAAATATATTTAGTTAATTTTGACACCAGAAATGCAGCCACAGGGCAGTCATTTCATGGGAGAAATTTTTTTGTTATTTTTCAGAGTAGATGCAGAGTTCAGCTTTTACTGAAATCAGTGTCATTATGCACATCCTGTCCTTCCTTCTAAAACCTCTCATATCTTTACCCCACACAAACAAACCCAACCGCCCCCTGGCCTCAATCTCTGAGGCAATGCTTCCAAAGCACACTTGGTCTTAAAAAAAGTCCCAGTTCAGACTGAACCAAATAATCTTTTAGCAGAATTAACCAAACCCATTTGCACTCTCTTCTCCCATGGATTGCCTGGTACCTGAGATGTCCAGCAGCCCACTGTCCTGGTGGGTGGGTGATTCAGCTGCAGCACAAACACTCACACACAACGGCAGGGATTTAACCCACAGCATTCATTTTGTCCAGGGGCTCACTGCACTCTTAGTCAGGTGATTCTAGCACAGAGGGTCAGAAAAACACTGAGCTCTGTATTGCAAATAGTTTGACAAGCAGATAAATGTACAAGTTGGGCTCCCTCAATAAACTGTGTTAAGGTCTGGCCTCAGGATTAACAGGATTTGATAAGTTCCCAGAGATGCCACAAGTCAATACATAATAGGTTTTAAGCTTCCTTTAGAGCATCTCTCCCCTGTATGTCAGGCCAAACAGCCATTAGGCACAAGAGAGATCCCACTCAGCCCTTTCCCTTTCAAACTGCACCTTAAGGACCGGGTTGTGGACTCCTGTTCCTACTTGTGTTCACTGGACTAATGGGAAAAGTCAGTAAGGCTCTTGCCCCATCCACCTGTAACTCGAACAATCCACCTGAGAGCTGAGGTTTGAATTTCACTGTTCAAGGGAGGAAAGGGCACGCACATCTGTTTATGAACACTCTACACTTAATTGTATAGGTACTCTGATCACAGCTATTCACAAGACATTTTGGTGTTCAGACCACTTCCCTCCTCCTGTTGTCCTTCCATCCCTCCCCAGCTACAGCTCTGAATGTTCTGGGCATCAGCTCTGAGCTATGTTTGGAGCTCCTCACTTTGTCATGTCAAAGCTGATAATCAGACCAAGGAGAACCCTCAGGCAGGTACCAAACACGGGTAAGGAACAGGAGCACTTAAGGACTTGGGCATCTTTGGGTGTACGTAACCAGGAAGTGAAAATTTTTGGAAACCCCTCTTGGAGTTAGCCAGTAAATTTTCCTTAACATTTAGGTTCCTGTGGGTACAGGGTGGCAGCCAGCTGAGCGTAATTAAGACTATGTTAGTTCTGAAAGGGCTGATCTGAAAGGGAATTTTTTTGGTCAGTAAAGGAATTCTTTCTTTGAAGGCATCAAGATTGGTGACATACATTTAAAGGCTGACGTCTCTCTGATCTTAAATAATGGGGCTGGTACATTGCAGAATAACTTTTTGCATTGTTCTATTTATTAATTGACATATGTCGCTATGATTAGGGTGTTTCAAACACATTATGCTATGTTAAGTAAAGGCAGATTTCATTTTTTTTTCTGGAATTTTTACAGCCGGGACGGCCTTTTTGGGACACTTGTGATGCCCTAAGACAGTGTGGACATGCACACTCCGCCCTCCTCATGCCCCCCGAGGGATGAGGGATGAGGGATGAGGTGAGTGTGCTCCTCAAAGGTTTGCAGCAGCACCATCTACCGGAGAGCCCCTGGCTCCTGCCACCGTGTGCTCCTTCCACGGACGGAGAAAGGGAAGGAAAAGAGGTGACAAGTTTCAACACGGTCCCAGCCACACGCCAGGGAAGGGAGAAGGCGTGGCCGCACCAGACCAGGTGGGAACACGCAGCCCAGCTCCCGCATCAGCACCTTGCACGTTTGGTCCTTCAGGTGTTCTTGTGCTGTGGCTTCCCTTTGGTGAACGCAGGACCCGCCTCTCTCCAAAGTAATACCGCTGAAGCACTAGGACACCATGGGCTTGAAACAAACCTAAACTCTGGAGAGAGCATGGAAACGAGTGGCAGGCTCAGATTCGGCTCTCTCCTCTAGACACCTTCTCTTTTATTTAGATCTCAGAACAAACACTGAAATTCCGTGCCTAAAATAATGTCTTATGTAAAGGAGCAAAGGCAGTAGGATGTAGATCCCTAAACACTGATCCTTAGAGCTTTACTAGATAAAACAGTTACTAACAGCCTCCTATGCAGTGTGGGAATTCAGAGGGACCAAGGAAGGTGGGCTGGAGATGTATTAAAAATTCTTATGCTGTATATATACCTTTAAATGTGTGCACATCACCTAATTCAAGGGCTCCGGTTCTGCTGCAAATGAACATGCAGTCTTCTAGGACAAACTGTCCTTCACTTCATCTAAAGCCCTGCCATTAAATTCAAAGGCAGGAAGGCTGATCTTTAATGACATTCATTTATTTATATCTCACTTCTTAAATAACTGTAGAAATCTCTTTTCAGTGTGAACAGACTACAGAATATTTGTAAATGCATGCAGGCAATACAATGCACGATTCTGTTCCGTGCTTGCTACAAGTGCCATCCTCTCAGGTGGAATTACCAGGATTAATTTAAGGACCATTAAAGGACAAAGCCCTTCTTAAAAACGGAGCCAGACCAATTTATCTCTTGGTTGCCAAGAAATGCATTTAGGAAAAATCAGCTACTTTGCATTTTGAACATGAGATAATTTAGTAATGTCAACATCCAGCAAAATGGACTCAAGTGCTAAAGTGACTCTGCCATGGGGTAATTAAGGCTCGTGTCTTAGAGGTTAGAAAGCAGATATACCTGTATTCCACTGGGCTTGACTCCACCACACTGCCTAATTATATTTTTAGGAACAATGGCAAACCATGTCAGACATCTTGCTGCTGATTAAATAACATTAAGCTTCTAGGAGACGAACTCTACCTTTCAGTTCAAGTCTGGAACAGCAAACGGGGCATTTAAAGAAGGGACAGGAAAAAATCCAGCTGTTCACCTTTCCTCACACAAATACCTCAAAGCACATCTTACAAGCTCCAAAACATCAAAGAACTGATTGGGAGAAGTTTAAATACATATCCACACACGAAAATATCAGGAAAATTGCACTGATCTTTTACTAAATTTGCCAGGTTGTATTTGAACTATTTTGAAGGCTTTTTGCTGGCTCGAGTTTATTATTCATTGCTTAAATTCTTTGGGGAAGTTTTTCCTCATTGCTGTAATAACGTGTTAGCTCTTCCATTTCTCACTAAACCTTTTTTGATGCAGGTTGATCAGACTCAAGTAAAGTAATTCAGGTGCTGCTTTGCACAGAATTGACATAAGGCATTAAAATAGTTCAGTTTCACCATTTCTGAAAATAGTCTTATTTAACTCCTGAACGTTATACATCTGAAGGATTATCCTTTACCTTCTTACAGGCGCTTCTGGATATTTTCCTGAGGGTCTGGGATGAATTTAGAAACGATCTCTGTTATATCCATGTGGGTAGCTATAAAGATTCCTTCAGATCAGCCTCGATGCAATAACACCTAATTCCATTTCTTTCATGATGCCCAAACACCAACGTGTAGCAGTTCCCTCAAAGTTTCACCCACCTCTCTCCAGTATTTCATTTGTTTCATCTGTAAATTTTACCAGCCTTTTGTTCACACTGTATCCTCACTGCTAAAGACTGAATGAGACAAGATGCTAATCCCTGCGATACATCTCTGTAATTTTTTGTCACTCTAGAAGTTGATTGTTCTGATGTTTTGAGGGTTTTTTCCCAGATTAAAAAGCAGTTACAAAACTGAAGAAAAATTATCTCTCTCTTGACAATTTAGTTGTTCTACCAGCTTGCAATAGACATTGGAAAATCCGAATTTTTTCTCCTAACTAGAGAACTACAACAAAAAAACTACTGGACCAGAAAGGCATGATTTTCAGAGTTTCTATTTTTCCCAAATATCTTACAGCACAGTAATGTTTAGATCTGTTTGGAAATGAGAATCTTTCCCAAGAACTTCTTTAATTTTTTTAAGACAGAACATGAACTCTTCATCCAAAGCCCAGGTATTCAATTTTCAACAGAGAGGACCTTGAGGACGCTTTTGGGAAGGGTGGCAAGAGTGGAAATTTTCCAGGGGAACAAAACTACAGACAAGATTTTGTCAAAAGAGAAGTGTTATTTCAGTAGCTCAGAGGTTTAAATGTTGAATTCCACTTAGTTTAGCTTATCAGTTGTTTTACAATGGTTCGTTTCAGTCCTGTCATTTTGTGACATATCAATACCCAGCCCTGCCTTTGGCCCTTACTCCCTTAGTCTTGCTTTTGCTGTATTTGAAATAATTTCTTGTTTATCTTTCCATCTTCAGTTGTTTGCTCTTCAAATTCACCTCTTAGTCTTGCTTGACTTTTCCCTGTACTGGTTTGCTCTTTCTGTTGGACCCATTTGGGCAGGATTTCCATTTTCTCTGTTTGGCTTAAATAACCTCTTCAACTGTACCAGCAGACCCAACTCTGCAATTCTGGCTGAGCAATTAAGATTCTTTAGGCATGTTAATGGACTGACTGAGCTATATATGTAATCATGGCTTTTTAGAACACCAGTAAAATAAATTCACTAATACCAGGTCTTTTAAACCCTATTAGAGAGCAAAGTCTCTGAGACAGCCTGAGCATTTCATCAGGTCATCCAGGTTTTTGCTGGTTTTATCTCCATGATGAGCTTCTCATTGCCAGACATGAACTTTCCAGATGAGATTCACTCGCCTGATTATTTCCCTGGGGAATGGGAAGAGCACAGCCCTAATTAGCAATCTCCTTTGATATGAAATAAATATTAATTGCCCTTTTTAATCTGAAGGTGCCTATAACCCTTGCCTTATACTATTAACAAGAACCATATTGTTTGGGGATTTTTTTTTAAATTCTGAGCTGTTTGCTTTTCTTTTACTATTAAATAGGCCTTAAAGTTGCTCCGGCAACATCTTAGTTACAGGTTTGGTTTGTGCTGTCATTGAGAAAGCACCGGGGTTTTCAGCTCCTTTCAAAGCAGTTCAATGTGGTGGTGCAATACTGTGTCTTGATCTACACAATCAGGCATTACATTGTATTTTTATGTCTTCCTGACCCATTATGCTTTCCATGTTTCCATGAAAGAGAGAGAGCTTCCCTAGCAAAGATAAATGCTCTGGTGAAAAGCAGATGCAAAGCTAGGAAGCAATCAGACTTGAGACATCACTCAACCTCCTATTCCAAAATTTCATCAGGCACCTCCTGATCTCCTTCCAGTACAGGGTATGTGCTTTATTTGCCTGGTGAGCACATTTTGGGGAGGGGAAGTACCTAAGCAAGACTGTACCAATTCAGATCAGGAAGTGGATAAACAAATCTCCATAAGAAGAGACATGAAAACTGTGACAGGTCTCAGTTCTGTCATTTAAAGGGTGTCTCAAAGTCTCTCAGACACTGTGGTAATGAGGATGAAATAAAATTCACCAGTAAACAGAAAATCAAATTGTCTCTGTCTTGTACAACTAATATTTCAAATTAACAGTTTGTGGTGAATGTTACTATTGAAAAGGAAAATAATCTCTCAAACAGATGAAGCTTTATTTTCTTCTTTCTGGTTTGAGACAATCATTAACAAGGAATGACATTTATCCCATGTTTTTCCATTTTCCAATTTCTAGAAAAATCTGTAGGATTATATTTCTAAAATACCAGTCAAATGTAAACACTCAAATCCCTTAGAAAAACAAGTGTAGATAATAAATACAATAGCTATGCTTTATAGGATTTTTAATTACTTACTAAAATGTTTAAGAAATATGGACTAACCCCTGTAAAAACACATTCCTGGAATGAATCTAACAAGAGGCTGTCCCTGCTGCTCAACACTTATGGGATAAGGCACCACATATCAGGGATTCAGAGAGGTGGCTTTCTACAAAGCAACTAGAAGGGCAGGGGAGTCATTAACAATAAGGATGGGAAATGGGCTATGGGACTCCTGGGTGTGAGGAATGGGAGTGGAAGAAGGAAAATGCGAGAGAAAATGAGTTTTCCTTTCCAGTCCAGTGCTGTTTGTCCTCAAGTGGACCTTTTTTATTCTGTGCCCTGTTTTCCTTATAAAAAACAGTAAAGAAGCTTCTTCACACAACACCCACAGAAATCATCTTACCGCAAGAAACCCCAGGAATACAACATTATCTTTACAACTTCTCCTCTTCAGTGAGAGCAACCTGGCAGAAATAAGAGGCAGGCACGAAAGCCTAGGGAGGATTTTTTTCTTATTATCGCACCATCGCATCTGAAATAATTCCAGGATTCCAGCCAAGATCTTTGACACAAGTATTTGTAACGTGAAGCTAAAATACCAACCCAAAATGCAGTCAAGCGCTGTTTGCTAAGGCAGAAGCCCTCCTGCAGTGTTTCTAGATTTATCTGTCTTCAGAAGAGGCAAAAAGAAAAGACATCCAGAAGTTTTTCTGAAGTGATACAGCTTCAGGATTAAGGGTGATCTGTAGACAAAACATCTTGCAAGGCTTTTCATCCCCGACATCGCAGCCATTTCGCTTGAATGTTCTATTTCTGTAGCCACGGGGGATTTTTAAGTTTGCTAAAACAACTGAACACATTCTTCAAAACAATGCAGTGGGTCTTTCTTGTGAGAGCAAAGCTAATCAAACACACATCCTGTGCTATTGATGTCAGCCAGCCACTCATGGCACCACGAGAGTCTCTGCTTTCAGGCCAACAGGCGAATTCTGGACTGTTTCCTCCATCTGTTCTCAAAGCAGATGCCAAGATGGCCAAGGTGTCAGAACATCCCACAGAAAACCACATCAAAGAAATGACCTGAGCTGCCATGCCAGGACCGGAGTGTTTGCAGAGACAAAATCTGTAGAAATAAAATACGGCAGTGAATCCAGACAATATTTATAAGTTAATTCAATAGGAACATTCCTGGATGCACTTTGGGGGCCCCAAAGCCCTGCCCCAAAATACCAAAAGGTGTGGTTAAGGAAATATATAATGGGAGCCCACAGGGCTCCAGACACCTCTCTGTAACCTGACATTAAACCCTTCCTCATAACAGAAAGAGGGGAGCTGGAAGGAAAGGTATATCCAGGAGTGGGAAATGAGGTGACTCAAGCCTTGAGAGGCTGGAAGGGGAGGAATGGGAAAGGAAGGGGTGACTGACATGGACACACTGCAAGAAAGTAAGGAGAGCGTTGGCAAAGAACACCCTTTGATGGATGCAAAAGTCACTTGGGATTTGGTTAAAACCTCTCTTGGGAGCTGTGTATTTTTTTAGAGACTGGAAGGAATGGTACTTAAATAAGGACAAGTTCTTGGAAAGTAGAAGCCAGGTAAGAATGCTGAGCTATCCTTGGTCTCCAAGCTCCTTCTCAGCTGTGGGATGTGCCACCCTCCTGACCTGGCCAGCATCACAGAGGGCACTGCAGGCAGAGCACAGCACAGCACAGCACCGAGAGCTCACACTTCCCTCTGGTGCCACCTCTGAGAAATGAGGAACTGAGCATGTCCTGCCTGGGGAGCCCAGCCAGCCCAGATGAAGCCCTCAGAACACGCCACTTCTTCCTTTAAATCCAGATGTTTACATCAGCTGCCTGCTAGACGTGCCTGAGGCTAAGGCAGCCCTCCCAGCTGTGATTTCACTGCCATGGAAAGGGCCACCTGAAGGAGGGGGGCAGCTACAAGAGGAGATGCCACCAAAGATGGCAAGAACAGCAAACCCAGACGTGTAGGGCTGTCCACCTCTCCCTCCCTCCTTCCTTTCCCTGCCCTTACCGCAGAAGGAGGAGCCAGTCCCTGGCACCTCAGCGGGGGTAGAAAAAAATCCCTTTTTTCCAGTGCTGCTGAAAGTCCCAGATGAGCTCTGGCCTGCTGTGCCCAGAAAAAAGTTTAATTGGTTGCAAATTCCAGGCAAGCACTGAAGTTTTCAGTGAGTTTTTTTCCTACAGCAATAGTGAGAAAAGCCTGTGGATTCAAACTTCCATTTCCATGTAAAGCACCACATCTGCCTGACTGACCGGAATAGGCTATTATGATTTGTGTATTAAAGCCTTGTGTTTTCCACCTATCGAGTGCATAAACAACAGTTTAACCTTTATCCCAAGGCATGTACACCCCTCTACTCCTAGAAAAATGAATTCATGTTTAGCAGTCAAATCAGTATCAACCTGACCTTTAAACACATCAGTGTTTCTTGGAAAAATATTATGGCTGGGATGCCTACTGCGGTAAACAATATTAGCTGCTCCAGCCCATGGCTGAGCCGTGCTGTGAGGAGCCTTATCAAAATAAGGGGGTGGAAACCAGCGGGGACCACAGATCTTCTGACAAACTCCACAGGATATGAAGAACAATGTAAATGTAACGGTACTGGCAGATATATTTCTATATTACTGTTCCAGAGATAACAGCTAAGGTGAATCATTTCCCACCACCTACAGTACTGAATTATTTCAAATTCTGAAGGGACCATATTTATTTCATTGGTAGGTAGCAATTTACTTAGCTGAAGATCATTATATTTATGTGTCTGTGAAATCCTCACAATAATTATATATTTGAGCTGTCTCAGAAGTGCTATATATATTCTCATTAGTCATGTACTTCCAAGGATATTATCTTTTTTTTTCCTTCAACAACCTTTGCAATCCGAGTGTGAAGTACTGCACTGCACATGAACCTCGATTCTTATAGTTTCCTTAAACTCCAGTTTAATCAAACAGCAGGGTGGCCTATATTCAAATGCAAATGTTAAGCGTGCTATGAAATATCTTCATTTCCTTAAATGACTGCATGTAGAGCTTATTTAAAACAGACCACACTGTGCAACAAAACAGAGGAGGACATGGGAAAAAAGTCCTCTGTTTGATAGTACTTTTGCAAGGCTTCTCCAAAAAAGGTCATGAAAATGTTTAGAGCAGGGTAAGGAGATCAAGGGGTTTCTTTAGTTCCAATCCTATCTCTGCCAAGCAATTATACCTCCTGGGTGGAGAGAGGTCCATTTGTTTTCTTCAATGCACTTCAGAAGTCTCAAGTGAAAAATATTTTCAAAACACGAGACGTTGCATGACTCTAAATGTAAGTGGCAGTGCATGGAATTGGAGATGAATAACCCAATGGGTATCCTGCCTGTGATTTGCAGCACACGCTGATGTTAAAACTCAGAGCCCTCAGACCTGGAGGAGGAGATCATGCTTTCCTTTGCTCTCAGCAATGTTCCTGCAGGATCACCAGGTAAGTTTTTGCCCCCTCCTTTATAAAGGCAGCAAAGAGAGGAGGTGCCAGGCTGACACCCCTGGAGACTGCAGGGTGCTGGTGGTTGATGTTAACACTCCACCCTTCTGTAGAAAGTTTGAGACAAAGAAACCTAAGAGCTTTAAAAACATTCATCCCTCACATCACTACTCTCATTCTGTCCAGCTTCTTATTTATTTGAATACCTTCCACAAGTAATAAGAAAATGGCCTCAGTTGTATTCTCCTCTACCACCCTTGCCAAAACCAGACAGACTTCGGAGTTTTTTTCTCCTGGTTTGGCTGATGGATTTTTCTCTTTCTCCTCTTTAAAAATAACCAAGTACAAAAAGATGTAATGTACAACTTGTGTCGATACACCAGGTCATAGCTGTTAGCCTTAGGCCTGCCAAAATGACAAGTTAGAGCTAAAACAAACAAGCAGCATAGGTAGAAGACTCAACATTCCATCTCACGGATGCAGTGCAGTAATAACTACATCTCATGGATGCAGAGCAGCCCCAGCCACTGTAAGACTGTGACAGCCCAGCAGCAACGCACTGCAATTACCAAAATCTGGAGAGGAAGGTGAAAGCTGAACTCTGCCTCAGACTGTGTAAGCACAGGTTGAAACAAAGATAAGCAGTTCTCTTTTTGCTGGTTTGGAAAACTGAGCAGTGAGGGAGATGCTGAGGAACATCAGTTCTTCTTACCATCAACCCACGGCAGCAGCAACCTTTACTCTTCCCTTTGCCAAATACCGTGGTACAGGTACTTGCCATGAAAATCAAAAATCTATCTTATTTTTAAAAGAAAAGTTTCAATGAAGAATCAATTAGAAAAAGCAAAAGTACAAAGTTTCCCATAAACCATCCATGTAGCAAATGAAAATCAAGAAGTAACTGACTTTGAGGAGCTCGCTGCACCCCTCACCTTATTTATTTATCTGTATCTCTGTTATATACACACACATGGCACTGTTGACTTCCCTGGGGCTGCTTCCCTAAGTAAGTAGTGCAGTTACACACAGGATTTACAGTTTCTCTTCAGGTGAGCACCTATTCCTACCCATAGGAAATTTATTTAATCATTTAGACACTCCTTGGTCGTAGAAACAAGCACTGGGCAAATGGAAATCAGCATTACTTGGCAAACAGACATACCCATTGTGAAACCTGCCCATGGCAAATTAATCAGCCTAAAAGACTCTCACAGTTTGAAACTGGGCTTCCTAATCTATGATCGCTGCCACGTTTAGTTTATGATGATATAAAATAAACATCACACCTTTAAACTTTTCACAGGGCTGATGAATCAGCTCGGGGGGGATGACTCTCACGAGAGGATCATGCCTGTGGTTTGCAGAGTCCCACAGATACACAGGAGATGCAATTATGCTGGAATAGCCAATTCTGGAGCTCTGACACAGCTTATTATTTGACTAGCAAACAAGGAACTTTTTCAACTTAATTGCAGCCTGGCTTTTCTCCCACTGATCCTCTTCATCCTTCTTTTCCTTTAACTGTGGCCTTCTCAGAATTTTGTTTTATTTTCATCCTTTGGTTGTTGATGTGCCCATTTCTTGGGTCTGTTTTGTATGTGCTATGGGTACGCACAGCTTCAGAACGAGATAAGTGTGGCTGCGGATAAGATTCACCCCATCACAGCTCACTTGTTAGAAATTTGTGATTCAGATTAAATGAATTTGCAGCACTAATTTCAGCCACGCACTGATAGAGGTTCTTAACTGTAGTGGTGCAACACTCCTTAAACCTATGAAATTACTGAGAATCTGGGTGCAACATTTACCTTTGGATGCATTTTCAGATGATAACGTGCCTTGTATGTTCATATAGGTCTGTTTGATAAGGAATTTGTAACTACAGGAATTATTTGCATGATCTGTAGTGTGAGAGGAGCTGAGCTCTGACCAGCGAGGGAGCTGCAGGTGCCGATCCTCACCCCAGCCACACACCAAGGACACAAACTGCACATCCTTTCTGTGCCCCTGCAATGCAACCCTTCGGTCCCCCCAAACATAAGGAACAAATGATTTTCCCTAATTAACAAACAGCCCTGGCACAGGGCCCAGGCCCCCACTGCCTGTGCTCCGGTACCGGCTGGAAAGTGCACGGCACAGCGACTGCTTTGGCAGGACTGGGACTTTAAAGGTCAAGTAATTACCAGCTTTTCGGGAGCATAAACTGCCTTTAAAGTCAGCAGAGCAAACAAAAACTATTAAGAGATTCATCCAACATTTATCTTTTAACTTGTTATCTCTGATACACATATACTGTTTGCATTGCAATGCATAAAATATTAAAATTAAAAGGCTCAGGGACTTCTGAGATAAAAAAAGAGTAAAACTATTTTAGATTCAGAAACATTGCATCAATATGTAGGGTATTTGCATACTGGAATCAGAGAGTCCTGATTATGCATGTTTATTGATTTTGGCTTTGTTTTGATTAATGATAAAACTCTGATCCATCTTGTAAGGTAGCAAGGCTTGAGGGAGCTCACCACAATACAAATGGTTTGTATTTTAAGAAATCCTATTTATGCAAATAAGGGGACATTCACATGCATTTTGCTCAAGCGTGGTTGTAACAAAGCTCTCAAAACATTCTCTTTTATACTCTGGATAATTTGGGGAGGCATGTTTAATACAAAAATGCTGCATAACAATTACTTTTTTCTTCATTATGAATGACTCCCATTATATCACCTTGGACAAAAGAACAAGCCTCAATTCCCACTGCGCCTAATTTATTATCACTGCCGAAGATACTGTTTTGTGTCAGGGTGAGCACAGCATTTCTAGAAAAGGATTGCAAAAACCCTGCTGGGGGAGTTCAAGGGGAGTGAAGTATGGAAGAAATTGCAAACCAGAGCTGGCCAGAAAAGTTTTTGCATCTCTGCAACAGCAATGTTGGCGCGTTTGCCTCCAGTCGTTCCACTCTGGAAAGTGGGAGAGAGGTTTTCAGCAGCCAGAGCAGCTCCAGATACTTGTTATCAGAGTGCAAGGAAAACATGAGGACAGACTCCCAATGTGTCATGTCCTAAGGACATCAAGAGTTGTGACAGATTCTATTCCTGCCTTACCACCATTTAGACCATACACTGGGCAGTGGGCTGAAAGGATTCTGAATTTATCCAACCAGACACCAGCACATCAAGAGAAATAAAATTATCAGATGGCCTGTGCGCTGACACATGAATTATCTCCCAGATCTCAGCAGGATCTTTGCCTGTGTGACAGCTGCCATATTGGCTTCTCATAGACTTTGGCAGCAAGATCTGAATTTAGAGTTTAAACATGGGAGCAACCTGAGAGTAAGAGAGAGGGAGCTGAGGAAGATCTTCCTCCCTAAGTTGTAACTCCCAAACATTCTTTTGGGACGTCCAAAGCTATATTGTAGAAGGAGGATATGGAGAAGAGGCCACCACTTCTGCAAGCAAGGGCTGACACATCTGCTAACAGAGCCTGTCATAACATCTTTTTAAAGGACAGTAGCATCTGCCTTCTCTGTGGCCGTAGGGGCTGGAGACAACAGGCCACCAAGAGGCCACCAAGAGGCCACCAAGAGGCCACCACTCTTCCCACTGTCCTCCCATGACCTCAGAATATTTGCTCCCACAGCAGTTTAGAGCTGTTCATGCTGCAGGAAATCCAGTTGAATCCCTTCTCCAGGTGCTCCTGTATATTTGGAGAGACACTTGGCCAGGCTCAGAGAGGAGAGGAGCGGTCAGCTGTACAGCAAGAAAGGGACAGGCTGCCACACAGTCATTCCTGCAGCTGAAGGGTCTCTTTTTTATTGGGTTTTTTTAATTATTATTTTTATTTATTGGGCCTCTTAATGCTTTCACTGTTTAATAAGCCCTCTCCTACTTCAGGGACTTCGTTATATGAAAGAGATGAAACGCTCATCTTGCTCCTTCAGCTCAAGCTGCTGGGAATTTTTCTCCACTTTCAGAAGAAATTGTCCTGTCCCCTGAAAGCCCATGCCAGGGAAGCAGCATTCCTGGGCTGCAGAGAGGCCTCTGCTTCCCAACTCTGCACGGATGTCCCTTTGGTGGCACTGAGGGGCCAGGAACAGCAGAGCCCAAGGGACACACCGGGGAGACCACAAGTGTTTTCCCAATCCAACATTGCCAGTGGGGAGCTCAGGGGAGTGGTGTCCCTCCCAAGTCCCCTCCGAGACAGGATCACCTCAGCCATGAAACACACACACATTTCTGCCTCCAACAAAACGAGTTCATTCATTTTTCCACTCACTTGAAAAGGCAAATACAGACTGAAATTTCAAATTTTGTAAGGAATTATTTAACCCAGAGGCTAAAGGTCTTTTATATTTAAGCCTGAATTTGGCTTGAAGCATAAAGAAAACTGCAGCATAAATTAGAACATACTGAAAACTTAATGCTAGAGAAATAGAAAGGTGATTTAAATCCAAGTAGTAAACCAATTGCTGGATACTGACACTGACTAAATAAGTAACTGTAGTCAGATTATAAGATCTCAAAGATAAAATTAAATACCTGTGGATTGAAAAACCTCTGAACTTTGTAAGCATCAAAACCCATGAGCCTTGCATATTTCCATCTGTGTCTGAATCAAGTTGTTGCATTTCTCTGACACAATTCGAGAGCTCACTGATACCAATAAAGTCGGGTAATTCAACTCACAATTGTAGATCTTACACCACTATAAATTACACCTCAAATCAGGCTGTTCAACACATCTGCCCTCCTATGGTACCAAACTGCATTGCACATCACAAAGTATTTTGAAGGCTAGATGTTCATTCTAGTCCAAATGATGGCACACTTAGTTTAGAATGAAGATTAACAGCCCACATGCATTGAAAACCTTCCCAGCAATGCTTAAAAACTGGCAGTGTGGAGTTTAACACCAGTAACAAAAACAGGATTAGGCATTTTTGAAGGAAAATATTGTGTTCCTGTATCAGCAATCTTCTCCTCCAGTCCTCTCTTTTTTCCAAGTCTCTAAACCTGGTGCTTAACTCCGTCCATGACATATTACGCAATATGTTGATCATGCTGGTTTTTAATTTCAACTCCACTGAAGAAGCATTGTTAAAAAGAATGACTACATCCCAGGGGACTCAGGAAATTAAACTTTATTTATTGGGGTTTGACTTTCCCATAAGTAGGCAGAGCCATATACCATCCGATTACCACGTGAGGGGAGGCACAGCTTGACGAAGAGCACTGCCAATGTGCCACTGGGCCATTGATTAATTAAGCAATAAGATGAGGAGGTCTGTCATTTAGGGTCATTAATGCTTGCCTAAAATGCCATTTGAGGCACGAGTGTCTGGTTAGTATTATAGAGCCTTTACATCTGAGCACAGGACTTGATCCTTGTGTTGATCTGTTCACATTGTTGGCACTGCCATTTGTAGGTATTGGAATATACAGCTCAGTCCAAACACAATCTGCACTTTTGGGGGTGGGCAGGTGGGACAGGGAGAGCAGATCCCCATTTTAAATTTATTCTGATTTCAGAAATAGCATGGTTTGGATTATAACATTTGTCTCTCTATAGAATATTGAAAAGGATCATAAAAATATATACACAGCGATTAGTTTCTTAAAATAATATACCAGCAGGCAACTAAGCCTCTAAAGAAGCTCTAAATCTCTACGGCAAATCCACACACAGGGGAAGGAGTGCTGGTGACAGCAGAAGTGCAGGAGTCAGGACTCCTCCATCTTACAGTCATGGCTTTGCTGCCAATGGAGCAACCACCCTCAGTGCAGCAAACCACAATTAATTCAGCTGCCAAATGAATACTACCACTTAAATACTTCACAGGGCTGCTGTAAGGAGTCATTCATGGCTATTAGGTAGTGCTTTATGATCATCATATCACTACTTCCAGGCATCCCACAGCAAGGAAATTTTTAAAAAAAGAAAGGTATTCCCAAGATTCTTCTGATTTTCTGAACTGGCTCAGGCAACCCCGGAGAAGTCACCACTGCCTACCCTGTGTGCCAGAGCTGCTGCACTTTGTATGCAATAGCTAAACACTGGCCCTGGGAGGAAGCACGGGGTTTTCCCTGGTTCAGTGGGTTGGGCACTCACCTGGGAGCAGGCATTCCCGAATTCCAGTCCAGATGTCCCCTTCTTGCCTTCTGTTTGACCGAAACTTACCTCTGTCAAACTACACTTTTCTCCGCACACCACATTTAAGAAATGATAATTTGAAATATTTCACTTCCAGGTGAATATACCAAAGTATCACAAACTTGATCAGACAAGAGAGCAAGTTGGTAACATGCTTTTCATAAAAGCAGCTGCCAGCCCAAATCATAAATTGGGTGTTTTACTGGTTCATTCATACCCACTATTGTTAAACATCCAAATAAAGGTCAGTTAGGATTGCTCCCCTCTTGAACAGATTTCCCTTTAATTAGATATTCCAGAGATTATGTTTTAACAGTTCATGGGGGTTTTTTGTTGGGGAGGCAGGCACAAACCAAGAAATCTGGGATGAGGCAGCTCTGCATAGTCCTTTCCCACTCCAGAGTGGAATGGGCCTCTGTCCTTGCCATCTACTGCTCATTGGATAATGTACCAGGAGCAGGTGAGTATTAAGGAATAATAATAATAAAACAAAAGGTTTGCAGACTGTGGTTTACAGACAGAGATGCCTAATCCAAAGTTCCTACTTAACTTCAGAAATTTCATTTCTTGCCAACCAGCATGGCCAGTGTGTCAACATCAGCATTTCCATTAGAGGCAGGCCTGTACTTTTGGTTCAACATCAGCACCTTTACAGTTACATCAATATTTTGTTCATCTAGGGAAAAGCTAAACCAGTATGAGAACACTTATAGAAGCTTCATCTTATCCACACACGAACTACATCACTGTAAATAACTGAGCACCAACTTTGGGGTTAGAGAGAGCTCCAACAGAACTCCACTGTGTCACTGTGCAGCCCAGGGAAGGAAAAGGGCTCATCTCCAGTGCCACATCTGGACTACGTTCCTTCAGTCTGACTGACCTTGAGGGGACGTGCTAGGGAACAAGATTTCAGCTACATGGAGTGATTCCATTATGAACACAGTGATGAGAGTAGCAGCAGATGACTTGGAAGTCACACTGCTGCATCCCCACTGAATTACCAGCTCCACAAGCAGCAGCACTGCCCTTGCCCAATGTTCCCCACTGGCCAGGCAGTTCCAGCTTCAAGGATCTCTTTAAGCTTCTTAAGACACCGAGTAAACAGAAAACAAAATGTACACCTTGCCTCCTGCTGTACCAAACCCAGTCTGCTACTGTACAACATCAACAGTTTGTCCAGCAGGGTCAAAATGACCGTGAACAGCATTTTCACAGGTCACAACATTTCACAATGACACAGCCACAGAGGCTGACATGGAGCTTACCAGGAGCCCCAGGGTCCCAGTGACAGCAGCTTGCCGGGAGATCATGTCCTCACATCTAGTTATCAGCAGCCACGGCAGGAAGAGGGAAAGAAAACAAACACATTTTAACTGGAGATAACCATGAGATAAACAAGTGATAACCACGCAGACACAAGCACAGGACTGCATCCCAGAGCAGCTGCACCTGCAGCCTGAGAACCCAGCTGGGGCAGCCAGGGCACGGAACCTTAAGTGGCAAAGTTGCTACTCTTCAGCTCAGCTGGATTGATGCTGGAATCACAGAATATCCTGGGTTGGAAGTCACCCAGAAGGATCAGTCAGTCTATCTCCTGACCCTGCACAGACACCCCAACAATCCCACCCTGTGCCTCAGAGCATCATCCAAACCCTCCTGGAGCTCTTGCAGCCTTGGGGCTGTGCCCACCACCCTCTGGAGGAAGAACCTTTCCATAATATCCAGCCTAAACCTCCCCTGGCACAACCTCACACCATGTTGTGGGGTTCAGCTGATGAGCAGCAACTTATTAAACCAAAGGAACTTGCAGCCCTCTGCCCAGCCCCCTGGTTCAACTTTTTAAATTAAATTTTTAATGTGTTTTTCTTTTTAGTTCTATGAGTATAACTGACAGTCAGAAAACTTTAAAATTAACACGAAAGAGCTTTCCTAAGTGCTGTACAGATAGTTCCTAAATTGATGCAGGCTCAGGAGAAACAACAGGGCAATGATACTCATTGGAAAGGATTCTAGGACGAAGCCTGTTGTTTCTGTAAAGAGAGTGGGTCAGGTTTTTTAACTAAAATAAGGGACAAAACCGTCCGTCTTTACCAGCAGCACCCAGGGCACAACCCCTCACTCTCCAGCACAGTACTTGGCTGGACTAAGGCACAATACACTCATTCTGCTGAGCCTACCTACCCCCATCTGATCCCAATTAACTCCCAGCCAGGAGCACTTTCCTGCACTCCCTAGGAAACCTTTATGGGAGTTGCAAAATCTCCTGCCCTTTCTTCCATCCCCCAAGAAGCAAAAAAATTCCATGTTCAAAAACGTTTTAACTCAACAGGGCCTTCTTCTCAGAGGCATTATCATCCCAAAATTAAACAAACCCACGGTTTCTATCCAAAGTACACAGAGCTATGACTTTTGGAATTTATCTGGGGAATTTATCATTCATTTCCACATGCAATGTATTGTGTCTCCTGTTGTTTACCCAATGAACACTGCCAGAGCATGAGATGTGTGGGAATCACCTGTTCTGTTCAACTCAGCACAGTGTGTTTCAGTTTATAGAGGTTTTATGATCTCTTCAGTTTCTCCTCTGGAATATTTATTACAATATAGTTGAAAATATGTATTAATCCACAGTTACTTGTTTGTTTGTTTGTTTTCAAAAAGTCCATATTTTAATCAAAACGTGAAGAAAAAAGAAAGAGGGGAAAAAACCAAATCTGGAATGTTTCTCTTGGTGTTTTAAGGCATAACAAACTACAGCAATTTGTTTCACCACATCCAGTTGTAATGCTAAACCACAGATAAACATTACTAATGGAGCAAGAATGTGCTTCTTCCCTGTGATGGAGGTCCAAGATTGCCCTCTGGAGTTTGCCAAACAGCATGGGGCACTTCATTCACCATGTGATTGGCACACGCTCCACTTCTAAACCAGTTTGGAGATGAAATTGTTGGCTGAAGCTCTGGAAATTCTGACTCTAGAGCTGTCAGGCAGGCTGTCTTTACTTTGAGAGAAAATTATGCTTTTTAATATGTTACTTGGTTTTTTATCTGGTTTTGTTCATTAATGTTTCAGATTTTGATGCATTGTGCAGCACCCCAAAAACATTAGTAGGGGGAACTCATAAAAAAGAGTTTATTATTTCCACATGTGCTAATAAGACCATGTTTGGGGAAATACTCTAATCCTGTCTATTTTGATGGCACACAAAAAGGCCATCAGCCATTGCATGCTGATAACAAAAGATATATCTACGCCCTGAAAGACACAAATGTCATTTTTTAACTTAGCTCATGTTCAAGGCAGCTCTTAAAATGCAGGGAATTCTAAGGGTTGAGGGTTTATTTTTCCATTTATCTTGTAAATCAAGGAAATTAGCCCATAAACTTATGCTTAATTTTTTTTAGTCAACATTATTTTGCATAGCAACAAGCTTATTTGTAGGATATTTTAAGACACGCAGCTTGGCTTATTATTTTATTGATATTAATGGAAATGCTCCAGAAGAGGAAAACACATCATTTGGAGGTCTGACTCTCTTGCCTGCCACATCCTAACGTCAGGGAATATTCTGGGAGCAGAGTGCTGGGAGGATTAGTTCTGAATTCACTTCCTTAGGGACATGTAACTATAAACTCACGAGCTCATTTCAGATCCAGTCACCTCAAACTCAAACCTTCATGCACCCTTTCACTTCAGCTCAAGCTTTTTCCCCCATTACCAGGAATCAGGTTTTGTGAGAGCACACAGTGCTCGCAAACACTGTCCCCAACACCCTTTCTCTTTTCACTACAGCTGCTGTGTTATATTCAAACATGACAATTATTTTGCACAGCAATTTAACGTGCAGCTTCTTTTTCACCTCCTGTCTCCAGTGGCTGGTGACCTGCCTTCACAGCCACGAAACTTTTCACGGAAGTTGCTCTCTTACCTGAACACACAGAGTTCTGGCTCCCTGCTGGAGGTAAACCCTCGAGGATCCAGTTCCATTATGCTCCTGTGTCAACACAGGTGCTGTCAGCTGCCTGAGGTACAGCCATGCCACTGATTGGGAAGCTGAAGGAGCTTTTGTAGCAAGATGAGGGTCAGCCAGTATCAAATAACACAAGCACAATCCCTCCCTCTGTTCTCCTAATAGAGGTATTTCTAAAAATATGTACAATCTTGCTTTTCCTTATAATGCTCCTCTTCATTCAATTTTTTATAGTAATGTGTGTCTTAATATTGTTGATTTCAATGAACTCTCCAACTGTACTGCCACAAGCACTTTGCAGAAATGTTTATTCCTTCACCAATGATTTGAATAATGAACAGTTCAAATTTGGTAAGTCAGTGCTCCAGAGGTGTTTTTATAATTCAGGTGATGTGTTTGGCTGCAGGTTTTTCTCATTCTCGGGAACAGGTTTGTCAATGCACCAGTTTTTGGTGTGGTGTTTTGGATACCGCCTGAAAAAGGAGCTCTCAGTGTTGTGAGTGTCTTCATCTGTCACAAAGGATGTCTGGTAAATGGTTAAGCCATCCTCGCTGCTAGGGATGGATTCATGAGCCCACTCGAAAAAGTTAGTGGAGTTCCCTTGCTGCCTCTCTGGATCCAACTTCTTCAGGCCCATGCCCTGGGAAAAAACGGGAAGAAAAATGCATGCAAACATATGACTTACAGTCACAGCTTCACAGATGAATCTTGTAACAGTCACTAGCCCACTGGGAAGTGAACGAAGCTGTTACCACAGTGATTTCAAGAACTCATGGCTGATCTTTAGCAAGTTAAAAATAATATTGTCAGACTTGCCTCTATGAACGTTTCTGGTTGCATATATAATGGGAAATCTGCTGACCTTCCACCTCTTAGTGCTAATAAACCACTTTTACTTTGCATTTCTATAGCATACCATATACTCAAGGCTATTTATCTACACTCAGCTAAATTAATCTTTAGAGTAACCCAAAGAAATAGGTTAATAATTCTAGGTTCAGGCTGCAATAAAGAAACTCAGAGAGACCATGAAATCTGAATCTTCAAAGCCTTCCCTTGTGTGTCCAAATACAGAGAGACAGAGCCTGATTTTCACACTCCACAGCTTGAAGGAAATTTCCTTGGAATTATGGTTGATCAGTATCTCTAAAACTATGAGACACTGCACAAAGTGCACAGAAATGGAGGTTACTCAGTGAATAATGAATTCCAAAAAGCCTGGGTCTGAGAGAGCCCAAAGTCAGACAAACTCTCTATATCACAATTCACTGCTTCCTCCTCACTCATTACCCTGTGAACTGCACTACTTTTGCTGCCTGGAATTATACCAACAGTCTGAGAAAACTGGAAAAACATGAAATTGTTGCACATACAATTTAAATCCTATTCAAAGCTGTGGCTTCTGCAGCACACATTCAAACAGGTGTATTATAAAGAGATCTGGACTGGAAAAGAACACACTCTGGAGATACATTGTGGGTATCCTGTGGATTTTGGTCAAGCTTCTGATAAAGATGAGTCTGAACCAAACGTTTGGGCCTGTGAGTTATGAGTGGCTGAGACCCGTACTAAAATTCATCACAAGGCCAATCACCTTTAGCAGATTAACAGGGCATATAACTGGGTACAAAACCAAAAGAGGAACGTGAGAAAATGCCTGTCAGAGACCCCAGTCACAGGGGTTTGTTCCCTTAGAATTCTACCCCTCTCAACGTGTGCTGCTGTACACCTGTGTGTACAGAGAAGTCCCACCGCTACACTAATAAAAAGTGTATTTCTCTTTCTTATTTACATTTTTCACTTCTCACAGCCTTTAGCATCTATTACCTTTTTTTGCAGGGGACAGAAAAGATACAGTGTTTAAGCTCTGGCAGACTAATAGATACGAACTGCTTGATCAGTGCTGGATACTTACGAGATCAAAATACTCTGCTGCATTACATATACTGTGTTTGTTGTCGTGACATGAAAATGGGAAATTCTTGTTCCCTGCTCTCTGAAAGAAAAGAAATTATAGCAAAAAATATGAGTCTTCATACACCCTGTTTGGAGTCTACTAGTCTTAGTTCTTACATTCTGAAATTACAGCTGCCTGTGTTCTAGCACAGAAGTCATATTCACATGTTAAATATCCAACTGCAACTCATTTTACAGGGGTAATGTGGACTTTCTATTTTTTTATTTTATAAAATCATCAGGAGGATTTGCTGAATATATACATGATTAATATAAAAGTGTGAATTTTTGAATAAGAAATGATACATTTTGTCTGCAAGCAGCAAAATGCTGGATATGTCAAGATTGCCTTCTTTGATTTAGTAGGCCTAAAGCTAATTAAAATAAACTACAAAAGGGACCTCAAAACTGAATTAGTCTGTGATTTATGAACTGAACAGCATGGACACTGCTTGTTGCAAGGGAAGTGGAGGAGGTATTAATTGCTTAACTAATTTATAATCTCATTTTTTAACATGATGATCATCCAGTCTCTTCAGAAGAAAAACGGAACAACTATTTTAAAAACAACTAAACATATTTAAAATTTTTAATGCTTGTTATGTATCATTGCAATATTCCAACTATGATATTCACCTCCAAGTAGAAGAACAAGCTTTAATGTAACACAATTTAAACGAGGTGTTTCAAGAGGAGAATCTGAGACAGCTCTGAGGAGAAATGTAACTGGGGGCCTGATCCAGAAGAAAAGTCACCACTTACAAAATCTGCCTGCATGGTCGTATCTCAGGATATTTGGTCTGCAAGGCAGATTTTCCAGTTTTTTATTTTTTTTAGGTATGTTCCACGTGTTCATTTGTCTCACACAGATTCAACCAGACAATAGTTCAGTGGATAAGTGAATTCAGCAGATACATTCTCATATAGTGTTTAAAAATAAGCACCTTCTAAGTAAAATGTAAGACTTACTAAAATATCCTCCTGCAATTACACGTCAATCTCAGCATTTCAGGAATAGTGTTTATTACTAGTGCCTATGTGCTGCAGGAGAATTGAAAACCAGGATGGTAAATACGGACTATCATCTCTTGGAAGGATTCCCCATATTAACTAATGGTTAAAAAAAATCTACTGCAGAATAATTATAGGACTATCATGAAGTAAGAAATAAGAAGTAACATAGGCTTAAAGAGGACTATATTTCTGAGAAAATTAATTAACTTCACAGTCAGGGAGTTCCCTCATACAAAGGGATCAGAGCCATTCAGCTAAACATGCAGTGAGCTTCCAACTTTTTAAATGTCACATAAACAAGCTTCCTCAGATTGTCCCTGTGACATCCCATTTTAGCCTTTAGAGCCCCTTGGTGCTCTGCCCACTGATCTCATTTTAATT
This sequence comes from Sclerurus mexicanus, assembly GCA_013396755.1. Taxonomy (NCBI): domain Eukaryota; kingdom Metazoa; phylum Chordata; class Aves; order Passeriformes; family Furnariidae; genus Sclerurus; species Sclerurus mexicanus. Next base: position 380,995 of record VWZF01006588.1, read on the forward strand.
CTTGCTTTATGGCAGACTGGAATCCCCCTAATTCTGTTGAGCAGTGAAAGGCTGGTAAAGACAAGACATGAACCATCAGGTGAACAGTCGCACTGGTCCCTCTCACCTGGTTCTCCTTTTCAGACAGTGGCTAAGGCCAGGTGTTTCACAGAGAGGCCAATGTAACACCAACACAGCAAACACTCATGTTACAGTCTAATCTCTGTTTCACTAGCCCCAAGCTTCCCTTTCAAATATTCCTTCCAAGCCCATTTGTGCTCTTCATTATAGCGAAATCTGTGAAATGAACTCAATGTAATTGCTATGCTTATAGAAAATGAAAATAGAAAATGTTCTGTGCACAAAGTGGGTGGGTAAAGCAAAGCTCAGTGTGGTGATAGAAAACGACATAAAAACGTGCTTATGAAACTGCAACATTTTAAATACTTGTGATTTTAAAACACTGTATTTTGTTTGATCCTAAAATTGTCCCAAGTCCCCTCATTTTTAAGCAAGCCTTAAAAAATGTTTCAAATGGGAAGTTTCTATATTTGAAATTATCAAAAGAATAATCCTTTGCCTGAATATACAGAATTGCTGACATTCAGTACAAAACAGATTTTCAAATTTCAATTGAACATTCTTACAGGGCTTTACACACAGGTTTTGGACTGAGATTGATCCTAATGTATTCTGCGTCTCAAGAATAAAAAAGGAAAAGTGACTGGTGCTTGAAATCAGCAATAATACAGCAGGACTTTGAGTATCCAAAATTACAAGTGAGTAACAGGGCAATATGTTTCTCCCTCAGCGCAGCCAGCAATCACTTCATCCCCTGAGGCACAAAGTCTGCCAGCCCGCTGTGACTGCTCTGCTAAGGACCACAAGTGCTGTTCTTACTTACAACTTGGCAAGTGACAACTTGCAAAAGAGCTCTGGAAATCGACTGTATTGCCCCAGGAACTCACCGGGTCCCGAGCTTTGTATTCCAGAGGCAATCTATGCTTAATGCCCTGAGCAGCTGTTGAGTCCAAGACATGTCTCAGAGCAGCGCTTGTTGTTGACTCAAGTTCATCCTGGCACACTCCAATGTGAGCAAACTAGAAAATAACGAATATTACGACCCATTAAAAAAAAAAAAAAAGTCAGCAAAAACGAAACAAACCTGATCAGAAATGTGGCCGAAGTGGTATTCGCCCATTTTTCTATTATTTGGATTGCAGCAGCACCTAGTGGCCTCTGGAAAAACCAGGAGCCTCACACACACACAACACAACCCCTGCTATAAAGACTTTTGGACGCAGATCAGTAACCAGACAAGCATATTAGCTTTCAAGGCAACAAGATCCAGCAAGTTGCTGAAAACTTTATACAGCAATAACCACGCAGGAAAACCATTTAATGACCATTTTCCCCCCATGCTGCTCCCGCTGCTGTACAGCCACAGGTTTGAAAGGACAAAAGTTTTGGGAACAACTCAACCAAATGCCAGGCCAAGGGGTTCAGGGACTGAGGAACAGCCTGTGCCAGTGCGTGTCACAGTGCCCTGGGGTGCCAAGATGTCCCAGCCCAGCACTTCCAAAGGGGTCACAGTGTTCTCCTGAGGGTGAGAACTGAGGGAAACGTTGGCTGGAGTTCTCCAGAAGAGAAAGAAAACCATCTAGGGCTAAATTTCTAATAAGAGACCTCCAGCATTGCTGAAGAACTGTGAAAAAAGGTCCAGCCAGAGTTTGCTTCAGCACATCTCCTCTGAATAACTAGAGCACTTTTTCCATATAAACAGCAGGAATGTGAAAACTCATTTCTGGCTAAAAGCCAGTCACCCTTAGCATGGTGGGTTTTTGAGAGTTTAAGGATAAAGAAGCCCTGTGGGGGACATGGGGGCTCCTGCCCAGCCCTCACCCAGTCCCCGGGACGCCGCTCCCTGGCCTGGGACATGGCTCTGGGCCACTCCACCCCGGATATCCTTCCAGCGGCACTGCAGCTCCTTGTCCTGCTCACGGTGGGGGACACACGTGGAACCCCCTTCTGTGACCTCACACCCTCCAGTGAGATCCAGGCAAGCAAAAGGAACGCTCCTCTTGCCCATCTACCACAAGGAGGGGGGAAATAAAAGTTGGCAAAAGGATTGAATGTTGTCCTAAACTGGGAGAGAAATGGAGTTCTGTTTAAAAACAAATCAGTTCTGCACAATCACTTTACAACCTGAATGGTAATGCTTGAAGAAAGGAGGGCTTTTTCCTGAGGAAAATCCCGAGGATGACGGGGATATAATTTTTAGGATGTAACTTCACGCTGTTTTTTTTTGCTTTTGCATGCTGACTTGGAACCATCCCAGCTTTTTAACTGTGTGCACAGAGGGTCAGTGTAGCGCCAACCAAGACTTTGCCTCCTTGGCCTTGACAGACTGCATAGAATATAAGACTCGAGTCCTTTCTGGCTTGACACTGCCAGAGGGCAGGGTTAGATGGGATATTGGGAAGGAATTGCTGGCTGGGAGGGTGGGCAGGCCCTGGCACAGGTTGGGCAGAGAAGCTGTGGCTGCCCCTGGATCCCTGGGAGTGTCCAAGGCCAGGTTGGATGGGGCTTGGAGCAACCTGGGCTGGTGGAAGGTGTAGGGTATGGAACAGGATGGTCTTTAAGGTCCTTCCAACACAAACCATTCCATCATTTTATTCTATATAGATATGGATCTCGAAATCATCTAAGTTGTACTCCCTGACCAGCCATGGACTGTACTGCCTCCTGTGGCATGGAGAATACCATCTAAAAGGAATAGATACTACAAATCCCTGGGCACTACTGAAGGCGCTGTTTGCTTGCTCAGGCCAGCACAGCTTAGCCTTTGTCAGACTCAGTTTCCAAGCAGAGGCCAGAACATCGCAGTTCTCCGACCCCTCGCACTCCGAGACGCCCCATCACCAGGTTTTCGCTGGTTTTATTAAGGTCCCAGGTATCCAACATGCCTGTGAACGCCGTGCAGCCCCTTACCTAAGCCACCTAACTCGGCACTGCAGCAGCCCTTCCCCAGGCCGGGGCTGGGACAGCCCAGCCGAGCCCAGAGCACCGGGATGGGATGGCAAGGCTGAGAGGCACCAGAGACGGGACTACAGCACCTCGCACTCCTGGCACAGAACCCCACAATAAATTACACTGGAAAAGGCCTTTGAGATCATCCAGTCCAACCTGCAACCCAACACCATCCTGCCAAGCAGACAGGAGCACTGAGTGCCATGTCCGGTCTTTCCATGGGCACCTCCAGGGGTGGTGACCCCAACACCTCCACGGGCAGCCCCTTCCAGTGGCTGACAATGCTTTCTGTGGAGAAATTCCTGCTGGTGCCCAACCTGGACCTCCCTTGGCACAACGCGAGGCCATTTCCTCATCACAGCTCCCTCAAGCTGTGCCAAGGGAGGTCCAGCTTGGACACCAGGAGGAATTTCTCCACAGAAAGCATTGTCAGCCACTGGAAGGGGCTGCCCAGGGACGTGGTGCAGCCACGACCGCGGTGCTGTCCAAGGAACCGCAGGATGTGACACTCAGCGCTCTGACCTGTGTGACAAGGCGGTGACAGGGGTCGCAGGGCGGGCTGGGCGACCTCAGCGGGGGCTTGTCCAGCTGCAGNCCCCTCGCACTCCGAGACGCCCCATCACCAGGTTTTCGCTGGTTTTATTAAGGTCCCAGGTATCCAACATGCCTGTGAACGCCGTGCAGCCCCTTACCTAAGCCACCTAACTCGGCACTGCAGCAGCCCTTCCCCAGGCCGGGGCTGGGACAGCCCAGCCGAGCCCAGAGCACCGGGATGGGATGGCAAGGCTGAGAGGCACCAGAGACGGGACTACAGCACCTCGCACTCCTGGCACAGAACCCCACAATAAATTACACTGGAAAAGGCCTTTGAGATCATCCAGTCCAACCTGCAACCCAACACCATCCTGCCAAGCAGACAGGAGCACTGAGTGCCATGTCCGGTCTTTCCATGGGCGCCTCCAGGGGTGGTGACCCCAACACCTCCACGGGCAGCCCCTTCCAGTGGCTGACAATGCTTTCTGTGGAGAAATTCCTGCTGGTGCCCAACCTGGACCTCCCTTGGCACAACGCGAGGCCATTTCCTCATCACAGCTCCCTCAAGCTGTGCCAAGGGAGGTCCAGCTTGGACACCAGGAGGAATTTCTCCACAGAAAGCATTGTCAGCCACTGGAAGGGGCNCCTGCGGGACCCGGCCCCGCTCCGCTCCCGGCTCCGCTCCCGTTCCCATTCCCGCTCCCGCTCCTTACTCCCCATTCCCATTCCCTCTCCCGTCCCCGTCCCCTCTGCCGGGCCATGGAGGAGCCCTGCGGCGCGGGCGCCGCTGCCCCGCTCCGGGCCGACGCCGAGGAGCCGAAGCAGGTAGGGCGGTGCGGGGCAGTGCGGGGCCCGCGGTGCGTGAGGGAGCGGGGCCGCGGGGCCGCACTCACACACGTGTGTACATTGTACGGGCACAGCCCCTGGCTGGGTCTGATCCCTTAACCAGCCGCCGTCAGGGCCGGGGAGCGCGCTAATTATGGCTGATCGCTAATTGCGGGCGGCGGGGCTGTTTTTGTGTGCGAGGCAGGGTGTTTATGTAAGGCTGTCCTGTGGGGCTGCTGCTCCTCCGCCCTTCGGCACAGCCTTCGGTGCTGCCTTCGCAGAGAAAGGCAGCCGCCAGGGCTGGGTGTTCATTGCTGCTGTGAGGGCAGAGCCGTGAGCTGCTGACACCCGGGGACAGGGGCACAGTGTGGGGCTGGAGAGGAGGGAACGGGCTGAGGGAGCGGGGGGGCTCGGCCGGGGAAAAGGAGGCTCAGGGGGGACCTGCTCATCCCATACAACTCCCTGCCAGGAGCGGGGAGCCGGGCTCTGCTCCCGGGGAACAGGGACAGGAGCAGAGGGAACGGCCAGGAGATGTTCAGATGGGACATGGGGAGGGATTTGTGCCTGGAAGGGTGGTCAGGCACTGGAAGGGGCTGCCCAGGGAGGGTTGGAGTGCCCGGCCCTGGAGGTGCCCAAGGCAGGACTGGCCTGGAACTCAGGGACAAGGTGGGCATCGGGCACAGGGTGACCCTAGAGATCCTTTCCAACCTTGATGATTCCATGATAACTCGAAGCGGAGCTTACGCTTGATGCAAATGTTGGAATCGGGATAACTGAAATGCTCCTGAGCACGTGCAGGAGAAAGAGGTAAGTGAATATAGCACTGGGTTTTGGCCACTTGCCATTAAAAATAACGGATCACAGAGAAAGCTTGAGAGTTTTAATTGCCAGCATTTTATAAATACAGTGCTTGATTTCTCTCTGCAACCCAGGGGTCGGTGCTGTTCCTTGGAGGCAATGAAGTGAAGAGCAGTGCAGTGGTGAAATACTCCTCTGCCCCACCACAGGCAGCCTTTGCCCGCCTCCAGGAGAAAACAGACTTGAAGCTTCCCCCTGCCAACTGGTTACGTGAAAGTGCCAAGCTGGGACCAGCAGGGACAACCATTCTGGGCAACAGCAAAAAAAGTAAACCCTTCTCAAGGTAAGTAACACCAGCCCCTATCTTTGCCAGGCCTTTATGGAGGATTCTAGTAGTGGACTTGGAATCTATGTCATTTAAAGTGTACAGACTGTACTATAGCAACGAGCTATTGCTTTGTCTTAACCATTCTCCTTCTCCTTTTTCATCTTGAGTTCTTGCCTGTGTGCTCTCATCTTGTCTCCTTTGTAAATGATTAATGATGTCGATTATTATTTTGCTCAAGTGCCTCTTGACACCTTGCCTGAGACAAACTGACTTTATGTTCTTCCCTGGCTGGCCAAAATTAAACTGGGTTGGTTCAGTCAGCCAGTCTGCCTTTGATAAGAGGTGAAAACAGAACAGATGTGGTTCCCCTTGGAAGCCAAGAGCCAATTTATAGCTCTTCTGAGTCTTTACAAACTGAGCCTGACTTACTAATGGCAATGGAATTTCATGTTTATATCAGGAGTGAACACAAAGTGGCAAACCCAAACATCAGTGTTGCCTTTCGGTGTGGATGTTTGTTAAATAGGTGAATGAGTTGAGTTCAGAGTGTTTATAAACAGGAGGCTCAAATCCTGTGCTGAACAAGCAAATTCACAGCAAATCAACCACTCAGTGAAATTTAACAGTTTGTGGAGGGTCTGTGTTTAAATCCTCATGACCTCTTTTAGGGGCTGTACTTTTTTTGAGCAGAATAATATGTTTTTCAAGGCTTTTTGATTTTTTCCTGTTTATTTTTGTCAAATAGAAGCTGGCAGTTGAATGTTTCTGTAGTGTCAGTATTAGAAAGCTCATAGCAAAAGTATGGACACTTTGCACATCATGTATTTTTGGGGTTTTAGTAATATCTGGTTTAATTTTAAAGAATGAGCTGTACATTAAAATATTCTAACTTAAGTAGCTTAAGAGAGGCCTTAATGAGGGTGGAGAAATATGTGAGGATGAGTCTGTTACATGTAGGGCAGTTTTAAAAATGTGAATAATAGGTAAAATTGATAGCTACTAAAATGAAAGTATTTAATGTGCTTAATGCCTGAAAGAGAAACTCTTTGAAAAACTCTTTTTGTTTTTAGTGCTAAGAAAACAACTCAATTTCTCTGATTTTTCACAGCTGTCCTAACAAACACTTTAAATTTTTCTTGAATTCAACAAAACCTCAAGTATTTTAGAATGTCATGAGATCAGATCTAAGCACTTTTAAAGATATCTTCAAAACTTAGAGAATATAAAAATGAAATTGTTGTGTTAATTTGACGTCTCATTACACTCGATGATGTATAGCTGGACTATTTTTTTTGATGAACAAACCTTTCAAAGATTTACTAAGTCTAAAAACCAGGTCTCTGATGTCATGCTGCACCTCTGTTGACTTGTAATATTTTTGAAATAGCTTTGGGATGGCTTATGACTTCATTGACTCCGTTGGCAATGATGTGGATGTCGTGTCTGATTCAGAGGTACGTACAGCTTCTTAACTTCTGCCATTCAAATTCTTACACTGCATAAACTTTATTTTAAGATGCTGTCATAGCTTTCTGACATCTCTGTGTCCTTTGAGGAAAAGGGAGCATCCCCAAACTTTTGCCCTGCCCTGTCAGGGAGTTGTGATTGCTGAATAAGAAACGCAGAGGGAAAATCATATTCCCTGTGCATTTCTACCAATAATCTTCAGCTAAAGCATGCAGTTTAGTGAATGCAGCACATCAGTCTTGCAAGGCAGTGGTCTTGAGTGTTTGACATTATCCTGACGTAAATTATTACTCTCAAGGTGATTTTTTTTTTCTATTCTGATGTAGAAGAGAAAGCTCCCCTCCAACTTCCTTCTTCTTTCCTCTGATTTGTGCCAGCTTTTTGGTGCTGGTACTATCTGTAGAATTCAGTTGAAGAAACATACATTTACTGTATTAAAATTTGGCAGATTTGTATTCAGACTTAGATCCTCTGTCCAGATTCCTCTGGACACCTGACAAAGTGTTGGTATTCCTGTTGTGAAGATAAAGCTTTAAAATCCAAGCCATCCACTTGCATTTTTTTGTCATTTTTGTTTATACCTGGCCATGATTGTCAAAAGACAGAACATGATTGAACCATGTCTGTAGTTTCTACTGACTGCTTGGTCTCTCTGACACTATCATTTGTGTTCTCTGGCCTCAACAAATGCATTTTCTTGTGGAATGCTCTTAAAATCACTGGCCCTGTAAGGTTTTATGTGCCTGCCCACGGGCTGTTTTTGGCTGGGAGAATTTTCTTCCCAGTGGCTGGTCTGGGATTGTGTTTTGGAATTGTGCTGAACACAGGGCTGATAATACAGAGATATTTTTGTTATTGCTGAGCAGGGCTTACACAGAGCCATGGCCTTTTCTGCTCCTGTTGGCACCCTGGTGAGGGGGTGGGAATACATGGGAAAACTGGGAGGAATCCCAGCCAGGACAGGTGACCCCAAGTGATCAAAGGGACTTGGGGGAAGAAGGAAGGGTGAATATTTGGGGTGTTGGTATTTGTCTTCCCAAGTCACCATTACATGTGATGAGGCCTCAGTTCCCTAAAAGTTGCCTTACAATGCAGGGCAATTCCAGTGAATATTCTCTGTTTTCACTTTTCTCCTGCAAGAACATTAAGAAGCTCCTGAAGATCCCTTACAGCAAGTCCCACGTGAGCATGGCCGTGCATCGCATCGGGCGGACACTTCTCTTGGACGAGCTGGATATTCAGGAGCTCTTCATGAGATCCTCTCAGGTGAACCAGTTGGGCTTTGAGTATGGCACGTGGTCACAATGCATTATTTCAGGAACAGAGTAACCAGCAAGAAAATATGTGTAGAAATTCCTGAGCACCAAAGGTGCTGTGTTCTGCAGCAGTCAGTTTAGCCATGAACCACACCTGATGTGCTGCATTTGTGGTATTGTAGCATTAAAACTCCATGTCCCACTTTCCTGTAATTACTTCAGTATTGCTACACTATTTGATTTGTTTTCTTCTTAATAAATATTTGGTACTGTGTAACCTCCTATGTATCTGACTTTCTAATGAAGTAAGAACTTAACTTTTCTAGAAGATAAATTCTCAGTAGTGACCAATCCAGGACTCCAGCTGTGAAGTTATTTTTCTGGGTTTCTTTTCTTGTTGGGGATGAGTATTTGCAAGTTTATAAGGGACTTTGTTTACTTTCCAGATGCTTCTTAATGTTAATTTCATATTTCTGATACTGCCTAGACAGGGGACTGGACGTGGCTGAAAGAGTTTTATCAAAGGCTGATTGATCAGAAGTGGCAAAGGAAAAAGAAGAGTAAAGAACATTGGTACCAGAAGGCTATACTTTCTAAATTTTTGTATTACAGGTAACCTTATGTCTGCATGAATCTTGAATTCTGCATCACTTACTTTTGCCTGGTTTCTGGTCTTAAAGTAAATGTTAAAATTCCTTTATGGTCTGTCTTACTTACTGGTTTAGCCTTATACAGAGGACATTGAGGGATGAGATCAGGAAACAGCATGCAAATGTTGTAACAGAAATTGAAGTATTTTACTTTAAAATTGAAGTATTAAAGAACAAAATAAATAGCATGACTTGATTAACTGCATATTAGCCAAGTCATTTGTTGAGAACAGACATAACAATTTTAAAATGGCTCTGTTTGTCTGTAGTCACCTTTCCAACGTTTCTTTGTCAGCATTAATGGTGATGGAGCTGCTCAGCCTGTTCCTTCCACTTCCAAACAGCACCAGGAGGGTCCTGTTGCAGGTGAGAGCGATGAAGCAGGAAGGGCCTCCTGGCCAGCTCCTTTTGAAATGCCTTCTTCGTTATCTGAAGATCCAGGTGCCTCTAACCAGGTTGGTGTGTGAGTTGTGTTTGAAGTGGCACCTCGGTGTTTGTAGAGATGTAGATGTTGAAATCTTTTCAGAGGTGCTGCTGCAGAACTCTTTGCTGAAAGAACTGAGCTAAGGCATGAGGAGAACTTGGCAGGAGGTGCAGTTTAGCTCATGCCAGTGTTTCAGAGCTCTAAATTTCAGAAGTTACTTTTTTTTCTCTCACTTAATTGTTAAATTGTTATTTATCCCAGCATTTCTGAGAAAGCATTTGGCTAGGAGTAACCATCAGTGACCTTATCTAAAAGTAGGAGAATCCTGATATTCAGAAGGGGGATGTGTGTAAGCTTGAGGTTCTGGCTTTTCTTTTAAATCTGTCATTAAAATCAGTCTGTTGTGGCCCTTGACTTACTAGGTGAAGAGGGAAATGAACATCTGTGAAAATGTTTGCAAAACAGTTAAGCAACATTTACAAATACTTGCTATGAGACTGCACAAGTGAAAAGGGAGATGTTTATCATAACTGTGCAACAAACGGATTATTATCAGGCCCTAATTCAGGGTTTCCATCTGTGGCTAAACTTATTTTTGGATACTGTTAATTCCTGTGGGTTTTTGAGTCACATAAACCAGGAATTGATTATATTTTGGAAAGGTTGAAAGATCTGTTTTATTCATTCTGCATTACTAGAATGATGATGCTATAGTTGTGCTTGCACAGTATTACCACTCATATGCCAAATGTCTTGGTCAGCCAGCTCAGGGAGTTTCTAACCTACATCATCCATGAAAACGTAACTGCATGTGTTGTGGTGTGGTAATATTCTAAAGTGGAGAAATATTTCAGTACTTGCAAGCTTTTAGAAAAAGGACTACTACTCTCTTCCACCCTCTTGAGGAACTAGTGCCCAATCCAGCAGACTGTTATCGTAGAGAAGCCGTGGTGCAGTGCAGTGTGGTTTTCTTTAATTTGGAAATAAAACAGCAGGAAAGAGGTTTTGCTTCTGGAGACTGATAATCTGGTGCTGCCCCTGGGTTAATGAGGAGTTCCTATAAATACTTTCTGATTTCTTTCCAGAGCCTCTGAGAGTATAAATAAAGTACAAAACTCTGATACTATCTATAGAAAAGAAGCATTCTAGTCACTGACTAGAGGCTTCTGGTAGTTTCATACATCCTTGTTTCAAGATGTTAGAGGTAAAGGTTTATCCCTTATATGCTTTTGTTGTTCCTGCTCTTTGTGAATGGCCTGACTTGACCTCAGCAGCAGAGTCACTCCTTATCCTTGTGCTTTCCACAGGGCAGTGTGCCTCTTGAACCCTCATATGTAGTGGGGCACGTGGCCTCAGCCCCCAGAGAACAAAACCTGACTCCTTTGTTCAATGACGGGGAGAACAGTCAGGTATGCTATCTGTGAGATCCGAACCCCCACTCTCAACATCACACACCTCGGAATCTGGGCTCAACTGGCACCAAGAGAGAACCTCAGTCCCCTGTAGAAGTAGCTTTTGTGGCATCTGCACCCTGACTCTTTTCAGTTCCCGTGAACCCGTAGCCTAGTTCATCACGTGCTGTCTTTTATTTGCTGCTTTGGCTTCCTGCTGCCTCATAATTTCACGGAATGTCCTCGATACCAAGTTTTATGCCAGTGATTTATAGACCAAACCTTTCTTCTCTTAATGAAGGGACTTAAAAATGACTTTGTTCGTAATATCCTGTGGACCTTTGAAGATATCCACATGTTGGTGGGCTCAAACATGCCAATATTTGGAGGTGGGAGATACCCTGCTGTGAGCCTGCGTCTCAGGTGAGCTTGGAAGTTCAGGAGATACACGTGCCAGCCTTGACTGATTTGTTGCTTTGCTTATTTATCTACCTGTGTGTTTTGCTATTTTATAAAAGAGAGCAGTAGTACTTTTCCTGCTGGAATCCTGAATGTCAATGAGGAAGATGGGTTTAAGTACTTAAAATATTACTGAACAGTAAGAACTATTCCAGTCACAGTTTAATGCTGATCACTTGATGACCAGTCTTTCTGCTCCTGCCTCTGCATAGGCAAAGAATGAGCAAAAACTTGAAGCTCACTTGATCTATTTGTATGTTTGTCATTGTTTTAAGACATGTCTGGGAGAAGGTTTGTTCTATAATTAGTTGCAGCTAGTACTGCTATTCCTTTAGAACTTGTTAAGTACTTATTAACTTGTTAATAGTGTGACATCTGAAACTTCTTAAAATATAAATGTGAGCAAAAATTCCAAAGTGCTGATGGAATGGGAGCATATTCCATTGGAGAGATCAGTAAGTCCTTTTTGATATAGCTCGTTGTTATAACACTTCACAAATAATTGGTTTAGTATCCATCCACTCTCAGGTGACTTAAATCAAAATCCCATTAGTAAACATCCCTAATATTTTATGAACAGTAAACAAAGACTTAAATAACACTAGACATGCTTGTTTTCAGGGATAACAACAAGCCAATAAATGTGCTAACAGGAATTGACTATTGGTTGGACAACTTGATATGCAACGTACCAGAGCTTGTGATGTGCTTTCACGTGAATGGAATTGTTCAGGTAAGTCTGGCCCTTTCTGTATTGCCTTGATAGAATAATCTGTTCTTCAGTTGCTGAAATTGCTTCAGTTGGAGCAGATCTCTCTCACTGTTCTGATAGAAAGACTACAAAAATCCTGTGCTGCAGGATGAGAATCCTCGAGACAGCTTGCGGCACTCATCTAAAAATAGTGTTCCTTTTTTCCTCTCCCTTTCATGCATGCAAGATTACGTCTTCCCCTGGTGTATGAGGGAAGGCAGAAACAAAAAATGCAGCAGCAGCAGCAGCAATCAGTTTCTTACATCCTGACATCTGGAGCGTTCCCTTGCCAAGACAGATGCAGGGGGTTTGGATGTTTGTTCAGGCTCTTTCACCATAGACCAGCTGAGGTTCTCTTGTCCCCGGTAGGCTGTAGTTGCTTCCAAGGCTGACAAGGTTTCATTGAAGTAATAAATGTGGCACCTTCTCCCCTTTTTTTCCATATTTTGTTCTCCATTTACCATGTTTGTCACAGAAGTGTATCCTTGTGAAAGCTTTTATTGACTGGTTTAGTCAAGATATTCTTGATTAAAGCAAGTCATAGAACTTAATTTATCATTACAGTAGCCTTTGATTCTTTCGGCTGGAGTCACTGATACATGACTTTGGGGGTGTAGGTGGCAGAAAACCCTCCTAATCTTGAGTTTTGACATACGTTCTTTGCAGAAATATGAAATGATCAAGACTGAAGATATTCCCAACTTGGAAAACTCAAATTTTTCTACCAAAGTGATAAAAGATATTGCTCAAAATATCTTGTCTTTCCTGAAATCAAATTGCACCAAAGAAGGACATACTTACTGGTTGTTTAAAGGTTAGTAGATTTAGATGAATTTGAAAAGATTCATGGTAATGTCATGTTGATTAATGAAAGATTTTACTTTTCAGCAAGTGGGAGTGATATAGTAAAGCTCTATGACCTCACCACGCTTTGTGAAGAGACAGAGGACAAATACCAAAACCCTTTTACAATGCCAGTGGCAATTCTTCTCTACAAGTGAGTCTTCATCATTTCTGTTCTAATACTTAGTTCTTGGTGCAGTTGCACTAAGAAAACAGACCAAAAATCATGATGAAATGACAATCAGACACATAAACTTGATAAACCTTAGTCCTACTAAATCAAAATAGACCTTCTCCTTTTCACCATTTCTCCATGTAAACTTTCTTGCTGAGAAAGTCTTGTAGACCCATCATAAAGCTTGGAACATCTACATTTACAGTTAAATTATTTAAAGCTTCTTTTTCTTCTAGCGCGAGGAAACTATCCAGGGATTTCACTGTTTTGTTCAACTTTCTTTTAGAGTTGCTTGCAATATGATGCTGAAGAAAAACCAGAACAAGAAACACTATGGCACTATCAGAACATTGCTCCTGAATTGTCTGAAGTTACTGGACAATGGCAGACATCCTCAAGTAGGAATTATGTACTTGCCTGTTTTTTGGTGTAAATGTAATAGAAATGTCATTGTCATACCCCTGGTAGTATTGTGTGTGCTAATTCCTTCTCCCAAGGGAGAGGGTTTAAATTTATTTATAAGCTTAGAAGTTGATTTGATGCTTAAAGAATCCCCACACTTTGTTTTTAATTAGTAGCCTCATTGCTGCACGAGTCTTCTTCTCTAAAAAGGAACTTGTCTTATATTTGCTCTTCTACTCTTGTTCCCAAAGAGCCTTTTGGGAGCAGATCTTGGATAGACAGTGCAAAATGTGAATATAAGAACATTTTTACTCTGGAGGTGGCTGAAAACCGCACTGAAAACAGGTCAGCCAGAGGGGTCAGAGTCTCCATCCTTTGGGATACTCAAAGCCCAGCTGGACATGGTCCTGAGCAACCTGCTTGGAGCAGGTGGATTGGGTTAGACAGTCTCTAAATTATTTAGATTTAAACTGTTTTCATTAATGCCAAAAATGTGATGAGCAGAATCTGATTTGGATTTAAACTGGATTAAGAGGGGAGACATGGCACATCTTAAACTAATAAGAATTTTGTAGGTTAGAGTTGTGAAAAGTTCTCAAAATCCCAGTAGAATCTCTTCAGTTGTTTTCTGTTTGGTTAAATTCCTTGTGTTGTCTCCTGTAATCTACAAGCTCTTAACAGGCAGTACTCATTCTTTACCAGTTGGTTTTTGTTCTGTTCCAAACCTGATCAGGCTTGGATCCTTTTCCCTTTCAGGGAACTTGAACAGGCTTTATTTACAGCTTATCAGATACCTGTTTGCATGTAGTGTAGTCCTTATTCTAAGGTTATTTGTGTTGTTCTTGTCTCTCAAGAAAAGTGTAGCTTGAAAATGAATCACTAATTTTTTCTCTTCTTTAAAAAGATTATTGCTTCAGCAAACTACATGTTATCAGAGCTTTTCCAGTTGGATGAACCTAAGAAAGAAGACAGTACAGACTTCCCTATAAATGGAAATTCTGATGAGAGTTACAGCGAGGAAGAGGAAGAAATGCCAGACAGTGATGAAAACGGTTCTTACAGCAACAGTTCTGATCCCCCAGATGACAACAAAGCAGTGGCAATAATCAAATCTGTTGGAGAGTTGTCAGTGCCAGAAAAGTACAAGTCTGTGCATCGAATACGTGTGAGTGACTCTGGGTTTGTAAGGGTTTTCTTGGAAGATCCAGTTGGTGTCACCAGCTTGGGGAGTGGAATTCACTTACCTGTTAGTTCTGTCTTCAGGGTAACTGAAGGGGGGGAAGAAACTTTTCATGAGCTGCCCATAAAATTTGAGGTGTTTGAATTTGACAGTTTAATGTAGATTTTCCCCTACCATCTTCCACGTGTTCTTTAGGGCATTATTCTGCATGTTCCTGTCTTGGCAGTAGAGAAAAGTAGGAGCAAAGAACAAGATTTCTTTAAAAAGTTTGTAACTGCTATTTCTAACACTCCGAGGTCCATCAGCTGAAAACATGACAATTTGTGCAGGTGCAGAAGCATTGCTTTTTCCTCCCCCTTCTATTCTGCCCCAGAAGAAAACAAGAATATAAGTCTCCCAACAAACCCCCAAGGCATCGAGTTGTTCAGAGGTGTATGGGGTGAATAACTGATTTCTGTGCAGTGTTGAATCTGCTGATCTTGTTATTGTGGAATAGACCCATCTGTGCTTTCCATTGTCTGTGGAGTCACCGGGGGAGACTAAGAGTAGGTGCCCAGGTACAAGAACTGCTCAGTGAGACCAGGGAAAGCAATCCTGGGGTGTTCCAAGCATAGAGCTCAGCTGTTCCATGAACACTTTGTCTTAATGCTCCTCTTATCTGCATCTCCTGGGCGGTATTTTCACATTTCCCATGCTGACCACTCTTCTCTCCCTTCCCGTGAAGCCCAGCTGTGCATTCCCAGTGTGCCACGGCACCGAGGAGCGCTGCAGGCTGGTGCTCAACCACGTCCTGGAGGTGAGTTCACCGCAGCTTCCTGAGGTACCTCCGCCCCTCCCCAACCATTGGTCTGCTCTGGGTTTGCTCAGTGCTGCTCTCAAGGTGAAGGAAGTTCTTTCTTCTCTCTTTTTGCAGGGCTTGAAGTCTGTTGACAGCAGCGTTAAAAAAGAGGGTGACCTTCCTGCAGCCGACCCCAGCACTCCAATCCCGTTGAAATATGAAGATGAATCCACCAGTGGTGGTCCCGAGTGTCTGGAGAAACAGATGGCCTTATTTTTAGACAAAAGTAAGTTGTATTGTTGTGCAAATAAGACCTTTCCAGTGCCAACACAAACTGCTGTTACTTTATTTTGATTGTCAAAGCAGTGTGCTTAAGTCACTAATTACACTTTTGCCTAAGGGAAAGCATACACCTAAAACTGGAGAACAGTCTGTTCCTTTTTAAATATGAAAAGAGAAGCTCATTAGGGATATTTTGCACATCAAAGAATCTTTTATAAGTAAACATAATTTTACTGGACCCTGTTTAGATGTGGCTTTGAGATGACTTGCATAAGGGCTTGGTATTTTGGGCTTTGGTATGTGGAGGAGCACCTTAAGTTCTGTGGGTTGTTTTTAAAATAGGCTTAATTCCTTTGGTTGTGTGACTTGGATGTTTTCTGGAAGAACTTCTGCCTTCTGGCAGGTTTTGCTCCTACATTATGCTTGCTGCTGAATTGCAAATAAAATGTTAGCTAGGATTTTGTTTTCTTTTTTGTACCTCTACAATTGGGGAAGGAAGCAGCAAATAAAAGATGTTTTGTTTGCTTAAATACTCAGACTCCAGAAGTTTCAGGCTGTAGTCTGTTTTATTTTTCTCTGAAGTGACATAAAAGATCATAGGAAATACTTTTATTCTGAAAGTAGTGGAGTTCTTTCCAGGGCAAGGAGCCCTGTAAGCATAGCTCAGAAAGAAGTTTGTCTTGCCTATTTTTACAATTCTTTTTTTCTTTCCTTTCTCCTCATTTCTCCCTTTGAAAAATCTCTAAATCATTAAACAGTTCAGTTTTGGGATATTAATTTAAGTGTCCTTTTGTTTATCTTCCAATTTTTTGACTGTCTCTGGGATTCCAATGACCTAGAGATACACACTTTTCTTAGTTACTATCAGATACAAGACCGCAGAATTTAAGGCCTTTATCGTAAAGTTATGGTTTTTACCAAGATTTCCTGAGGAACTTTACCACGGTCAGCTCAGCAAGAAGAGTGTTCTGATGGCAGCTCTCCTCAGCCCAGGCTCTGTCTTCTGCCTTCACAGCTTGGAACTGATGGCACACTGCAGCTCCTTGCCAGCTGGCAGGGAGAATGCCCACATAGTCACTTTTCAGTTTAGAAACAAGTGTTTCCTGGGGGATGGGAGGCAAATATTGCACAAAAAATCCTTGATTTGATTCCTGGATCTGTGCTCGAGTTCACCCCTGAAGAGGCAGCGCTGCTACTTGTTCACTTTTGCTTCTCCAGTCCCTGGGTTTGTTTTCTGTGGTGCCAGTGATGTAGTTTCTCTGCCACATGTATGTATTTACGTACATACAGAAAGGATTACACTCCTGGTATTTCTAAGCTGAACTATTTCTGCATGTTTACAGTGTGTGTGCAGTGTTTGCTGTAGCTGTGAGAGGTGTCACTGTATTAGATTTGTCCTAATAGAACATGCAGTGCTTAAGAGTTTACTAATAATATTTACTTATTATTATATTTACATGTTATTATAACATAGTGGGCTTACAAGTCAGACCTTACAGGTTCACCTGCAAGGAAGAGACTCATTTCTGTGTGCAAATATTGTCAGGGCAAAATTCTGTCCTTTGGTAGAAACAGGCCTTCAATCAGTGCCCTCTTCTTTCTGGTTCCATACCTGCTGCAGCATCAAGGAAAAACTTCAGCATCTTACACAGAGGATATCTTGAAATGAGTGAGAAAGTCACTGGTTTTCCTTGTGGGAAGGACCTGGTTATCCAGTTCCTTCTGTGCTGGAGGCTAAACCCACAAAAGGAGGCTTTCTCAGCAAGGCTGTTCATACAGAGACCGAGCGTTTATCTGAAGGAATTGCTGGACATGATAAATTCTGCCTGTGGCTTTCTTGTTCTGTTCTGCTAGCTGAGGGAATAGTCTTGGCCCCTGCACCCATGTTTCCCAAGCTGTTAGGAGTCAGAGGTGAGCTGCACTGTCACTGCCTCCCTGTAACCCAGGTGGAGTATGTGGAAGAGTGGCAAGCAGGGGGTCCGTTCTGCAGGTGATAAATGGAGTGGCAGACAAGCTGGGATAACTCTGCCTGTGCAGGGCTGTAATAAGGCAATTTCCATCCTCTCTGAGCTGATGAAGTTGTGCCCAGCCTCTGGCATATGTTACAGAGAGGAGATTTACTGATGAGGTTCTCTTTCTGTTACAGTGGGCTCCTTTCAGAAGGGGAAGCATTCCAGTCAGTCAGGGATGATTCCTGGATCGTGGCAATATAAAATGAAACTCCAGCTCATTCTGAAATCATCAAAAGCTTATTATGTGCTGTCTGATGCTGCTATGATTCTGCAGAAATATGGGAGAGCACTACGGTACATCAAGCTGGCTTTGCAGTGCCATGGTAAGTTGTTAGAAGGGATTTGTCTCCTGTGCCATTGGCTGTAGACTCCTCTCACAGGGTCATATATTGCTGTGCATGATTTATCCCACTGGTGTGCAGTGACAAGTCTGACAACCCTGGGCTTAGTTAAACTGAGTGTCTGGCTCGTTATTGAGGACAGAAGTCTGTAGGAAGGGTAACTTCAGAGGCTGATTGATAGAAAGATGCTCCCATTTTGACAGACTGAGAAACCTGAGTGCAGATTTGGAGCTTCAGAGCACTTGAATTTTGGGGGAGTCAGCCCTGGTGCCAAGGCCAAGACAGTATTCTGTGCTCTGAGTGCTATTCCTGCAATCTGATGTGTTTTCTCTGGAAATGCCTGGTGGTGCCCATGTCATTTAAACACATTCCTGACTCCCAGAAATACCAAACTTGTTCATCAGTGGAATTGGATGCTCCTCTAAAATGAAATACATATTCTTGTATTACTTGAATTTTGAGGAAAAGTTAAATGAGGCTGTTTAGGCTCATACTGCCATATGATGAGAGTAACTAATTAGGAAATGCCAGTAGCGTAGTGCTGTAGTGCTGCTTTTTTGCTTCCCTTTCTGTAGGGCTTGGAGCAGGAGGAGCCTTATAAAGCAAACCCACTTGATCTTAGCACAAAGCATCAACATGCTTACCAATAACTCAGAGCACTCTTCAGCTTTCAGTCTTTTACAGGCTCGAGAATAAACTAGCTCTGCCTTTTGGAAGGTAACTTTTCAAGCTGTCTGTCTTCTGAGTTAATCTGTAGGACATCAGTTTTGCTTTAGTCAGATCTGTAATGACGAGAGTGCTCTTGTTAAACCATGTGTAGAGCAGCTATGACTTCCAACATAGGTTAGTACTGAGAAGAACATGTGTTGTCACACTGACTCTGTATGCAGAGAGGTCACATAAACCCCAGTTATATCACCAGTCTGTGCCAAGGCTTGGGACATGCAGTTATTTTGTCCCTCTTCCCTCATCCATGGCTTTTTTCCCCACAGATACCTACTGCTGTCTCTGTGGCAGCATGCTTCCCGAGGTGCTGGTGTTCCTGTGCCAGTGCTTGACCCTTTGTGGGGACATCCAGCTGATGCTGGCTCAGAATGCAAACAACAGAGCAGCTTATCTGGAGGAGTACAATTACCAGACAAAAGAAGACCAGGAGATTCTGCACAGTCTTCACAGAGAATCCCGGTGTCAAGGTATGATCCTGACCCAAGAGAACTGCCAGAATGATTTCATTTGTTTCAAAAGCATGCATTAGGAGCATTTCTGGCAGAGGGTTTATTGCAGTCACTTCTGTTTCCTTCAGAGAAAGCTTACCATGCCTGTCATGCGTGAGGAGGTTGTCAAGGTACTGGGTGACAAGGCTGAAGCTGTAAAATTACCAAAGACAGTAATTATTTAAGTAATAAGTAAAATTTATCTGTCTCTGGGATCATTGTGACGTGGGTCTCTCTCTGGGCATTTTCCTCCAGACTACCACAGATTGAACTTTGGGAAATACTGCTTGACATGCAGGTTTTGCATTTTGTTTTCCAGTGTTTGCCTGGGCTACGGATTTGTCCACAGACCTGGAGTACCAGCTTTCTGTCAGCTGTAAATGCTATGAAGCAGCTTATGAAATCTTACTGTTCAGTAATTTAAAAAAGGAGAACCCAGAGCAGCACATCCAGGTGCTGAAGAGGATGGGCAACATCAGGAATGAGATTGGAGTGTTCTACATGAACCAGGCTGCTGCAGTGCAGACAGAGAGAGTGGGCAAGTGTCCTTTTTTCCATTTCTCACTATTTCATGCAGCTACAGCAGTGATCAGGCTCACTAATAGTGCCCAAAATCTCAAGGATTTCTGAGTATAAAGATGACATTTAGATAACTTTACAGGTTTTTAATGTCCATTCTAATTATTTGTCTACAAGACATTACTCAGGCTTGTACACTGTACTTGAGCCGAAACTGAATAAGGGAATATATAGCTTTGGAGAAAGTACTTAAAAAAAAATTCTTAGAATGCCCTCAAAAATACATGAGGGAAACTTTAAACTCTGTTGTGAAGGGGAGGGCATGGTGCATTCTTGATGTGTTTGGTTTAGCCCAGCATGAACAAGCAGAAGCTTAATTTAAACATAGGAATAGCTTTAGTAAAGTCAGCCTGTGAACTTTTTGGCAAGTAAATCCTTGGAAGCTTTCCCTTTGGTTTATTTTTGGTGGGCTTTTTTGGGGAGATGGAGTTGCCTAAGCTTCTTTGTAGGGTCAGGTGTGTTCAGTGGGGTTTTGTTTTTGAACACAAACCCAGTAATGTCTTGTCCCCAAGTAAGAGTGACATAAACTAGAGCAAATTAGGTGCTGGTGGGTCAGTGTAAACAGCTCCAGCTTCCCAAATACCAGCTCTTTCCTGTGACCTTTGTCCAAGCAATCGTTGAAGGATTTGGGGTTGGACTTTCAATTTTGTGATTTGTCAGCTCCACTGGGTTTTTTCAGAACTGTTACGTAGCCAAAGTCAAAGCTTAAAATACTGAACTTTACTTATGTATACAAGTCACTTTTTATTTGTTTCATGTTTTAAGTTTCTAGTAGTAATTCCAGTACCCTGAATGTTACTGTGAAAACAAAATCTGGTTTATCCTGTTAATTTCCTGGTGTTTTGTGTGTAATGTTATTGGAATTCTTCTGGAAGTACAGTATGTGTAGTGGTGCACTTTAGGTATTAAGCCTACAAACATATGAAGTCTTAGGAGTATTTTCCATGAACTGGGTCTTCAGAATCATTCCCCACCCTTAAATTCTAAAAGGTCATTTACAAGAAAGAGAACATAATGGAAATGTGTGTTCAGTATCTCCTTGAATGAGTCTCTGAGCTTTATTCCTTCTGCCCAGTGAGTAAAAACGTCTCGATGACGGAGCAGCAGCTCTGGAAGAAAAGCTTCTCGTGCTTTGAAGAAGGCATTCAGAACTTCGAGTCCATTGATGATGCCACCAATGCTGCCCTCCTGCTGTGCAACACGGGCAGGCTGATGAGGATCTGTGCCCAGGCCCACTGTGCAGCTGAAGGGGACTTCAAGAGGGAGTTCTCCCCAGAAGAGGCCCTTTATTACAATAAGGTAACATCGCCCTGGTTTTACTTGGCCAAGGCTCTGATACACTGGGGAAGTGTTTGTGAATACCTTGGTAAATATGTGTAGGTCTGGGTGGAATAACCTGGGATACCTCTCCTGCTTTCAGACTACCCTAGTCCTTGCTGTGCAGGCTCCAGTGTTGTTGTGGTTGAGGTTGGATTTCATTGCACTGGTGCTGTGACATCCAGATCCTGATGTTTAACCTTCTGCAGTGCCACGCACAAGGGAGGGAGAATTACCTGGTCAGGATTAAAGTTGTTACCAAATGGGTGTAAAGAAAATAGCGAAGAAGGCCCAGAGACATATTTTGAGAACCCTCTGAGGATGAGTAAAGAGAAATTAATTTGTAGTTGTTACAAATGCAGGCAGTAACTGTGTATGTGCATGACTTTGTCACCTCTAGGCTATTGACTACTATCTGAAGGCATTGAGGTCGCTGGGGAAGAGAGACGTGCATCCAGCTGTGTGGGATTCCGTGAACTGGGAGCTCTCCACCACCTACTTCACTATGGCAACTCTGCAGCAGGATTATGCTCCCTTGTCCAGAAAGGCTCAGGAACAGGTGACAAAGAGCATTCATTATGTCTGGAATAAATGCATTGTTGTCTTCCTGAAAAAGTGAACAAGGAGCAAAATCAGTATTGGAATTGTGGAATCAGAATGGTTTGGGTTGGAAAAGACTTTAGAGACCATCTCAGTCCGCCTCTGCCATGGACAGGGACACCTTCCACTAGCCCAGGTTGCTCCAAGCCCTGTACAACCTTGGACACTTCCAGGGATCCAGGGGCAGCCACAGCTTCTCTGGGCACCCTGTGCCAGGGCCTGCCCACCCTCCCAGCCAGCAATTCCTCCCCAATATCCCATCTAAATTTTCCCTCCTTCAGCTTAAGGCCTTTCCCCCTTGTCCTATCACTACATGCCCTTGTGAAAAGTCCCTCTCCAGGGATTTTTTTTTCTTTTAATTTGGGGTTTTTATTATTCATCTATTTTGTAGATAGAGAAGGAAGTGAGTGAAGCCATGATGAAGTCCTTGAAGTACTGTGACGTTGACACCGTGTCTGAGCGCCAGCCCCTGTGCCAGTACCGGGCTGGCACCATCCACCACAGGCTGGCTTCCATGTACCACAGCTGCCTGAGGAACCAGGTACTGGGGCACTGCCTTGCTTTGCTGCAGCACTTCCAGCCCTAACACAGCCACTGGGTGGGAGGATTGGTATTTATCCTTCTACCTGTAACTGGGATATATTTATTTCAGTTATTTTACTGTAGAAATGTGAGCTGTTTCACAACAGCTTGCAAATGCACCTGTCTAATGGCTGCACATGAACGTGCCAGCTGTGTGGGATTCACTCTGTGCCCTGCTCTGAGTGCAGGTCGGTGATGAGCACCTGAGGAAGCAGCACCGTGTCCTTGCTGATCTCCACTACAGCAAAGCAGTGCGATTCTTCCAGCTCCTCAGGGATGCACCCTGTGAGTTCCTGCGTGTGCAGCTGGAAAGAGTGGCCTTTGCAGAGTTCCAGATGGCCAGTAAGTGTAGCTCTGCCCTCCAGCAGCTTTCTAAACTCCCACTACCTACAGAGTTTCATTTTGAGATAACTGCATTGTGTGTGAGAGCAGGAGTAATCTGCTGCTCAGAATAGAACTTTCCTCAAGAGAGGAGGCATTTTTATCTTGCTGGTTTTCAGCTGACTAGGACAGTATGTGCTTTTCTCCTCAACTCTTGAAATCTCTGTGTGGAAGAGGAAGTACAGTCTGTAACATAAGCTATTTGTCCTTCATTTTTACTTCTTTTTAGGTCAGAACAGCAGTGCTGGGAAATTAAAGACTCTGTTTGGGGCCCTGGATATAATGACCAAAACCAAGGGTGCATTCCAGCTCATCAGGAAGGAGCTTGTGGCAGAAAGTGAACAGGTAAAGGCAAGTCCAGTGGTGTGGTACCTCCTCCCTTCAGGCTCTTGAACTCACAAAAAACTGGTCACTTGGCAGTTAAAATATTCCTTGGTTGCTTTTCTATAGTTTCTATAGCAGTTCTCTCCTAGGCTGGAAGTGGGTAAAGAAATTCTTCTAGAACATCATCCACAGATTGATTAAAACTGACTGTGAATGGGGTTCTGTGCAACTCTTATTATTCCATATTGTACCACTCAGCTCACCTGCAAGTGGGTTTCTGACTCATTACCTGTGTTTAAATCGTGGGGTTCAGTGAAATGGCTTTTTTTGTTTCTCCTTGCAGATAAGCAAAGACAAAAGTCCTGCTGAGAGTGTGTCACCAAGCGATTCCTCTGTGGGCCTTAACAAGGAAGAAGTGTTGAAACTGCTCAGTATCTTTGAGTCCAGAATGTCATTCCTTCTCCTCCAGTCCATCAAATTGTTAACTTCAACCAAAAAGAAGATTGGGTGAGTTGAACCTTGGTACACGTGTCAGTGTGATTGTCATCCACAAACCCAGACAAACCAGGTACCCTTAAGTTTAAGGAAGTGTGATTATTTCTTCCTTTATGGACATGACCTTTCTGTGTGGAGGAGGAGATGAGACATGCCGCGATCATTTAAATTTTGAATGTTCTCTTGAGTTTGTGTGTAAGTGAGGGAATGGCCAAGAAACATCTACTGAGTGTGTCTGGGAAGCTTTTGTCTCTCCTCTTCCCTCATACCAGTCCAGGACTGAGCGAGGGCAAAAAAGTCAGACTTGAATGGCTGTATTCAAATTGGACAGTATTAGTTTGTAAACGTGGTCTGAAATGCCCAAAATAGATACCACAGAACATGATAAAATATCAGTGACTCATATCTGACTTATCCTTTAGAGCACAGAAATCCTGTGTTTGTCATAGGTCTAAATTCACAGAGCAAGCAGTTCAACTGACATGATTTTGCTGGCACACTTTGTGTTTTATTGTAATCACGCTTTGTCCAGGGATTGAGGTGCAGTGTGTGGGGTCCTTTATCCCACCTGAGATTGTGAGAGAGCACCTGCTCTGTGCTGCTGATCTTTGGATGTGTCTTGCTGATAAAATATCAGTGTGCTTTGGCAAGCAGAAGAACTGTGGGCACATCAGCCGTGCTGGAAACAGGGAGGCAACAGAAGCTTCTTTCTGATGTTACATAAAGTTAAGTTATGAAAATATGGCATTAATTTTAGAGGATTCCTGTAGGCTTGGAGGTTGGGTTCATAGTTTTGGGGATTGAAGTGCTGCTGATGCAAGAGGCGTTTTGCTGAAAGTCAACTGTGAAATGAATTCATGGTGCACAGTGTGCTGATAGTGGGAGACTGGTAAGTAGAGAACGGGAGGAGGACACAGCCTGTGCGTGCTCTGAGCTGTGGGTTAGGCAGCGTTAGGTGCTTTCACCTCCTGAAAACGAGCTCCCACAAGGTGGCAATCTGAGCATGTGAAACGCAGAGCCTTGAGGGGTAATTTGTATGTCAGTGAGCACACGTCCCAGATAACGGAGTAAATTGGTTTAGTTCTGTGTCTCGCAATATGGGCAAGTGTTGTAAAACAAAGGACTCCTCATTTGGGGGTTTGTAGGGTTTTCCCCCCACATTTACTTTGTCCTCATTGTCTCGAGTGGGTTTTGTACTGAAGGTTCCACACAGGGAATGTGTCACAGTTTGAATGCTGTGAAATGGGACTGTTAAAATATGTTCAGCTTCTGGAAACTTTGAGGCCAGCTCAAAACTACCTTTGATTTACCCTTTCTAGTGCCTTCTGCACATGCTGTGCACTTTTCCTCCCTTCTGCTTTGCAGCAGATCGGGTCCGTCTTCTGCCTTAATAATGGGCTGAAAAGGGAGGAAATTGGAGCTCACAAATGCTACTTCAGGGTCTCAGGTGCAGAGAACAGGAGAACATGAGGGAAAATTAATGTTTGATAGCAAAACTTACAGACTGGCAGTAGAGCTGGATGAAATGAGTTTTACCCTGTCAAAGGGAAATGCATGAGCAGAACAGAACTTGAGCAGAACAGAACTTAGCTGTGCAAATCAGAGGGGGAAAGTAATTGAAAGGAATACTTTGTTCTGGGGATTCTTGCAACTTATCCCAGAAATACTTTGCATTTCAGTGGCTTTTTATTGACTACCTGTTCTGTATAATAAATGAACCTGTCTGATTTCTGCCAAGTGGGTGATGAATTTAATTTGCTTCAGCATTTCTCCATCATTCCTGAAGCACTTGCAATTAACCTGCCTGCTGCCTGTGCATTTTGTTTACATTATATAATATGTATTTACATTTTATACTCCTTCCTGCAGTATAAACAGAGAGCTCTGCTCTGCTGAGATTCCACAACGTCAGGGATGCTCATCAATGTCGTTATTTCATACCAGCACTGATAGTTTGCAGAAGGAAGTGCGGTGGCCAGGTTAACACTTTGTCCTGCCTGCTTCCTTTGCAGGGGCATTAACGAGGAAGAAGTGGTCCTGCAAACAAACAAGCAGGTTTACTCCCTGCTGCTGAGGGCGACCGCCAACAAGGGCCTGACGCTGCTGGAGCGCACGGACCTGCTCCTGGCTCTGCTGGCCCAGCTGGCTCCCAGCGCCCAGGGCGGCCCCGCGGCCCTGCAGTGACTGCAGCGCACACACCACCGCGTGCCTTGCCTTGCATGGGAGCGCTGCTGCGTCCCCTGGCGGGATGTGATCCCCGCCGGCCAACTGGGGAAGCACACACTCCTCCTCTCCTGAGGAAACTGCACTGCTTCGGCTCCCAGCCTTTTGGGGTTGGAAATGCCGAGGTGGAGCTGTGGGTGTAAATGGAACTGCTCTTCAGCACGGGGAGATGAGTGATGTTCTCTTACAGGCTTTGCAGTGATATCCATGTTTTGCATAAAAACGTAACCTCACAGCAGCTCTGGTTTGGTATCTAAGGAAATGTCTTTTGTAAGCAAGGCTGCAGTGGAACACTCTAACTGCTGATGTCAGTCCAAGGAGATTTCTGTGGAGTATGTGGATGCACTACTTTATTCCAGTGAGGATCCTGCACAAAAACGTTGTGCCTTTCTAGCTTTGATGTGACTTTTGCAAATTTATCAGCCATCTCTGGGATTTTGTTTTGGAAAGTGAATGGTTTTGGCTGCGTTGGAATTGATCAAGAATAGTAATTATCTTTTTCAGACTTGAAACTGTGAATAAATGAGAGGATATTTTTAAATAAAAATTTATTTATTAAATATAAACTGACCAGTCTGCCTTTTCTTGGTTATGATCCTCATCAGAGCACCAAACTGCTCAACAGAATTAAAACTATCTCTGAACTTCAACTTAACATCAGAGCTGAGCTCCCCTCAAGACTTTTTAATGCCCATTATTTAAATACAAGTTTTCAAAAATATCACATCTGATGTTCTAATGATCTTCTACAAATAAGTGTGATTCATTATTGTATAGTAACAGCATAAGATACTTTAAAGGTAGAAGCAGGTTTTACATTTGTGCACGTGGATCCTTAAGGTCCCTTCCAACCCAAACTATTCCATGACTCTGTGGTCTCCCAGCTGTCTGTATCCTTCTGAGACTCCATTTCTTCTCCAGGGACAGAACTCCCATAAAGCCAAGCATTGTCCTGTTGTCTGCAGTGGGACTGAGGAAGCCTCAGCCCCGGTGTGAAACGCCCTCAGTTTGCAGGAGCAGAACTGGGCTCAGGTTCCCTCCTGTTCCAGGCCCGAGGCATCTCCCCTGGCTGGGAATTCGGGTCCCATCCAGAACTCAGAGCACAGCTGCACAGCAGACGAGGCTCTCCCTGTTATTCCAGAAACCTCAGCACTTTGCTGACAACACAAAGCATCATTTTTTTCAGGAGGATTATAACTGAGTATATTATGATTTGAACCTATGAATCCCTTGGCATTAGAGCGTCAGTGCTAAATAGGATTATTTTTCCCCTTTCACAGATAAACAATTAAAGCACAAACCACATCCAAAACACAACTCCAACACCATTATTAACTCTGATAAGCCAGTTTATTTCCCTGTTAATAAATCCTTTGCAGGAACAGCAACCCAAACCTAATTTTTAAGGCCCTGTACTATAAAGATATTGAGGGGCAACAGCTGACCTGAACAGCCCCACACAGTGCAACTTAACTCTCCACTCATCATTTTCACACAAATACTTGAAAAGCAGAACAAAGAAGTTTGCATAAGAAAATACTTCACTTTTCTACAAAAGAAGAGGTGCATGTAAAACTGGTAATACAGAGGAATTAAAACCTGCCCTGTGTGGTAGGAGATACCTGAGGTGGTGTGAGGAACCGAGTTCAGTGTTCACAGCCAGTTTTCAAGGATCAAATACTGCCATTCACCTGAGGAAAGGGGACGAGCTGAATGCTTTAAGAGATGCTGGACAGATTCCACATTTCTTAGATATTCAGGTGCAACCTTCTCACACCAGTCCCTGACAAGAGTGTTGTATATTCCTGAAAAACACTCTCCTGCAGGACAACAGATGTGCAGAATGGAAAACCTTCCCAGAGCTCCGTGTTCACCTCCCAGGCACGCTGGGCTCTCCGTGGTGGGACTGAAGGGCTTTGTGGATGCCAGCAGCCAGGTCCTGGGGCGTGGGACTGCCTGCAGTGCAGCTCACAGGGAGCCCTGCAGCTTCCATGGCCTCTGCCGTGGTTGGCCCGATGGCAGCAAACTGGAATGACAAGTGTTTCCAGTGGAAATGGTCAGGCACAGCATCGCAGCCCAGCTCTGTGTCCTTCCAGTGACCCACCCACATGGCTGAGCTTCCTGAACAGCACTGACCAGTTCACGTGGAGCATTCCCAGTGCCACAAACCACCCTTCAACTGAGCTACGTACAAATTACTTAGGGAAGATTAATATTTATCCCTTCATTACAAACTTTTAAAGCTCTTTATCCCTCAGAGCAGCAACAGTGAGAGGAATTTCAATCAGCTTCAGCCTGGTTCAAGTGAGAGCTCCTCGTACCTGCACACCATCATGGAGAGGAAATAAAGTCTGTCCCAGTGGAGATGGGCTAAGTTGGTTGGGGGAAAATATTCTGGGTGGAAAAAATTACTTCCTTTTTTTTAAAAAATGGGTTTTCAGCTGAATCCAACCAAGGCCAGGTTGGACGAGGCTTGGAGCAACCTGGGCTGGTGGAAGGTGTCCCTGCCCAGGGCATGGATGGCCTTTAAGGTCCCGTCCAACCCAACCAGTGTGTGGCTGTGCATAACATTTGTATTTGCTATGATCTGGGAGAAATAAGCATGAACACAAGAGAAAATGAGGGTTTGCAATGGTTGCAACAACGTTCCTATCTCTCACCTGCCCCCCCCAAACTCACTCCCTCCTGTAGTTCACCATTTTTAAGAGACGATACCTTGACTTGGTGGATCACATCCCCTGAAAGCTTCTGAATGTGCTGGAGGCAGAATCTGACACCAGATGGACTGAAGAACACGACACTTGCAGGGACTCCCTGAGTGAAAGGAAGCAGAGGTTGGCACAGATCCTGTCCCAGCAGTGTGTCAGTGCCTTGGCACAGAAAGCCCTTCAGCTCTCTCCATGTGGATGGGAAGGGCTTTTACGGATGAAGGACAGCAGTGAAGCCAGCAGAAAGGGATTCCTGAGGCACAGCCAGCCTTGACAAACCCCATCCTACCATGGGATGCTGAAATTCAGGAGTGACTGTAACCAAACACTTTGTCCCACAAGTGCCTGGTGAGGAATGTGTTGCAAGTGTTTCGGAGCCCATTCTCCTGGTTAGCCACAAAACTGAGCAAGTTATTTCCCTCAATCCATTCCCCTCTACCTCCATTCTCTGTTTCCCACCTCATGGGCTTTACTCCAAGTTCGCTCTGCCCTGAGATGCTCTGGCAAAGACAAGGTGATGCCTCAGGACTGGACACCTGGAAGGGCTTTCAGTCAGAATGACCCAAATTAAGATTGCAGCAGGAATCTGCTGTAGCCAAATGAAACTGCCACATTCTCTCTGAGGGAAGGGTGTCCCAAGCTCAGCTGGCAGGCTGGGAGAGCTGGGGGGTTCACCTGGAGAAGAGAAGGCTCCAGGGAGAGCTGAGAGCCCCTTCCAGTGCCTAAAGGGGCTCCAGGAGAGCTGGAGAGGGACTGGGGACAAGGCATGGAGGGACAGGACACAGGGAATGGCTTCCCACTGCCAGAGGGCAGGGCTGGCTGGGATATTGGGAAGGAATTGCTGGCTGGGAGGGTGGGCAGGGACTGGCACAGGTTGGGCAGAGAAGCTGAGGCTGCCCCTGGATCCCTGGGAGTGTCCCAGGCCAGGCTGGACGGGGCTTGGAGCAACCTGGGCTGGTGGGAGGTGTCCCTGCCCAAGGCAGGGGGTGGGATGAGATGAATTTTAAGGTCCCTTCCCACCCAACCCATTCCATGATTCTGTGATTCTATAATTCTGTCATGAAGGCTCCTACAAAAGGAAAATTCAGAAATCCAGTCTTGAAAAATTAAGAGCCACCTGACCTTTACAGATGCTTTTAAAAGGAGAAAAGCATTAATAATTCTAGCTGGTCTCAACACACTTGTCAAGAGCATGTCAGTGGGAATTCTAACACTTCAAATGAGATCATTCGTGCCTTCAGAGGCTGGATAATCAGAGAAGGAACACACACATGTAGGGCAGGTTACTGCTGCATTCTGGTTTGCGATCTCCAGCAAAGGTGTCCAGGGACATTTGAGTTACACTCCTTAAAGAAGAGGAGGTTTTGCCCTGAGCCTCCAGAGAGTCTCCAACCACATCAGTGTCCAGTACCTGCTGGGAGAAGTAACTGCTCAGAGACTGCTGCAGATCTGGGTGCTGGGCTGTCTGATAGACAGTCAGGCTTTCCAGAGGCACACCTGGAACCAGGACACACAGTCACAGTTAAACAGGGGCTCAGGCATTTCTGTTACCTCAATTAAACACTCACAACATCCTGATTGCCCCTAAGTGCACTCTTTCAGGCTAAGAGAGACAAAAATCCTGTGAAGGATTTGTGTGTCCCAGAGCTGTGGGCAGCCATCCACCCCCCCAGTGTTTACTCCCACCCTCCAACGTGCAGCCAGCTTCACAGCAAGTTCCATTTTTACTTATTCAAATCTGCTTCACAAGCTTCATATGCAACTTTTCTCATCACTGACTAATTAAAAGGAGTCTCTGGGGGAAGCTCAACCTTTCTCTCTAAGCACTGTAGGAAGTACTTCTCTCTTCAGGGCTCCACAAGGAAAAAGAAGAGCTGAGGAATTCGGTTTCTCGCCTGTAAACACACAAACGAGAACTTTAATTAGCTCAGGTCTTTAATAAAGAGTAAACATGATACACCAAATACATTTTAAAGGTATCAAATGCTGATTTATCAAATGCTTCACCACAGACACAGCTCTAAGGCAGCCCAAAACATCTGCAGTGCAGCTGCAGCCCCAGTTCAGAGGCAACTTAAGCAGGTACATTAAAAATATTCCATAGCTGGAATATGAATACTTTGGCTAAAAAGATCTCACCAAAGATAAACTGCGTTTCTATTCCCCCTGCCCTTCTACAAAGGAATTTATCTCCTCCTCCTCCCCTACACAATCTGCCTCAATTTTATATTTAAAATCTCAGTCCCACTCACTATATGACAGATCTCTCCCTATAAAATAATATTCAGGCAAAGAAGAGAACAGAATATTTTTTTCTGCTGAAAAGTTTCAATCTACCTGCAATTCCATTTTCTTACTTCCCCAAGGGAAAAGGATTCTGGTTCCACTGCTGGAGTGGAAGTGAATATCCTCGCTGGCTTTTGTCAAATTAGGAATTTAACAGCAGACTTTTGCCTAATTTCCCTTTTCTATAAATCACAAAATCAGAGAAAATGTCAAGCTTTGCCTTCAGCTTTCAAAACAAATGGGAGTTCCTCAACACATGGCTTTATTGCTAACTCAGATTTGTTAATACATGTGTATCAGACCATTGCTAGTAAAAGCAGTGCTTTTAAGTGCTGGAAGGAGATTCTTGGTCTCTGCAGCATCAGAGACTCCTCAGGGATGGAAAATAAGGGGCAGCAGAGGGAAAATCAAATGCAAAGACTCTCACAGGAGTCAACAGGGACACACCTGCCTGCACACTGAAGTGTTACTGGAAAACACAGATATGCTGGTGAGAAACTACAGGAAGGAAGAATAAACTTGGCTCAGAATGCCAGAAAGGCTTTAAAATAAGATGAAATATAAATATTTCAGCATCAATTCTCCTGCAACTCCTGTCAGTTAATTGAAATATCAGAGTGACACCTGTAAAGAAACTCTGATCCTTTTGGACTTTTACTGTCCTGTGTTCACGAAGCACAGAGAAATTCCTGAGGAATTTCCTGAACAACACAACCAGCACTGCCATCCCCTACTTCTGTAGCCAACCCAGATGTTACACTCTAATAACACTAAAAAAACCTTTGCCTTGGGAAGAGGAAAGCCTGGCCAGTTACAGAGTAAACTCCCTCATTTCCCAATCCCTTAAACTGAAGTGGGTACCAAAGCACAACAGGTGAACGACAAAAGATCTCATTAGTTCAGCTTTTCCTTTTATTCTGACAATAAATTCTAATGAGATAAAAAATTCAGAGCTGTTCTTTTCATTTACTTATGTCTAAAGAAAAATGAGTATATACATACTAGGGAACATGATACAATTGAATCTGCACTTCTGAGGTTGCTATAAAGCCACTGAGAACACATAAACAAGCCCAATCCAATGAATCCTCAAGGATGATTATATGTATCAACAACAAGAGTCTCCAATGATTGAAATTCACTGTTTGGTTGAGTTTTTTCACATTTCTACAACAGAACAAACAGATATATCTCTTGTTTTCCTTCTCAAAAAAATCCCTGCACCTGCCAACTGGCAAACATTGAATTCATTGCCAAAAGTAGATTCTCTAGCACCAAAAAAATCAGCTAAAACCTCTCTTTGCTTTAATGTATCTGTTGAGAGTAAAGGTGGGTTATTCTTCACTTAAGGCATTTTTGTGTTGAAAGGATCATTTTTAATTTTCAGAATTCATTATTTAATCTTGTGTTGGCAACTATCACTTTTATCATTAAATACCCCACAGAGTTAAAATATTGTATTTTCCAGTGAATTAGAGAACACTGTGCCCATGAAAAGCCACATTTTCCAGCTCCAATCCTGTTTTACTTTAACCTGTAAATTTCTGCTGCTGTTGCAGACTTTGCTGATCAGCTCTCTGGTATCTGTACGAAAACACAGCCTCTTTTTCTCTTTTTCCACAGCTTGCACAGACCCATCCACTCAAAAAATTACCAGCCCCTAAGCCTAAAAATGCCTCTTGTTCCTACTGGCATTTTTAACAAATTACAGTAAGAACAGAAGAGGAAGTGGATTAATGAGACTAAAAATGACACAGTAATCTGGGAGTTGGACGCAGCCAAGATCAGCACCACAGATTTCACCACGATAAAATGGTTCAACACAACCTGAGGCACCACTTGAACTTCTGCTTTGGTGCTGACAAGCAGATTCCTCTGAAGCCACGGGTGAGTTCTGAGGAAAAGCACCAGCTCTTCAATAAATCTCCTGGTTAAGCAGCAATTTCCAACCCTGACAGCTCCGATCTCCCAGCAAACATAACCTCTGCCCACGGGCTCAGATAATATTATTAACCCATTGGAGAGGTTAAGATTTCAGGTACATTAACACCTTGTATATGCATTTTGAGGTATTTTTTAGTGTCTGTCAGGGTTCCCACCAGAAGCTGAATTGGGTCCCACAAACCAGAGGTGTTTCTGTGTCTCACTGGGCACTTGATGTTAACTTTAGGAAATTCTGAAGCAATGGGAGGCACTTCGTTTTAATTGAAGGTTTTAGCTACTTACTTGAGCAAATGTATTCAGCCAGTTTTTCAGCATTCCCACACTTTTCCCCTTGTGGGGTGAGGCCAATTTCTTCCACTATAAGCAAAAGGAGCAGAGAAAAACACTGAAAACAAGAACAATTGAGACTGACTGTCACAGAAATATGGGCTGAAAGGGCACACAACTTGATCCAAGCACACAAATACTTCGTGTACAGTCTGAGTCTGATTTCCTTTCCAAAGGGAATTAAAAAACACATGTAAATCAAGAGCAAAGGGGTGTTTTTCTGGTTTGACCAATTCTTTAAGGCAGTGACCACCACTCTGCAATAAAAGGAACAGAAGTGCAGAAGGCAGATCTTCATTGAAGCATGGAGAGTTCTAATGGGGATAAAGTTATCTGTCTTCCAAATTATCCAGGTAGAAAACTTACTCCTTTTTTCCTGAGCACCCTTGAACAGCAGCTAATTCCCCCAAAATTGCACTTACAAGCCAGACTTATCTTTTTTAAACTCAGCTTACCTAAAGAAGCTGTAGCTTTTCCTACCACGTACGTTGGTTTCATATTCCACATTCGCTTAAGAGATTTTGACCAGGCTGGAAAACATAAATTAAATTAGAGCACATGGCAACAAAATATGAATGCTAAATGATTATCTGGGCTTCTTTTTAATCTAAAAATACAGCACAATAATAGAAACCAATACTCCCACTCCATATTGCAGCACTGGATGTACCAAATGAGTTTTTAATGTAATTTTTCACTGTGTAACTAGCAGTCGACAACAATGTGACACCTGTCACATTAATGCTTTGGTTAAGTAGCATTTTTAATGCACACTATGCCAGATCCCATGGAACTTGCAAGGTTCACTTTCATTTTGGCATTAAAATCTTACCAGAAGTCATAGGGGGAAAAGGCACATTGGGCAAAGGGAGATTTAGACACAGAAACTGGTGGTTTAAATTGAGTATTTAGGCAAAAAAACCCAAATATAATATTCTATGACAACAAATAAAAGGGTAAAAAATCTACATCCAACCACTACAGAACTGTATAAAACAACCCTTACACAACAAAAATATAGAACTCATTATATTTTAAACATTCACCATAACTAAGTTATCAACTCTGAAATTAAATGTACCCAGGACCAAAATAAAATTACTGTGGAATGGTTTTCCTCCCTCAGGCAGTTGAGTAGGTTATAAATTACTGCTCTTGCTTCCAGCAACCTGATCCCTGTGCCCAAAATCCTAATAGGTCAAAAAGACATTCCCCAAGGTTTCTACTGGCTGGTCTTAAACCAGCACAGACCAGCACAGGCAGTTTCATCTGGTACTCTTGGGGGAAATTAAAAATAGAAATACAAACTGCAACAATAAAAATAAAAATCAGAGGAAAAAAGGAAGGAAAAAGAGAACTATTTATTGTCTTTGAAAGGAACTAAAGACTCATTTCATTGATTAAAATAAGCATTTGAGCAGCTCCTAATCGAGATTAGGGATGAACCCTACATAAGAAATTACATTGGACCCCAAATCCTAATCCATTGACCTCTGGTGCTGAACAGGCTAAAATAAGCCAAGGGTCTCAATGGCCTCACTGCTTACTCAGGGGTGTAACCTCACTCCCAGTACACTGATTAGTAAGTCCACACCCCCAATAAGGAGCAGGTGAAGTAATAAAACTATTTCAGTGTTTGTAGGAACTCCATGGCACCCCAAGACACTGGAAGGGTTTACAAGGACTTGACAGACCACTGTGGTGGGAATTTCTATTTAGCAGGATTCTTACTCACAGCTGGTGGGTTGGCTTTAATGTATCACCAATCCTTCACCAGTTTTTAGCTAATAATTAATTCACCTGGGATTCTTTTTATTCAAGGCAGAGAAATCTCTGTTTCTGAACATTTCACATGAATTATGTAGGCACAGAAGCAGTGGCTGGTTTTTGTAAGATGATTTTCTCTTTAAGGAAGGGAAATAGTGAGTAAACCAGGCACTGCAGCAAAATATTCTTTATGCATGAGATAACAACAAGTGTAAAATCTCTCACTAATTAGTAATTTGCAGCAAAAACTCCTTCCTCTCATTTTGAAGTGTGGAAAACCCAACCCTTAAAGGCTCAATTACCACAAGCCCTTTAGGATGCCACAAGAACTACAAGATACAGCTTTTTTTAAAAAAAGTCATGCTCCAAATATTTACTGGTGGGTGAAATAAAATGCAATAAAATACAAGTTTCACAAGATACTGAAACAGAAAGACCTGGGAATATAAATATGCACTTACCTTCCTTTTTACTATTCTCTTTTAAACATATCTTGATGGCTTCTAATGCTCTTGGACTGGTAAAAACTAGGCCTCCGTAGCACTCTGGGTGAGAAAGCTATTTATGAACAACAAATTTAAGAAGTAAACAAAAAAAATTAGTAAATTAATTGAAAAATCAGGTTGAGGAATTATTTATTACCTTGTGGAGAACAGAACAGCTTCAATAAGTGTCTGAAATACCTGTGCCTATCTATACTCCATGAACTGAAAGGTGAATTTTTTCTGGCCAGCTCAATTCTCCGACAAGGATGGACAAGACCCCTGATGTTGTGCAACCACCGGATTGTGCCGTACACGACGTTTCATTAGACCCAGCCAAAAAAGGTCCCACAAAGGGCACGATTAAGCCAAGGCAACACACAGGATCTTGGCAACCAGGGCCTAAATTGTGCTGAAAACAAGGCAAGTGAAATAACATCAAACTTACCTTTTCAAATAAGCTCTCAAGAGATAGGAATTCAAAGGACAGAACTGGGATCAACGTCGCTTCAAGGCCGTACGATCCCAATTCCTGTCAAGAAAAGGGTTGCAGCTCTTGAAATAGGTTCCCAAAAGCAGTTTTTTTCCTCTTTCAAAGAACTGACTAAGCCACCACAAGTATTTTTTTTTTCACTAAAGCAAAATAAAAAGGCATTTTATTTCATTTTACTGGTAAATCTAGTTTGGGTTTGGCAGTTATTTATTATTACAACACACTACTAAGAAGCAACTGTGGAACTGAGACCTCCTGAGTTACAGGTAACTCTGAATTCCCCACGAGACAAACAACCCCCAGTCCTGCAAATATTTCTGTACATCTCTAATTCTGTAAATGAGTTTCTTCTAAATGATACATTCTTCTAAGGAAATAATTCTTCTTGGACAGAGATCCTTCAGCGGAACTGCTCTCACAGTAAGACTCACATGACTAAAGGCAGCAGCAGGAAGGACTCCACCAACAATTAACCTTTTACATTCCCACGAAGAACATCAACAATTTTTGCAACCTTAATTGTATCCATATGAGCATAACCAATTAATTCAAATTAAACTGGTTTAATATCAGTACTTTGCTGAGAGCTTTAACAATGAATTCAGTGAAAATGCCCTATAATTAATTCATTCTTTGCAGTGAGAGCACATTTACTTGGACACTTTTTCTCTTGGCATAATTTCAGACAAGTACTCCTAGTTTGGATTATTTTCCTCAAAAATACCATCAAACATCCTCTCCTAATTTTGACTCAGCATGTTTTCCACATGAAACAGTTGCATTCATGTGATGCTGTTATTCAATAGTGAAGTGAGCCATTTGTTGACTTTTTTTAAGTTTACTCACTTTAATATATGGATCTGGTCCCGAATCTTTGTCTTTGGGGTCCTTCAGCAGCAGAACCTTCATTGTTCACCACGTAAGTGCAGCAGAACCCTGAAACACAAGAATGGATTTGTCTCAATTAGATCTAGAGGACTTTTTACTTGCCTTTAAGAGCCCGGCTCCAAAGGACTGGGGTGCTACCACTGCTCCCTACACAATGAGTAAGCAGTTCTGGGCATTCTCTGGGCAGGAATACCCACCCTGATAAGGCCAAGAAAGAACATGTGCCCTTAGATAACACTGCTCAAGGAACAGGCTCCAATGACAGTCATCAAGGAGAACACACTTTAAAGAGTATTTTGTGAAAGCAGCAACAACCCCTCCAATGCCATCACGTTCTGCGCTGTAATCAGCTCTCCTATCTATAAAAAAAGTTATTTATTCTAGTCATTTCCATGCTGGTTTTCACCCTCTGCTCGTCACAGGGCGCATGCAAAGGTATTGATTTGATTTGATGCATTTTGGGGGTCTCAGACTTTTCAAAAGGCAAAACAGTGCTTCAGCGTGTATTTTTTTTAAATACAATATATGTGTGTCTACCTGAATATAATACATTTCATCTTAATATTCATATGCTTTCTTCGATGCACCTCTAGTTAACAACGCTAAACTGAAAACACCCATTCTGCCATTGAAATAGATCACAGTTCTCAGTACTTGACAGGGTGACTTTGGTGCTGAATTCAAAGTTATAAGCAAACATACCAACCATAAAAACAGAAATCCATTCTCTTAGTGCACTTTTACCCTAATTATCCGCGTGCTACTTTTCTCAGAGACTACAAACTAGCAAATTCTCTTTAAAATAAATAAAGGATCGAATATTTGACCACAATTAATAACCAGAGAAGATGAAACCCCCTCCTCTAAGGGTGGCATGGAGTATGGATCAGAAACCCACCAAACTCCCAGATAATCTCACACACATAATTAAATTAAACAACAGCAGAAGGTTTGAGAACAATTCCTGCACTTCGGGCGTCCAAGTCCCAAAACCCAACACCAAAACTGGTTCAGAGCAGCAGCAAAGGGCTCTGACCCTTCTACTGCATCACACACTTTTACCAAAAGTGATGCTAGTAATTAAAAATTAATTTCAAACATATATATAGACACAGACTGCGGTTTTAGTGCAGCAGGAAAACCAGGACAATTCATCTTCCTGCACTCAGTTCTCTCCCTGTCCATCATTATCCACACCTTGACAATGGCCCAAGTGCTCCCAGAAATCTCAATAAAAAACCCAAACAAAGTCCCTCCTGAGTGGGCCGGGTACGTGTTTCCGTGGGCGATGCTTTTATCAAGCACACACTCACGCGGTGCCGTCCCTCGCTGCCTCCCGTGCGCTCCTCCGGGCCCGGGGGTGCTGTGCCACCCCCTGTGCCACCAACCCTGTGCTGTGACACCCCCTGTGCTGTGCCACCAACCCTGTGCTGTGCCACCCCCTGTGCTGTGACACCCCCTGTGCCACCACCCCATGTGCCACCATCCCTGTGCCACCCCCCTGTGCCAGCCCGCTCCCAGCCCGCAGCTTTCCCTGCTCTCAGCTCCCACCCCCGCTCGTTCCAGCGCCGGGAATGCTCGGCACGGCCCGGCCCTTCCCGAGGGATCGCCGGGGCCGGGAATGTCCCCGGGGCCGGGAATGTCGCCGGGGCCGGCAGCGAGCGGCCTGCCCGCGGCTGGGACACGGGATTCCAGGGGGAGGGAGCGGGATAACTCGGGATTCCAGGGGTTGGAAATGACACGGGATCACAGGAAGGAGGGCGGGGATAACTAACTCGGGTTCCTGCCGGAGGAAGTGACCCGGCGGCGCGGGCAGGAAATCCGCCGTGCGGGCCCGGCCGCGCCTCCCGCGCGCTGTCGCGACATATCGCGACACGGCGGGCACACAGGGCCATGGCCACGCCGGCCAAGCGGAGAGCGCCGGGAGGGGCCGGGCNGAAGATGTTTGGGAGAGGGTTTAGGAGAGGGCTTGGGAAGGTGTTCAGGAGGATGTTTGGGGGGGATGCTCCTGAGAATGTTCCTGAGGGAGTTTGTTTGGGAGGATTCTTGTTTAGAAGGATGTGTGGGAGGATGTTCAGGAGGGTGTCTTAGGGGGATGTTTGGGGGATGTTCCTGAGGCTGTTTGGGGGGATGTTCGGGGGGTCTGTTCATGAGGATATTTGGGAGGGGGGTTGTTTAGGAGGGAGCTTGGGAAGGTGTTTAGGAGGATATCTGGAGAATGTCTGGGGGAATGTTCCTGAGGGAGTTTGGGGAATATCCAGGAGGGGTGTTTGGGAGAGGGTTTGTTTGGGAAGGGTGTTTGTTTGGGAAGGTGTTCAGGAGGATGTCTGGAGAATGTTTG
Source organism: Sclerurus mexicanus (assembly GCA_013396755.1). Taxonomy (NCBI): domain Eukaryota; kingdom Metazoa; phylum Chordata; class Aves; order Passeriformes; family Furnariidae; genus Sclerurus; species Sclerurus mexicanus. Next base: position 419,851 of record VWZF01006588.1, read on the forward strand.
GGAGGGATGTTCCTGGGGGAATTTGTTTGGGAGGTGTTCAGGAAGAATGTCTGAGGAGGATGTTTGCGGGGATGTTCGGGAGGGTGTTTGTTTAGGAAGGTGCTTAGGAGGTTGTTTGGAAGGGGGTTTGTTCAGGACAGTGCTTGGGAAGGTGTTCAGGAGAATCTCCTGAATTCTACCNGCGGGCACACAGGGCCATGGCCACGCCGGCCAAGCGGAGAGCGCCGGGAGGGGCCGGGCCGGAGAGCCCCCCGGGAGAGGGGTCCGAGGGGTCCGAGGGATGCGGGGACTCGGAGCCGGAGGAGCCGATCGATGAGGTGAGAGGGGAGAGGGGGAGGGACACGGGGCTGAGGGAGGGAGGGTGTGCGGGGCTGTTCCTGAGGGAGGATGTTTGGGAAGGAGGTGTTCGGGAGGATACTTGGGGGGTGTT
>VWZF01006588.1:420438-445325 GCA_013396755.1 Sclerurus mexicanus
GATGTTCCTGAGGGTGTTTGGGGGGATGTTCGGGGGGTCTGTTCATGAGGATATTTGGGAGGGGGGTTGTTTAGGAGGGAGCTTGGGAAGGTGTTTAGGAGGATATCTGGAGAATGTCTGGGGGAATGTTCCTGAGGGAGTTTGGGGAATATCCAGGAGGGGTGTTTGGGAGAGGGTTTGTTTGGGAAGGGTGTTTGTTTGGGAAGGTGTTCAGGAGGATGTCTGGAGAATGTTTGGGAGGGATGTTCCTGGGGGAATTTGTTTGGGAGGTGTTCAGGAAGAATGTCTGAGGAGGATGTTTGCGGGGATGTTCGGGAGGGTGTTTGTTTAGGAAGGTGCTTAGGAGGTTGTTTGGAAGGGGGTTTGTTCAGGACAGTGCTTGGGAAGGTGTTCAGGAGAATCTCCTGAATTCTACCTCCCAAGGGGGCATGTACCTGTTTTCTACGTTCCAAACAGGCCTTTAACACTGTTCTCCCAGCGGGCAGCAAGGACCATGACCTCAGTGTGGCACTGGAGAGAGTTATGAGGCTGAATTGGTGACAGAAGCTAGGCTCAGCTGTTGTTCAGAAAGTGGAATTCAAACAGGCAGTTCAAAAGCAAAGTAAATTCGGATGATCTTGAACAGAGGTTCACTAAAGAATAGGTAACCTTGGCAGGCAGTACTTCTAATGTAGAATACCAGTAAAAATATTGGGTAGGCACCCAGCATTTGTTCTGGAAGGAGAAGCAGCAATTCCCATTCTGCTTTTGCTGTGACTGGGTCTCATCATGCGCCTGCTGAGCAGATTTCCAGAGAGGGGTTAATGATGCCATGAGGATTTGAGAAAATAAGTATGGGTTTGGATGTAGTTATTTAAATGTCTGCAGCAATCTTCATCCTGAGCAAAGGCATTACAGCCCAGACCTGCAGTTTTCAGAGTTAAAGTGCCTGGATAACCTCTCTCTAGTATGAGTCTTTGAGACTACAATAAGCATAATTGTGTGAACCAGATTGCAGGAGCAAAGCATTAAAGGTAATTTAGTCTTAAAAGGTTGCTTTTACAGGTGCTCCCTAAAGATCACCTGTAAAATGAAGAAGAAATGATAACTGTAACAGTGCTGAGATTACTGCAAGTTGGAAATAAGTTCCATCTGTGGTATTTACCATTACTTGTCTTCAAGTGTAGCTTTGTTTTTATAGGGGTTCTTGCCAAGTGTGTTTGATATTCTCTCTTTTTCTTCTTCATAGGAAGTGAACATTGAATTCGAAGCACATTCCATATCAGACAATGACTACAATGGGATAAAGAAGTTACTACAACAGGTACTTTCACTACTTGTTAGCTTGGTTGATATGTCCATTGATAAATAATACCTAAAGAGTTACACAAAGACATCAGTTCACATTCTCTGTGTTGATTTATAGTTTTACTGTTCTTCAGTCAAGTGATGGAGATTAAACAGTTACAGCCACATGTGAACATGTGTCTCTTAAACCATGGTTTCAATACTTGCCCCAGTGAACTACAGGACCGTTCTTTCACAGTGTGTTTGATCTTTCTGTCTTCATGGTGTTAATTGCTCCCCAGAACACTTCCTCCTATGTCGATCAGCTTCCTGGAGGAGCCCTTTTTTTCTTGTAAATTACAGTAAAAGGTGTAAATTGAAAAAGCAGGCAAATAAGTAATGTGTCTGTTCAAGCTGGCAGCTCCCAGGTTTTTTTTGGCTGTTTCTGTTACAAGCCTTTGCTCAGCAAGGGACCTTAAAGATCATCCCTTCCAACCTGGCCTTGGACACTTCCAGGGATCCAGGGGCAGCCACAGCTTCCAGATCATACCAAACTCCAGAGGATACCAGGTGTGGAAATACCAGTGTGCGGGGGGTCCAGGAGAAAGCACTTCAAGAAGCTGATTTTTAGTCTTTACAGTATTATATTGAAGGAAATTAAATGAAACCCCCCCACTAAATAGGAAATAAAAATGGAACAAAGTATTCTATAACAACTTAGAGACATTACTGACTTTATTTGCTACCAAGTGGCCCAGGAGACACCAGCAGTGCCTAAAACTTAATACTTGTTTCCTGTTTTCCAGTTGTTTCTGAAAGCTCCTGTTAACACTGCTGAGTTAACTGATATATTAATACAACAGAACCATATTGGAAGTATTATCAAGGTAAGACAGAATTTTTGTTTGTAAATTAAGTACAATACTTTTTATGTTGAAGTGACATAATTTCTGTATTTCAGAAGGAGATATGTCTGTATCTTTTTTGTATCTTGCTTTTTTTTTTTTCTGTGAGAGTAATTCTGTGGGAGCTGAAGTTTTCCATGCCTACTTTCAACCAAAGAATGAATTTGATCTGGTTTCCTTTTACATCTGGAAGTCTTTTCACTCTCTGAATTTAGTTGTAGTGGAGTAGTAATGCTGAAAACGCTGTGGGGAAGTTTGTTACCATGTCCATAAGACTTTTTGTCCTGTGCCAACAGTTTTTTCCATCCGGGTTTAATATGATCCTTCTATTCCAGCTGCATGACCCCCAGTTGTTTCCCCAAGTTTTTTATTGTGGAGTTTTGTTGAGCTCTTTGTACCTTTCTTTATCAAAACTTTATTGCTCTGTGGTTTTTAAGACACTGCAGGTTTGCTTCCCTACTTTAGCAACAGAAGATAATTGCTTTTGCTTAAGATATTGCCATCCCTTGGACTGCGCTGCTGCTTATGAAATGTGAGCTGTCAAATTTCAGTGCCTTTCAAAAGGCCCTGCTGCAGAAGATGCGTGACCTGGCTCTAGATAAAGCTGGCTCTGAGCACACCGAGATGTTCAGTGAAGCAGCACCAGAATGGGCAGTTTGTGTGTGGACAGATCACCTGGATTGTTGTCATCTGCTCAGCATCTTCTGGGAATTCAAACAGTTTTGCTGCCAAGTGGAAGTAGAGTGTCAGTCTGAGCTGTTGCTTTTTCTTCCCTTCAACAGCAAGCAGAAGTCCAGGAGGACAGCAGTGATGATGATGAAGATGATGATGAAGTCTTTGGTTTTATAAGCTGCCTGAACTTAACCGAAAGGAAGGTTGGTATTCCTCATTAACATCCAGTCAGTGATAAATGAGCCTGCATCCTGCTTTCTGCCCTGTGTAACAAGCCTGGACAGCTGGATCAGGAATTCCAGTATGGAGGACCACAGTTGTAAAGGCTGCACATTGCTTAGCTTTGCTTTGCAATCTAGTGACTTGCTGAAGGTCAAACACAAAGCAAAGAGTTACAACTAGATCTGATAATTCCAGGGTGGCTGAGCTGTCAGTCTCTTGTATTCCTCCAACCTCCTTCAGGCTGAGGTTCTGCTGGGCAGTGCTGTGGTGTTGCAGCTCCTTGCTGTGTTCCCCCCAGTTCCCAGCCTTTGTTTGCCCTCAGCCTCAGGGCTGGTGGGTGATTCCAGAGAAACTGTGTAGAGCTGCAGAGCCTGCTGGAGGAAACTGCCACGAGGCCTGCAGGGAATCCCCTTGAAGCTGGCAATCAAGGTTTTCTTGTGTAAATAGTTGTTCTGCAAGGTAAAGAAAACACCCCTTACGATTGCAGGGCACACAGTGCGCTGAACAAATCAAAGAGCTGGTCCTGAGCCGGTGTGAGAAGAGCTGTGACCAACGGGTAGTTGAACAGCTGAGTAAACTCCTGAGTGACAGCACAAAGCCTGTGGGTCTCATACTGAGTGAGAGATTCATCAATGTCCCACCCCAGATTGCTCTGCCCATGCACCAGCAGCTCCAGTAAGTTTCGAGGGGATTTCTGTTGCATGATGTTCTCTAGTGCTTCATATTTTTTCAGAAATCTTATGTGTGTAGTGCTCTGTTAAGATGGTACTGTAGATATGGGTAAGGCATGAACAGAAGAAAAAGTAGCTGTGTGTAGTTTATATTTCATTTTTTAGTTAATCTTTGTGTTGCACGTTATTTTCATACTGATCTGGGAAATTCTAAAGATGAGAACCTTTTGCAGGATGCTGATAAGGAACAGCTTGGATGTTTCTGCTCATGTTTTAATGCCTGGCTGTGGAATGGAAGATTTGCATTGAGGGACAGGCTCATTTAAGCAACAAAACAGACCTTTAAGGAATTATTGGATTTGTAAGGGAGGGTTGGTCAGCAAGGTTTTTAGAGAAAGAAATGAGGTGCTCGAAGGCTTACTTTGAGATCACAGCACTTGTCACAGCTCAGATTCAGATCTCAGCCTCCTTCCCCTCAAAGTATTGGAGTGTTGCAGTGACAACATTTAACACAAGGGTGGGCAAGTGTATTCTCTGTGTCTTCAGTTATAATTCCTCATGGAAGTGATACTGTGATGTGTTTTTAAGGAGAATCACTGCACAGACTCTCTACCATGAACAAGATTCGGGTTACCTTGGGGGGTGTGGAGAGACATTGATATGTTTATTGGTTTAAAGTGCCAATGCTATTTATGTACTAGAAATGCATGTGCAAATTGAATTTCTGAGGCACTCCTAAAAGAATAGGCTGAAATGTGAATATCCTTTCTATACTAATACATTGCAAGGTTTATTATGTGCTTGTTTAGGATTTAAATTGTGTATGTAAACGTATTTCTAAATGTGTAAATATTTATTTGTCTTTAGGAAAGAGCTGACTGAGGCACAGAGAACAAACAAACCTTGTGGGAAGTGCCATTATTATCTTCTTATCAGCAAGACCTTTACAGAAGCCACAAAGAGCAATTCTAAGAGGAGGGAAGGGAGAAATCAGCAGAAGGAGGAACTGACATTTGCAAATGCAGAGGAAGAATTCTTTCATGAGGTAACACATGTGATACTTCTAATTTGAAATGTTCATTTTTGTTTACATATCGGCAAAAAAAGGTGTTTTACCTTAATGTTAGGGGGAGCTTTTAACAAGGTATGATCACACCTCTTCTAAATTAAATCCAGGGGGTTTTGGAATAGTGTTGAGAGATGAGCAATGAAGCTCTTTTTTTGTATTGATTTATCTGTTTCCTTCTGGTTACCTGTTACTTTTAAAAAAAGTGCTCAGGATAAAAAACTTCCAAAGATCCAGACAAGAAGCAGCATTTCCCTTTTCTGTCTCTGTTCTACTCAGGGCAAGTATATTAATAAAAAGTGCTAAAATGCTGAGATGAAAATAATACTTCCTATTTACTAAGGCAACCTGCCTTCACGGTTCTGGTCCCAAGCCAGATCAGGTGAGGGGAAGATGCAGGAAATTAAATTAAAAATGTGCTTTGAAATGCAAAGAATTTTTCACTGTTCTTTTTTTTTCTTTTTAAAAGCTTTAAAAGTACTATTCTACAATATTATTGCTTTGTTAAGAGGCCATTATTTTTCATTTCTGGCTGTGCCTACAGGATAAAGCACTGTGTTAATGGCCAAGTTTCCTCTGTGTAATCATTCATGACACTCTGTTGGAGGCTGTGATAGGGCTGTAATTTTATTTCTTGGGAAGAGGGAAAATGTAAGTGGGGGGATTCATTGTTAGATACAGGGGATGCTGTAGCCTCAGTGCAGTAACAAGTTGGGAATTTTCTCTTTGTGTTCCTGCCACAGCAGCTGAACCAGCTGAACCTGAGCTCTGTGTGAACATGGGGTTGAAAAGCTGCCAGGGAGCAGCCCGTGGTGCCCACGTGCCCACGGGTGTCACATTCCAGAAGGGCTGTTTTGGAGTTCTCTCTGCTTTGTTATTTCCACTGGCACTTTAAAGGCTAATTGTGGCCTTTCAGCTAAATTGCAATCATTTGCAGCTCAAGTGGGTAGACTCAAACTGAACATTTTTTAACAGTCTTTCCAGTGTTTGTTAAAAAATTCATTTTAAACGTTATGGGGGGGTGTTAGATGAAGTGGGCCTCTGCACTTAATAATGTGTATGTGTTAGATTAGTGTTGGAGTGTAGATCTTCCCTGATCACACAGAAGGTTAATTAGATTGCCATAAAATAGTACTGAGTGTGGTGAGGCAGAGACTTGCAGCCATATAAAACAGGGAGAAGCCTTTTTGCGCTCAGCAGTTCCCTGTGCTTTATTCTGCTCCTTAAAATTATAACCAGAGACCTGTTATAACCAGACCTGGAATTGATGAAAGGTTTAGGGCTTCCATTGCTCAAGTTGTTCTTGAGCAAAGCCCCTCATTTAATGTGGTGGTCCTTCCAAAATTAAATTTACAGCCTTGCTGTGCTGTTAATGAAAGTAAACCTAAAAGGAGACTGGATTTTAACCTGCCCTGCAGAGAGAAGTGGCTGGGTCGTTTTCTCTACAGTGTTTCAGGCTCACACTTCTTAATCTGGCTTGTGGGAGAACTAGAAATACTTTTATCTACATTTTCCTTATCCATCAGGTATTTTGTCTAGGAAAACTAATAAAAAGGGACTTTATATGCAGTATATATATCCCTGAACAAAAATAATATACATTCTAGACACCTGCCTATTTGGAGAAGCATAAATATGTCTGCTAGTGGCCCCGGCCATCGAGAGCCTTTCCAGGAGCTTTTTGGATTCATATTGGTGCCTATCACAGTAGCTTCTCAGGGTTGGCCTTCCTCAGTGTGGTCATGTGGGATGAACTGCTGCCTTAAACCACCTGAAATGAGGCACAGAAAGAATATAAAGGGGACATGGATCTTTTTTTCCCTTCCGTCTTAGGTCGTTTTTCTGGGGACCTTTCGAGATGGGAGAAACCTTCGTAATAAGCATGGCCATAATAGGTTCATTATTTTTACTTTGTCTAGATGATGTATTATCTTCATGCTGATCAAAGATGTTAACCTGGATGCTTTTATTTCTGTGGTTCAGAAAGCCCTTCTGAAGTTCAACTACTCTGTGCAAGAGGAGAGCGACACCTGCTTGGGCGGCAGATGGTCCTTTGATGATGTACCAATGAAGCCTTGGAGGACTGTTATGGTGGTTCCAGCTGATGGAATTCATGGCATTATGGAGAAGCTCAAAGACTACCTCTCACTCTGAACTCCCCAGCAAACACCAGGTTTTTATAAGGCAGCCCTGCAGAACTCTGAGGTCACAGTATTTTCAGGAGAATTGCTGTTCATTTAATGGTTTTGTGCTGCTCAACTGAAAACAGCCATCAAATTAATATTTTTAAATATTTCATCCTGCTTTACGTTGGTGTCATGGTCAAGCAGTCAATAAAATCCCAGTGTCAAGAGAAAACTTGAAGATCTGCTCTGTGTATTTTTAACCAAAACTAAATCAAGTGGTTTTGTTACGAAATAGTGGATGCAACTCCTTTTGTTGAGAAAAGTGCCTTTTCTTTGTTTTTCTTCTGTTAAATACATTTATGTCAAAAGCTTGAAGTAATTTCATGGGTTAAGGTGGGGAAGTACTTTGCACATATTGCTTTTATTTATATTTGTCCAGTATGAAATATTCCAGTCTAAAATCACTGAATGACACATCTCTGTTCAGTGGGAGTTTCATTGGGAAATTCCTCATTTTCTTTGTTGTCACTGGTAGTTTTCTGTTCCTTCTTCGTGGCTGAAACAGGTGTCAAGTGATTGATCACTTCCTGCAGAATATCCTTGCTTTCACTGGGAGGAAGATTGCTAAAATAATACTGAGGTACCAGCTCTGCGAATCTGGGGAGGAAATGAGACAAAGCATCATTATTCTTTAATTGAATTTTGAAATGTTTGAGTAACTATTTCCACTCATATGCAAAAGATGATGCATAACAGCTACAAAGTTGGTATTTCAACCCAAAATCCAAAATTATCTGCAAGTTACAGTAGTATTTTGTGCTTTCACTAAACTTGCACTTAATGTACTCAGTCTGCTCTTGAGGTGGTTGTTGTTCAGTTCCCAATGCTGCAGATGGCATTAAATAGTAATTTTCCTGGTTTGGAACATATTGGTTCAATACCATTACAGAAAAGGCTCTCCTATACACATGGGAAAGAGAAGAAATAGGACAGTGAAATACATATTCTTGGTGTAAAGAGATTTTTGCAGCAGGAAGACTGTAGTCTCTTTGAATCCATAAACAGCTGGTACAGGATGATTCAGCTGCCTGGGTACAGAAAACATGTTGAGAAAAAGATTTGCTGGAAAATAGGTTTCCGGGGAACAAAGACACTTGCAGCTGGATTAATGTGAGCACACTGCTCTGTTATCTCTTATTTCTTTGTTTCTGTATATTTTACTTTGTCAGAAAGTTGTGCAACTTCCTAAGGGGTTTTTTTCAGCTGGTTAGTTACAGTGGCAGATGTTGAGACTTAGTTCAGTAACTGAACAGCACACGTTAGAAATACAGAAAGCTGACTTAAGTCATGTTCTGTTTTGCACAAAAGGAGTGGTGAGGGTGTGAGATCACAGCTCTTCCCTTGGTTAATCATTCGGAGCTCTGATTTTGAAGGAAAATGAAGGCATTAAGCAAAGCTACACAGTGACAGAACAATACTGGCAGCAAAGACATAACATTTATCCCACATACATTCACTAGAGAATATAAAAGGTGTGAAAAGCAAGAATTTCTTCATCTTCCAGTGATGCAACTCCTCTTGCTTGACTAGGTATGAAGATTTTCCTTTTTTATGCCTATTTTACTGGTTTATTGTTCTTTATCCCCCCAGAGTGATGATGTTGTGGTACAGGCAGGAGGGAAGAAGCAGTTTCATCATGGTTAACTTACAGGTCGGGGGATATCTCGGAGATGACTCTGATGGAATTGTCTTCTGAGATACTGAACTCATGGAATACCACCCACTCAGGAATCCTCCTGGAGTTATGGTAGGATGAGGAAGGGTGCAACTGAGCCACTTGTTTGTGTGTCAGCATTAAGTAGTTCCCTGAACCATCCACATCACGAGCAATCTAAAAGGAATAATGCAGGCAGTTATCCACTGCTTGATTGATCAGTGTTTGCCTAGTATATTAAACCCAGAAATTAAACTTGCCTTCAGACACTCACAACTGGAGAGGCTAAACATCTTCCCAAATTTGTGTGGGGAAGCTGGGGCTGGATACCATGACGTGAGGCTTAAAGAAATGCTGATCTGTATATTTGAAAGGAAACTGCAACAAATGATGGCAGGCGAGTACAGAAGTACCTGAACTTGGCTTTGGAGGCTCTGGGTGAAAACATGTATTCTTAAAGATATATTCTTTAACGTATATACTCTTCAGAGAGTATAAAATACAGTGTGTGGCAGGACACTTGAAACTGTGTGGTTTGGAGGGGTCATTCCTGTGTTGAGATGGAGCACAGGGATGTGGAGGAAAGCGTGTGTTTAAATGGGAATAAATTAACCTCTTGTTTATGTTTGCAATTGCAGTTAGAGTACCTCACTAGGCTGAGATGAAACAAGCTGTGTATTATGTACACCTAAATATATTCAAGTCGGTTCTCTGTTTCCAGGGTGTTTTCAGGAAAACACCTTCAAAAAGGAAATAATGTCTAAGAGAATATTGCAAGTTAGAAGAGTTTTTTGAGGTAAAAGATTTCTTTGAGTGAAAGCCATCTTGACAGTTTTCTTATTGGTAATTTCTTGTTCTGTGATAGCTGAACCCCAGAGAAAAGGCTGGAATGGACAGAAATGTTTGATACACCATGAAAAAAATGTCTTTTATCCTTTTTGGTGACCAAGAGGTTCCACTAAGTTAAGTTCTCTGAAAGCATTCTATATAATTTAACCATGCAGCACAATGAAACCAAAATATTTTTCCTTACATGCATGAAGTAACCAGATAAGAGAGCTTTCTTAATGCTTAGAACATTTTCTTCTGATCCAAAGCTTGGCTCTGAAATGGGGAGCTCAATGCGCTTCATAATCTCCAGCAGCTCGTCTCGGATGATCCCTGCCATCCTCAGAGCAGCACAGCTCAGGGAATAATCACCACACCACTGCTCAGGGCTGCAGGCTGGGGAGGCAAAAACAGGAGATGGGCTGAAAGCAAAGTCTTCCTGAAAGGTACAGCCCACAGGGATCCTGCTCTGAAATGCTTTTACTGGTGCAATGGGTTAAAAACATTTTGGAGGGAGTCGCTGTGTCAGGACTGGCCAGAATTCTGGGAATGAGCCACACGGATGGCTTAGGCTCACTGGTGTTCCTTGGGAAGTCAGTGGGCAATTCTTGGTGTCCTCACTTAGTTTTGTAGAACTTTAACTATTTCTGAATAAACTCCCTTCTTTGGTCTATCAAAAACCCATCAGAATTGGGGGCTGAGGGAATCAAGGCCCTCCTGAACTCTGTTTGTCCTTTCACATCTTAAACCTGAGTTTGGGATTTTACAGAGGGAACCATCATTCTGGTTGGGCACAGTGTCGGTGCAAATGACAACTGGAATAGTGCTCATGGATCCTGGTTGGATGAGGGATGCTCTCCTGGGTCGTTTTCAATTACTTAATAAATTCATATTCATAAACTAAAATATATAACTGATAATCTACTTAGCAGTAGCCACTCTCATAGGTTTCTCCCTGCAAATCAGCAATTCTGGAAGGAATCGTTCAGGAAGGGTTTATGAGGTCACAGCAGCTGATCAGATCTTTGGTTTGCTTTTCCCCAACTGGTTGCAGTGTATTTCATTCTGGTACGGGCACACCCACCTTGGTCTGTGGAGTTGGCACTGGCTTCCTTGAAGGCGTTGAAGATGTTGATAAGGGTAAAGTGATCTCCTGCAGGGTGGGAGAACCTTCTCCAGCAGCTCAGAGCCATCTCCTCTGTCCCAGGAGGGGCTTCTAAGAAGCAGCTGGGAGCTTAGGAAAAAATCAGCACAGTGGTTATGTTGGGTTTTTCCTTCCTGCTGAAGAGCTGAACCTGCTTGTTCACTGAGGGTTTATTTGTGTGGATTCCTTTCAGTCTCTTGTGTGGTTCAGGTGTGCTGTAAACACAGAGGGAGGGGAGCAGCTCTCCTAGAGTGATGCCAAAAATGCCCCAGAGTGGCACGATCCAATTTAGCCAGAATCCAAGAATATGGTTTATTTAATACACGAAAACCCCCTAAATCTTTAGATGTAATCCCTTAATTTGCCCCTAGATGACAAAATTTGTGCTTTCCAATGCATTTTACTTCTGTTCTGTCATTGGAGGTGGTTAGGCTTTTTTAAAACTACATTGTGCCTATGTTCAGTCATTTACATTTGTTACATGTAGTTAAAAAATCTATCACAAGTTTAGGCCCACTGTTAAAATCAACCCAGCCTGGACTTAAAGTTGTCCTATAAAGAGAACAATCAGTGCAGCTCCATATCCTGTGGGCTCGTGTCCTCCTTACCTCAGACTCCGAGGTTATGTTCGTTTTATAAAATATTTGAAGCAGAGAGACAAACTCACAAAGTAATTCTTTGTAGGTCAACAGTTCAGTATTTTTTATAACTAAAACTTCCCCTTTTTTGTTGCTCCAATCTGTAACAAATGTGGATTAATGAGATGAGTAAATTCATTTTGAAGGGATGTTTCTGACAGTGGGAGCATGGAAAGGGAATGCTACTTACGGAGTCATTACTTATGTTTTTTTGCATAGCAAGACAAGACTTAAACGGCTAAAGATTTTAATGTGTTTGTAATTTGCTTTTGTAGATAAGCTTGGAAAGAGAATACATGGATTTTTGGCAGGTGGCACAAGGCATGCAGCAGGACATGAATTCTGGTACCTGTTACCATGGCTGCAATGGTGAGCATCTCATCCACACACTCGAATTCACACGAAGCCAGAAGGGACTTGGACAGCTGTGGGTCCAGGGGAAATTCTGACATAATAATTCCAAATTCAGAGAGGTTCCCATTGTTATCCAGGGCTGCCAGATAATCCAGATCTTCCAAAGCCTGCATCAGGCTTTCAGGAGCTGAGGAAGACAACAGAGAATTCAAGTTCTTGAGAATGGCTCCCTAGAAATGAGTGTCTGAACTCGCACTGTAATATTTCAGCTGTGTATTTCCTCTGTGAAAACGACAGAAGTCAACTTCTTTTATTTGACAGTGAGTAAGAAGGGAAAGTAATACATGAACGGAAGGCTGAGAACATTCTGGAGGAAGGAAATAAGAGGTAACACTCACAGAGCTGCAAATAACTTTGTTCCTAATTTTTATGTCTGAGTGGTTTCTGTCAGAAGCCCAGATTAAAAGCTGAATAATGTATTGCCCCCAGACTGTGTCAAAACTCCTTCCACTACTGGCAGCCCTCAGGTATTTTTTTGTGGTTTTCTGTATTCTTTTTAAAGAGGGTGCTCACATTTGAGGGATGCTGAGAGACAGAACAGCTCTAGGAAAGAGCTTTTTAACCAAAATACAGGCAATTACAGAAGTTGTAACTGTATTATCCTTACAGGAATTTGGAGTTCTCTTGGTTGCCTTTTTTGTTAACAGTTACTAACCATTGTTTCTCATGATGTCAGAAGAAAAATGGAAGGTGGTAAAAGAAAATGTCCCCTTAGCAATTGGCTGTGCTTTGTCCACAAAACTAAATGTTCAATTTTCACTTATTGGAGGTTATAACTTCTTTACAGCCTCCATAGGTAGAAGTGAGAGCAGTTAGGTGAAAAAAGTAGTACAGAAACATTTTATATAGGAATATAGGAAAGTTATTATAGGCATTATATTATTATATATTATTACAGCATTATTATGGAAATTATATTATTATATATTATTATAGGATTGTTATAGGGATAATATAAATATAGGAATATGCCCAGAAAATATGTCAGGAAAATATCCTGGAAGGACAGGACTGAGCAAATAAATAGTTCAGATGAGAACTTGAGCAGGTCTGCAGGAAATCTGATGATGATAAAAGTAGGTCCCTTTGGCCCGACAAGCCAAAAGGCTTCATGTGTGTGGTGGCTGCAGCTCTGGGGCTGGAGAGGGAACCTGGAGGCTGAGTGGGAGTTGTCAAGCCTATGATGCCCTAAGACTTTTAAGATTTGTAGCATAGAGATTTTTAATACAGCTACATGGTTTCTAACACTTTAAAATAGCAGTTAACAGTTACTAACCCCCTTTATATCAAATCCATCAAATTTTGTTCAATATTCTTTTGGAGGGAAAAAGATTTTAGCAAAGACATCTTATTTGGGACACAGATTTAGAAGGACATTACCAGGTCTCACTGTAGTCAAAGCAGAAGGCCCAGAAAGCTTGGAGGAGCTCCAAAGAATGCATGTGATGTGAAGATGATGATGGTGAAGAAGGAAGGGGTCTTGAGACCAGAATATTCTCAGCGGGGATATATCCATTAAGTATGATAATTAATTAGTGTTATGAATTTGTAGGAGCTTTATAGTGTATCATGCACTTGTGTATTCATTGCACTTTAAAGCACTTTTAATTAAGGACCTGCTCTCTGTTTTATCTCTATTACTATTTTCTCAAAAGCTTTTTCTTTCATTTTAGGCATCACCTACACTCCAAAAAATAGTTGCTAGAGCATGAAAGACATTGGTGGCAATTTGGGAGCTCTTGAAGTGTGAAGGGTCTTTCCTCCCAGCCCTTTTCAGAGGTGGGTGTCTATCCCAGCTCTTACTGCAATGGTCAGTGTGTGTGTGGGTGCCACTGCATTTATATCCATAACTGTTCTCTGGTCATTGCAGCAACTCCCTCCTTATCCCAGTTTCAGGAACGGTTGGATTTTTACTCTGTGTTACGGATAACAAGTTCAATTCTAGTCCCCTTGAAGCTGGTGGCAAAAATTCCACTGCAACAGGACTTGGCCTCCTCCCCAGCCCTGGAAGTTAATGAATGCACTGGCACTTTGTCAGCCTTCTGTGGGCTGCTGGCAGTTTGGATAGCAATGGGAAAAAAACCTCTCAGTAAAACAACCAAGCCACAAGCACAGCTGCCCACACAGGCAGGGGGTGTCTTTGGTACCTTCCTTAGGTGACCAGCAATCATTTCTTGCGTTCATTAGGAGTGGGGCTGTGTCTGGCAGGCTACTTCTGAGCACCACAGTTAAAAGCAAAGCAATAATGAGCTGGGAGGTCCCATTTAGCCGTAACTGCACAACTGCAAGAAGATCTTGAGATGAGCTTTTTGCTTCACTGGCAGTGAAGTGTTAGTTTGTTGCCACCTCCCTCTAATTAACTATCTATAATTAAGTAAAGGAAAAAAAAAGTGAAATGGGAGGCAAACAAGCAGCTGTTGTTTTTAACCTTTTTCTGTTACTAATGTCTGAAGGGCAAAAATAATTTCTTATTTCCCCTTACATGAGTTTTTACGCAACTTCACCATGTAAATCTGCCAGTGTTGTGACTTCACTTAATTTTCAGGCAAGTTCTTAGAGGTGTCTGTAAATTCCTGTTAAACTCTGGACTTGCTTCCTTTCACTCATAGAGTTCCTCCCTCTGCCTGTACAACATGAGGGCTTTCTGTCAAGAGACAACATTTATTATCGGATATGTGAGGTTTAATGGGGTAAAAGATGAGCCCTTGGAAAAGCTAAAGCATCTGACAAGAAAATACTTAGGAATTTTAAAGAAATTAAAAGGTGATGATGACTAACATCCAGTGACAGGAAATAAATATCAGTGCCTGAAAATACAGGGAGAATAAAATGGTCCTTCCGATACATAGTAATTGCTAGGAAATCATGGAAAGCTAATTTCCAGGAATCAACAAAGTAGTTTGTGCTAGAGCTTACAAAATATATGGTTTTATGGCAGCCAATTTCAATCCCCTGATGGCATCAGTAATTTGCATTTTTATGCCCTAGAGTTAGTTGTCTTGAGATTTATAAGCACAAATTACTTCCCTGTCTTGCTATGAGTGTTCTGAAAATAGAAAAAGAAGACTCCTGAAGTTTTATTGCTCTAGAAAGGACAAAATAGTAAAGGATTAGAGCAGGTGGAGGAACAGTAAAAAATAAAAAATACAGAGTAGGGCTTTCAGATGTGGGTCTGCATTTTGAGGTATAAAATCAATAAAAAGTCAGTCTTGAAACAGCAAATGCTCACTGGGGAGTTTCTTATGGTGTGATCCTATTTAAATAAAACCTGTGACAAACCAAAAGAAGTGGAGGTGCTTAGAAATGGAAAACTCAAAGAACAGAAATGTGTGTTGTCTTATAATAATTTCTAGCAAATGTCATTATTTTTAGGGTTTTATGCTAAACCAGCCACTGCTGCCATCAGGGGTGAACCACAAGGTTTGTGACTCCACTGCTGCTTTCAGTTCAAGAGAAGCTCCCAAGATGTGTCCTGTGCTTTCAGCAGGAAACTGTCACATCCCTGGAATTTCAAAAGGTATTTCCTGATCTGGTATTTTCTTCCCCGTGTCTGTGTTCTTTGGCTGCTCAAGTCTGGGTTGCTCTGGGCTTGTTTCAGGAAACCTGATCACTTTTACAGAGATACAGATCCTGCTCTTGATCATTCTTATCCTTAGTAAAACAAATATAGAACTGAATGTTACTGTTAGCACTGAAATCTCAAGCTACTTAAAATTACATTCTTTGTTTCAGTTTTTTTTGTAACTTTGACATGAACAGATTAAATTATGTCTCTAGAGGTAGCTGCACCTGTAATCTTCTCAGTATCACATCCCACCTGGCTAACATTAAGTGCTCAAGGGGTGTTCAAATAAATACTAAAGTATTATTCTTCTTGCATGAGGAGCAAGTGATTCAGGGATGTGGTTAAAGTTCTATGGTAAGTGAATATTAGAGGTAGGAAACTCAAATGTCATGATTTTTGATAGTCTGTTTAATTGCTAGATTGTGCTCATCTGGAGGATCCACAGCCCCTGTGTTCTGGTCTCCTACTCCGTGCAGATGTTGAGTAAGTAAAATATCTTTTTCTTGGTAGATTTTTCTTTCCATGGAAAGAACTGTTACAAAGTTGGAGCTGACAGAAATGTCAGGTGAAGGGATGTTGTCTTTAAAGAGCTGATTCACTGCCTGGCAAACCACAAGTTTTCCAGCCCCTGTTGGGCTGAGCAGCAGGAAGAACTGCCAAGGTAATTACTGCAGGGAGAGCAGTGCTGGGGAATGGTGCTTGCTGCTACTGTTTTTTAACAGTGCTCCTTGGATAGCAAACTGGAGATATGGAGCAACATAGTGCCAAGTTTTCCTCAAATCATGCCAAGGTTTTTCTTCTCCAAGCACAAGCTTCTGTGTGCAGGTTCCATCCTGATTTTCTTTTTTCCCCTGTCACTGAGGTAGGATTTTTCATGAGTCTGTCTTGCTCTGAAGCCACCAGCTCTCTATAACTATTTCTTTGAAATTATAGTTGATCATTAAAAACTACTTTTCCAGGCTCCTATTTTGTAGTCTTTCCGTTGGCCCTTAAGCTGCTTCATCACTCCTCCAGCCTGGCTGGTCACAGTCCCTGCTCTGCTTTTCTGACAGCAGGGACAGGCACTTTCCTGACCCAATACTCTGGATAAGATCTGCACGCCAGGGACAGAACTGACTCATTAGTGACATTTGGTTTCTGTCTGCTCCGTGCCACCCTCCGAGCACCTCCACGACTGTGCAACATGTATATCCAGCAAGAGAACAATTTAAATAATATTATATAACATTACTGGCCTACTCCTTATTTTTCACCTTAGAGATGGTTTGGGTTGGAGGGACCTCAAAGCCCCTGCAGTGCCACCCCCTGCCACGAGCAGGGACACCTTTCACCGGCCCAGGTTGCTCCAAGCCTTGTCCAACCTGGCCTTGGACACTTCCAGTAGTGGGGCAGCCACAGGTTCTCTGTGCAACCTTTGGGATGCCCTTTGTGATTCCAGCTCTAAGGAACTGGCTCCTTGCAGTGGGGTTTGTGCTCAGTGAGCTGACTCACTGCCCTGTCCCTGGTGCCCCCTGTCGCATGGATACAGGACTGCTGCCCTTCCTGTGTTTGTGTGCTCTCTGGCCCTTACCTCTTCCAATTCCTTTTATCCTTTTCCACTGATTTGTGGAAAATGAACTATGTTGGCCATGTCTATGCTATCAGAAAGCTTTTCACTAGGAGACATATAATACTGCTTAAC
This sequence comes from Sclerurus mexicanus, assembly GCA_013396755.1. NCBI lineage: Eukaryota > Metazoa > Chordata > Aves > Passeriformes > Furnariidae > Sclerurus > Sclerurus mexicanus. The sequence continues at coordinate 437,351 of VWZF01006588.1, forward strand.
TGATGAAATTCTGCAATTAAACCATCAGAGAATTAACAAGTAAACAGATAATAAATCTGCCCTGAAGTAGTCTCTGTTGAGCAGACCTTACATAGTACATTGAGTTTCTGTCTTTGACAGTCTGTTTCTAATGAAAAAACAAGCAATCATCTTTTTATTCCTCGAACAATTTGAAATTATACATATTTATCTAACTCTTGTTAGATAGGATTTTCTAGAGATACATTCTTGGTGGGGTTGTAATAGCACAGCTCTCACATTTCATGGTATCCATGACCATCAGTAAATACTTTATTCTTAAAGTTGTTTATGGTGATTCTGAGTGAATGCAGAATCTGCAAACTGCCTTCACCTTGATTTCTTACAGAAATGTTACACAGCTTCATCTTTATCCTGATTTGCATAGTTTAAATAAGCATTTCCCTCTGATTTACAGAAACACGTAACATTGCTGCGATCTGTGGGACTGGAACTCTTTTGTCCCATTATAAAACACGGTGAAGATCCACCTGATTAACTGATGGAAATGTAAACGCACCCCTGTTACAGGGGCACAGGAATTCCAGCAATGCACTTCAGAGCTGCAGTGCCAGATACATTTTCATATGGCTCATGAATCCTAAAAAGGGTAACAAGCTGCATTTGCTGCTCTCCATTATGGCCTGAATTAAAAGCAGCAGCTGTAAGCCTGACATGTTTGTTGCTTTCATAATGCTGTAATGAGGCAGAGTTAATCCAGGCTTTTATTTTTCCTCAGAGAGCAGCAGAAAAAAAAACCCCTTGTGCACATTGTTGCTGAGTAGAAATAAAATGTTTTACTGATGTCATTTTTGTTCCTTATCCGCTGTATGTTCTCTACTTCATGTGCAGGAAATGGACTGTGAAGTACTTGGAATTCTTGCTCTGAATTTCAGTGGACTTCTGATTAGTTTGTTCAGCAGTTCCTGCCCAAACCTTAGTCTGTCATCTCAGTGAAAACACTGTTTTGTTTAGGAGAAATTCAGCATGGGTTAAAGAAACCCAGAGCCTCTGTCTGCTCCTATTGCAAAGGCAGGGTGAGAATGTTGGACAGAAAGGGTGCAGAGCAAAGCCTGTGGGAGATGCTGAAGTGTCTTTACTCCCGTTACTCAAAGGAAAATCAAGTTCAAGGAGGTAAAGAGACATGGAATAGTCAAACCCATGGCAGGGGGTTGAAATTAGATGATTGTTAAGGTCCCTTCCAACCCAAACCATTCTGGGATTGTACGAAAGTCTCCTGCTCAGGAGAGGACACTTTCCATCTCTGAGGGCTCTTTTTTCATCCTCTATAACACTGTCCTGCAGTACCTAACCCAGAGAAGGTGTGACATCTATTTGACCTTATAACTAGCAATAAAACCCCTCAGGGCTCCCTTTCAACTGGGTACCAGTGGTGTTTGGACTGGGCAGCCTGTGTGGTTCCAGGGGCAGTCCCTGTTTCTGCTGGGTGCTGTGCTTCTTCAGCCACTGGAGATCAGTGTGGCATTGAGTGGCCATGGCTGGTGGGGTCTATGACCCAAAGCTGTTGGTAGGATGAAGGACCCAAATCCCATCCCTGGAAGTGCTCAATGCCATGTTGGACGGGGCTCTGAGCAACCCGATCTGGTGGAAGGTGTCCCTGCCCATGGCAGGGGGCTGGAACTGGATGATCTTTAAGGTCCCTTCCCACCCAGACCAGTCTGGGGTTTATGTGCTGGAAAGCCTGACATGTGTTTTGAGTTCTCTAAGTTGGTCTAAGACAATAACTGAGTCCCCTCACAAATTCCTTCCTTCAGTATTGCTGTTCCCAGCAGGTCCTTCAAAGTGTGTTCTGATGCTGTGAGGTTTACAGGCATTTGGGGGGGATTCTGGGAGGGAATCAACTTCAGTGCCAGTAGGAGAGAAGTTCCAAAGTGGAAGGAAGGCCAGAGTGTGACCTGTGCCAGGGTGAAGGAAGAGCTGTATGAGACCACTAAAACTCTGTCCCAAATCTTTAATTGTGTGGGGCCTAAGATGGGAAGGAGACCAGGACACGGTGCAGACTTTCCCATCTCCTTTCAGGGGACCCCTGCAGAGTTTGTGGGATTTTTCCTTTGTTCAAACAGTTCATCCAACATTCCTCACACCATTCCATAATTCCTAAAACTATTCAGTCCTTGACCTCCCACTTTCGAACGAGTTAGCAAAACCTTTTTCCTGTTTAATGCCCATCCAAGGAATGCTGAATACATTCAGCAAATGCCTGTATGATTTGTACACATCAGCACAATGGTTTCCTTCAGCTGCATAATCCAAAATACAGACAAAACTTCCAAGTCCTACAGCTGAGAAATCCTGAAATGCCTCTGGCATTTCGTCTCCCTGAATGCCTTCTCCATTGTGCCTTTAAATCCCAAAATGCTGAATGCTTTTCCTGGTGTAATTTGACTAATGAGTTCTACAGTTCGAGAACAACTTTCTTCATATCCAGTCAAAAAACTTGTATGTTTTAGTATCTTCTTTTTTAACATAAAATGCATTTTAAATTTGAGTAGAAGCCAGCTGTATTCCATAAGCATTTTCCATGCAGGTTTCCTCGATTCAACACAGGAGGGGACACTCACAAGGCCAAAATACTTTGATTCTCATCAGTCTTTGCTCAGACTGGCAATGTTTTTTTCATATTATAGGCATATTTCTCCTAAACAGGCAGACAAGGGAAAGGTAGAATAAATTTTTCTTAAAAATTCCACTTCCAATCTATTACAGTGGGAATCATCCAGCAGTGGGAATTAAACTCTTCATTACTGATTAATTACAGTGCATGACAAATGATCGTTCCAATTTTGTGTATGTGCATAAGGAAAGGCAGGAGAATACAAGAATGCTTCCTATTTGCACTGGAAAATTATCCTGAATGGAGCCATTATCACCCCCAAACCAATGAAATCAGTGCTATTCCCTCTCTCTAATGGCTTTCAAATCAACAGGAAATTTGCAGTGGCACTTGGAGTTTGTTATAGAAAACGCCCTAAATTAAGGAGCCAGGAAAATAAAAAAGCAACTTCCTTCATCCTCTTACCTCAAAATTCAATATATTCCCTGCCTAGCACTGAAAGTTTCTTTGGGTTTATTTTATAAAGAATATTGTCCTTAAGTAACAGCTCATTGTAAATTGGAGGTGGGAGATGCTGGAGGGTAAGAAGGAAGCTCATTTCCTCCACATGTATCCCCCAGGTAACAGCAGTGCTTTATTTGGGTTGTAAACTTTTGATTAAAGGAATATATTTTGTTGGATATCTATGCAATGCCTTATACAATGGGACACACATTTTCTTTGTGTTTTCCAGGAAAATAATATGAAACCTAGATGAGGAGATATTTGGAATATTGATTTTTTTTTTGTTCTTTCCAATTCCATTCAGGTGCTTTATGGTCTTTCAAGTGCAGCTATTGAATTGAGAACTGCTGTAGCAGGTAAGTGGTAAAAGTAGGGTGATATTATTACAAGTACTTAAATAAAAAACACAGGGCAAAATTAATGTTTAAATACCTTCAAAAATAATAATAATAAAAGAGATGAAAAATGGGAGCATCCCCCTTACCTGGGCTGCTTATGAAGTCACAGTGTCCAAAGCCAGCAATGTCCATCCTCTTCAGGAAGAGAACCAGGCTGGTTAGCTTGGACTCCTGGACTTTGGCTGGGACATCTGATTTCATTTCTTTGTCTGCAAATTCCTCAGGATACAAACAGAAGAGTTTTCCTGGAAGAGAATTCAGGGAAAATCACCCTTTTTAAATTTTTTTTTCCTCACATTGCCCATTGATTCTATCAATAATTTGAGCTAATGCATTGAAATGTTGAGCTGATAGTTCTACCTGATGGAGACATGCCCAGAATTTGTTTATGCATCTCTGCTCGACCTTTGCTGATAGGCTGGGTTAGAACAGAGTCTGCTCTGATTCTAGGATTGTACACCTTTAAATGAAAGAGACATTAAGCATCAGATCAGCACAAGAATATTAAAGGTCTGTATTGAGTTCTTCTCTAGGTCATTTTACAGAAAGTGTCCTCACAGTTTCATTTCTTTCTCTGTCAGTCAGCAGTGATAAAATGAGATGTTTTGCAGTAACTCTAAGGGTGCTCTAAGAGAAATGTCTTTTTTTCTGAAGGAATGTGCCTTATTAAGCAGAAAATGGTGTCATCAAGAAAACCATCAGAAAAGTTCTTTATTTCTTCCAATGACACAACCCCAGCATTGTCTGATAACATTTTGCTCCATAACTGCAGATTTTTGTCTTAATACTGAAATCTGACAGCTCAGTACAAAGACAAGGGCTGTATCAAGGATGTATGATGCCCTCTTTTATTTTTTTCTTAATGATACTTTATTTGGATTAAACTGAGGAGCCGATTCACTCACTGTTGTGGCCACCAGATGATGTCCATAATCCCCATAGCATACATAAAACTGCCTAAATAAGGCAGCACTTTAGTCTTGTCATCTGAATTAATTTTGTCTACTTTAAGCAGGGTTTTAATAAAAAAAAATAAAAAATAAAATGTTTTCAGTGCAGGGGACAAATTTGTTTTCCTCCAGGTGCATTTGTGATATATCCCACTTGCAAGACTGGGGTGGGATTTTGCTCTGCACAAAACTCTGCCTGTTCCCTCAGTGTTCAGCTGACTTTCAGCCACACAGATTGGGTGTGAGTTTGAACTGTTGAGGCATTTAACTGAATTAAAGGTCAAAATTGCATAACAACAGAGGTGTTTTGTTGGCCATCAGGACTGTTGGAGCTGATTTATTCCCATTGTTTTTTATTTTAAAATCAAAGGAGTCTGGAAGGACTGGATTTGACTTGGAGCTCCAGGTTACCATGCAAGTGAGATTCATTCTTGCCACCCAAGAAAACTGCAGCTTTAGAAATAAGTTGACTTATCATGGTCTAGTGGAACAAACTGCTTTTAGGCTCTGCTTCCAAAGTATGACTATTTTTTTAGCTTGACTTGAGACTGAGTTAGTTTATAACCCCGTTTTGCAATGAAAATGAAAGCTACTGGTAGTTCACCAGCTTTTCCCTGAACTACTTTCAGGGATAATCAGGATTAATGATCCCTGCTCCAAAATTTTAGGAACACTCGACTTCAATTTTGGTTATTCCACCTTGTGTTGTAGAAAGAAACTATATTATATTGTTTCTTTTGCCTGCTGCTGGAATATTTATTTTGACTAGTAGGACACGTAGGACAGTTGCAAAGCCTGTAGTAGTGCAGCTTCCAAATTTCATTCATTTCTATGAATGAAAGAAATGAGGTTTCTTTCTTTCCAGGATGGGAAACAAGAACCGAGGACATATTTAGAATGAACTGTGAAAGTTCAAAGGTTAATTAGATAAATTGCAGCTTATTTGGATGGTAACACCTATCCAGAAGGAGCACAAGCAGGTTTAAAAGGGAGAGTTTCCCTGTATGAGCATCCCCTGGAGTTACATGGTCCATGGCACTACATGGATTATTGAATCATTAAACAAGGAATGAGGTTCATCGACCAAACCAGGAAATCTGCCAGTGGGTGCCAAAGAACTGATTGTATTTGGCTTTATCTCTAAGATCCTAAAGAGATAGTGATGACCAAAACTAAGGTGAGATACCTGAACTGTCACTGGTTTGGGGCCCAAATGAGTGGCAGCTTCAGCTGGGAGGGTCAATCTGGCTCTAGAAACTTCAAATTTTTGCTTTCTGACTGAATTTAGGCAGTAATCATGACTTCTTGCTTGGTTTTCACACAAGATGTCCACGAAATTTATTTGCATTTTATTAATTTGTGTGTTTAAAATGTCATAGAACCTGATTTATGAAAGAAAAGAAAAATACGTGATCCTTTAGAGACCATTTGTATTAATCTGATCTATACATTTCCCTTTCCCCCCCCCCAAAAAAAAGCCCCTGCACATTTCATTTGGGACAGATTCTGAGGAGCTTTACTGACCTTTCTTCTTTCCACACCAATATCGATGACAAAGGTCACGTTTTTAATCCAAATCAGGGATTCTCCAAAGCTGGTGGTGAGCACCACTTTTCGTCTGTATCTTTGGCAGCATTTTGGTTTGGCTGGAGTTGGTTTGGGGATTGGGTCTTGTTTGGTGGGGTATAAAGGGATGGGGATGAGGTCACCAAGGTCAGGGTCTAAATTAGACTGTTCCTGTCTGATCATTTGATAAGCTCTCTCAATCTCCTGTAATCAAGAGAAATACATCTTTTCCCTCAGAAACTATTATGTTCTTACTCCCATTACAATACATAAAAATATCAAAGCGTGCAGAAACCTCCCTGCTTTACCTTAATTATTATATTTAAGAAGATACAAGTATTGAAAAGGTTTTATTTTTCCCCTATGGAGACTTAATAAAGTTAATAAATATCCCTAAGCTGTGTTAAAGAACATCACCTTTAAAATGGTTCACAAATAGGTTGAATATGAATAGTAAAAGCTTTTTGCTTTGTTGTAGTCTTTTTTAAAATATAAAATCATTTATGCTGTGAACTACTTTTTGAAAGGCACACAAAAATAATTCATAGGCTTGTTCAGTTTGAAAGGGATTTTTTTAAAAAGCATTTTTGTAGCAATTGCAAAATTGAAAATCCAGCTTGACTCTGTCTGAGAGCGAAACCACATTTACAGTAGTTAAAGGTTGAAAGTATTCTATAAATATTGTTATAAAAACCTGAGAGTGGCATCTAAGAGCAAGGCTGGCAGTATGACAACACATAAATCTCAATGTCCTTAGTTAATTCCTGGGTTTGTTGAGTTTAAAAGACAGCCGAGTGCTTGGGAACAGGGAGCAATATGAATTTACCTGTCAAAAACCCCCTTGTAAGCAGAAATAAAACTTTCTTCCCAGTCCTTTGAAATGGGAAGAGTGTTTTCTAATATTACCTGTTGTAAATATGGGAAGTGACATGGAGAATTCATTACTTCATCATCTGTAAAATCTCTGTCTATAATAAAGTTTATAACTGATGATTAACATTATTAAAGGTGTTTCATATCCATCCCCCTTTTTACAGTGAAAAGGCTGGATTGTGGTGAATTATCTTTGCTTGTGAAAAGCCATTATTTCCTGGAGCTGCTGAGTGAGTTTGTTGCTCTAAAACAGATTTAATGATACAAAGTTGAAGATGATGAAGATGATGATGATAATATTCATTTGGTTTCAGACTGCACTGAAACATGTATGCATGTTTCTTTTTATGTATCTATTTTTAATATATGTACTTTAATATCTATTTATATATTTAATGTATCCTATAACTAAATCAGAATGTTTTATATTCTAATAAATATTTTAATACTATTCATTAAAATATGAACAAATCTATTTTAATAAATAACATTCTAATAAAGAATAAAAATTATAATATAATGAACAATTTAATAAATAAAATAACAAATAATAGAAAGGATTTTTTATAAATTTTATATTATTTGTTATTTTGTATTTATTATTTAAATTATTTATAGTATATTATTTACAGCTGTACTAATTATTTTATATTACTATTTATATAATATAGATTTATATATTAAATATATCATTATATATCACTATATATAAAACTACATGTAACTATAATATTTTAATATATAAATCACATATAGAAAGGATATATAAAGAACATAATAAATTACAAGTAATAATTTTTAAATCATAAAACAATTTAAATAATATGTATAATATTCATATTTTATATATTTTATGTATCCATATCTATTTATATCTAGATCTATATCTATTTTTAGATATATCTATGTATCTATTTATATCCATCTGTATATATATATTTAAATACATGTATATCTATTTTTGCATGTATCTATATTTGTATATATATGTATCTCTTTATATCTATTTCTTTGTATCTATGTATCTATCCATCTACGTATCTATCCACCTGTCAATCATCTATACACCTATCTATCTATCATCTATCTAT
>VWZF01006592.1:0-99911 GCA_013396755.1 Sclerurus mexicanus
AGCCTTTTCCAGGATAAGGCATCCGGAGGATGTCCGTAAGCTTTTGGAGAGGAAGCTCCAGGTCTTATTTACAGCCTCTTCCACGCTGCGCTGATTAGCCAAGCACCAGCCCTGAGCCGCAGCTGCTTCTCCAAGGAAAACTCCCACCCCTCCGTGCCATCCCCTCCTCGTTCCTCTTCCCTGGCAGCCAGACACATGCAATTATCCGCGGAGCGCGGCTCCCCGTCCCTCCCGCTCTGCCCGGCGCCTCCGCCCCCGGCTCCCCGCACCGGAGGAGTTTGCAGCGAGCGCGGAAAGTGGCTCCGCTAGTGGAGGAGGAGGAGGAGGAGGATCAAGGTTGCTGATGCACCTCTCAAAGAAGACCTGGAGAAGTTTGGCGGAGAGGCGGGGCTGCCCGCAGGCTTCGCCAGAACATCTTATTAGAGTCACTTTCACACATCGCTTGAAAGCCGTCTGACATCGTCCTTCCTTTAACAAAGCAAATATTGTGGCAATTAATAGTCCTTCAGGGGAAGACAGAGCCAAGCGCTTCCCAGCCCAGCCCCTTTTGTGGCCACCTCCCACAACCTGCTCTCGGGGAGGTGACTCGAGGACAAACCCTCCACCCTTGGCATGGCACACCACGGTCCCTGGGTGCCAGATGCACCCCAAAACCTCCACGGGGCAGGCTGCAGAAAGCAGAAAGAGCCCCGAATACTGATTGCTCTTTCCCACTGCGTTCCTGAGGCAAGCCCAAGGATCCCTCTCGTATCGGCATCAATATTTCAGCACACACGCCTGGAATTTACGGAGGTAAAATGACGCTTCTGCGAAAGCCACTGCTTTGTGCAGCTCTGCTGCTTGCAAACCTGAGGGATGCTCCCACTTGCTGCAAGTTGCAGGTGCAGGAGGCCTGTGGAGAGGAGATAGGCTGTGGGCTTTGTTCAAAAAAACCTCCATTTGAAAGGAATAGGAAGCATTACCCAACCTGGCCGCCTTTAGCTGCCACTCACTCCTGCTGTGTTTGGCCCTTGGGATGCAGGAAGAAGGATGCTGGGCTGGAATGTCAGGCAGGAAAGCTGCTTAAGCATGGCCTGGGATAGTTTGGTGTTAAAATGGGGCTTAAAATTCTCACACAGCAAGGCTCATACCTGGCTCTGCATGGACCTTCAGTGGTGGGGCCACTGACCATGAAGAGCCTTGGTTTTTCTGTGCATACAGCCCATTCCACCTCTTCCCTGCTGGACCCCTAAGAAACACATCCCACACTGTCACCAGCTCTTTATCACAGAGGGAAGGTGCTGGCAACCACTGTCATAGAATTGCAGAGTCGGAGAATGATTTGGGTTGGAAGGGACCTTAAAGATCATCTCGTTCCACCCCCTGCCATGGGCAGGGACACCTTCCACTAGCCCAGGCTACGCAGAGCTCCATCCAACCTGGCCTTGGACACTTCGAGGGGTGGAGCAGCCACAGGTTCTCTGGAGAACTTTTTCCTTGTCCAAAGACCCATGGAAAAGGCGTGAGAGCAGACAGAGCTACCAACACCCCAACCAGCCACTTCTCCGCTGCGTCAGCCTCCCAGAGGCACAGCCCTTGCGGACTTCACACAGTGCTCCTAAAAATACTCTCCCTTCCCCTTCCTTCCCTCACTTTGCTGCTATTCCCTTTCATCCTGTTTAAAACCCCTGAGCTCCCTCCTCCATCCATCCATCCCGCCAAGCAGCTCTCTCTGCGCGGCCCCTGCCAGCGCCCCGCAGTTGATTTAACCTCTGTTATCTCTGTGATTAGCCCCGCCATGGAGCAGATTGTTGGCTCTTATCAGTCCATTAAAGAGCCAAAGAACGCTGTTACCAGTTTTTTATCTACAAAACGCACACAAAGCCCCGCTGATTATTCTATTAATTTGTTAATGAACCTGTCTTGCCAGACAGACTCTCAGCGCCTTTGCGAAGTAGGGGTAGGGAATTTTAATCTTTCTAGGGGTTCAGGCCCTGGGCTCACAAGGTTTTTCAGCTCCAAACTTCTGTGGGATCTGAAACAAAAAGTTCAGCCCCGTTATCAGCTGCCAAACACATCTGTGAGGGTTCAGGAACTGCTTCTGAGCGGTGCTGCTGCTAAATACGGACCAGGAGCAGTTCCGAAAGCAAACACCAAGGCAGGGCTTGATGCCCACGGCAGCACCAGGTCCAAGCTCTGCATCACCCACTGCACAGCTGAGCTGAACCAACCTGGAGATGATGTTGGGTAGCAGCACCTTGAGCACGACTTTGAGGAGTGCCAAGCACCCCGATTAACTCAAAATCCTTGATTTCCCAGTCAAGAAAGGCAGAGAGAGCCTGCACTGCCAGGACCCGGTGTACAGGATCCACCTTGGGCTGGAGATACTCCTACAGACCTGCTTCTAGTGCAAGACAGAGCCAACAGCACGAAGGGAGGGACGTCAAAGCCACATCCTTGGACCTCAGGTTGGACATCACGAAGAATTTCTTCACTGAACAGGTTGTCAGGCATTGGAAGAGGCTGCCCAGGGAGGTGGTGGAGTCCCCACTCCTGGAGGCGTTCAAGGAGTGACTGGACACGGCACTCAGTGCTCTGGTCTGGTTGACAAGGTGTTGTCACAGCTTGGTCTCGATCTTGGAGGTCTTTTCCATCCTAAATGATTCTGTGATTCCCTGACCTGACAAGGTAGGTCTCTCTCTCTGACAAGGACGGTTCAAAATCTTCCAACTGACTCAGACAGAATGAGATATTAAAAATAATATATTTGAGGCTGCTATTGTCCACCCTCTGAGCTGCTGAGATTTGCCAGTGCACACTCCTTTGCTATGCAGGAGCCTTCCCACAGTGCTTTAATGCCTCCCAATCTTTAAGATATTTACTCTTGCAGCCCCCTCGTGCAGAAGTGATGATATTACAACTGCAGAGAGACTGGGATGACACAGAAAGACAGCAACAAAATGAGAGATTCAGCCTGCATCACCTAAATCTTGGGCTGGTGGTTTAAGGACCAGCCTACTCTTCCTCCCTTACAAGTGCTTTGTGGCTGGAGATGCTTCCAACAGGGGAAGGGATGAAGAAAAGACCCAAAAAACCATAAAAACATGGTGGACCTGTCAGGATTGTGCCGCATTCCTGGCTTGCAAAACACATTTTTCTCCTTGGCCCACCTTATCTTGAACACAAAAAAACAACCCGTTTGCTTTTCAGTTATTTTTAGGCAAGGATAGCTGGATGCCTAAGTGCCTCCAAAGCTGCCAATTGCACAACAAATTAAATGCATAACCCTGGAGCACTCAGGGGATGAATACATTATGGACAAAAGAGACATGTCATCACACCCACACACAGCTTTGTTTACTCTGCATTCATACATGACTCTGTTGTCACCTCCATCCCTGACTCCTAATGATAAAAGACAAAAGGCAGAGAATTCCTGCTCAAACCCCCAAAGCCTCCATCTGATATGCACAAATGCAATTTGTCTCCAAGCCTCCCGAGGCCCCTGGTCGCAGGGACATGAATACAGAAAGAGCTGCAGGTAGGACCCAGCTGAAGTCCTGCCACAGAGGCTGGACTGGGAGCCAAACCTATCGATGCCCTATCCAGAAATTTGGGACCAAGCTTCCTCGTTGCTTAGACATTTACATATCTGGAAGCAAACGATCTCCCATGGACACTCAAGAGCTGCCACTGTTCCTACAGGAACCTTTCCTATTATTGTGCCGTGTATTTTGTATTCAGGCTTCTGGGTTTCAGCTGTACTCTCCAAATTGGCCCTCCTGTTTCTGTGCTGAACCAGGGCTTGATGTGAAAACCAGAAGTGATACTACACGACAGTTTCAAAGCCGTGTCACCTTCATTAGATCAACCACTCGGAGCCTCCTCATCCTTCATCCTTGTCTCCTCTGAAACGAGTAACCTCATTTATATTACACATTTTGATGCCTCGCCCCGAGTTTCCTCTGATACATCCCCAATTTCAGGGAAGACCTGAAGTTTCTTTAAACCAAAGCATTTAAAAACCAAAGCATCCAGAGCACCTGGTAGGGCATGGACCAGCTGGGCCTGCAGGTCCGCTCCATCTGCTGCTGGCAAGAGCTTTCCAGGTCAAAGCACGTTTGCATCGCACAGAGAGGAGACAACTCCTGCTGTAAGGAGGCCAGAGGAGCTCTGCATTAATGATCAGCAGCATAAAAGCACAGGGTCCACAGATGAAAGGAAAAGGGGACGTGTGGGAGATAGGAAGGTCTTCAAAGAGACAAAAATACCCATTTTGCACCCAAACACGCTCTCCCACAGATCCTCGGGGAATGTCTGCTGAGGACATAATACTGTGGGAGGACCAAGCTCCACAGAGCCCTAGTGGCAGGATATTTATCCTCGATTCTCTCAGATTCTTATACCAAATAATGTACTTTGAACCCTTCCCTATGGGAAAGGCCACAGGAATCCCAGCTCACCACATGTTGGTTTTGGTTCAGTTTTGGAGAGTGATTTAACAGGACACACACTGGGTAAAACAATCACCCTTCAACTAAGCTTTTTGCCATCAGACAGTCCATTTATAGCACTCCTTGCCAGACATTCTGCATTTCCCCCCCTTGTCACGGGAACACTTGTCACATAAAGACAAACCCATCAGTGCAGTTTTCAGCCTGATGCGCAACTTGGTGTCACCTCCTGACTGTGGCCCTAAGCAATAAATATCAGTAATAGGACATGAAATGGAACCCAGCTGGAACACGCTGGGGGGAAAAAAATCTGGGAAGGGGTTATTCTGCCTTTTGCAGTCTGGGGAAGGGAACTAAACCTCCAAATCCAAGCTGTGTGTTATCTCACAGCCTGCTCTTACCCAGAGCATCATCCAGGCATCTTCACCCCAAAGGACTTCTCACAGCCCAGGATCCTCCCAACAGGCACTGTCGTCCTCTTCCCTGCCTGCACCTTTCTGTCTAACCAGTGCTTGGTATTTGAGTCTAAAGGTTAATTAAGTGTGGCTGCAAGAATGAAAGGCCACAATCAATTACCGGGCCTGCTTGTCCATTTGAGTCAATTTTTAATCATGGTGATTTGGTATTTTGGGAGGTGTAGAGTGAGGAGAAGGGCGAAATTCTCTTCCTTTCCTCTCTTTTTGAAAGGTATTTATTCAAGCTGGATAATTCCCCTGTCTCCAGGCAGACAGAACGCCTTCCCCTGGCACTCACCACCTTCCCTCGCCTTCCCTTTGTTTCTGCGCAGTGCTCCAGAAGAAGGGAGCCAGCAGAGATGGGGGAATGCAAGAAAAACTGGATTCAGTATATTTCCACTGCAGCTTTCCAGGCCTGTTCCTCTGGGTTTTACCTGCCCTGAGGCTGGAGAGACTGGAAATGGACCCTGCACACTCAGGTGGAGCAGCACATACACATGTGCCCCCAGACCCTCATCTCCAGCAGCTCTTTGAACTCTGCTCAAAACTTCCTTGCTCCAAGATATACAGCTCCAAAACACTGCCCACCTACCTCCTCACCTGGATAAAAGCACCGCCAAACTCTCCAGACAGCAGTCCAGGTGTATCCTGCTCACACTTACACCATATGAACACCAGACTTTCGAGCATGACCCACCCAGCCCCCCAAAAACACTCAATGCCATCACACCTTCGGGTACATCTGCCACCCCAAACACAACAAACTCCCCTGCCCCCCAGAAAGCTCCTTTTGCCTGTTGAAATAATTAACTATTTAAAATTCAACCGGTGCTAATCGCAGCAGCCGGGGCTGTGTTCTCATTACCCGGGATCAATTCCTGTTTAATATTCACCTCCAGGGGCGGATGTGGCTGGAACGAGTTGCCAATTTCTCTCGTGCTACGCCAAAGCTAATGAGTGGCTCCTGCTATTGTAGTACAGTCACTCTCCTGTAATCAGTCAAAATAACAAGCAACAGCACCTTCCAGGGACGCAAACTCTTCTACATAAATATACATAGACAGTCAGCCACGCCAGTGGACTTCAAATCTCCATGAGCTATGGCCAAGGCACAGCCCTGCCCCAGCTCATGGCTCGGGAATCGGCTCCTGCCTTAACACGGCATCACAGCTTGTCCACATCTGGAAGCTCCTCTGGATTCAGAGCATGGACAGCTATCCCTGCATCCGTGCACACACATCTAGCACAGACATGCTCTTTGGCCCTCACTGTCTTCAACAAATGAATTTGCCCACCTTGAGGATTATCTGCAAAGTCATTCCCAAAGAATTCCATGGTGACTCACAGCCCTGAGAGACAACTGTCCTTCAAACTTCTCTCCATGGAAGAATATGGAGCTCTTACAAGATATTATCAGGGAAAACCCGCCCCATCTGCTCCCTCAGAGGTTTTCACTAACAGATCTTGCATGGAATGTGATTAAATTCCATCTCCATCTCCCACCTGAGTGGAAAATGGAACTATCTGCTATTCCTGTGGCTTTTTGAAAGACTGGAGGAAAAACAATGCCATTCCTCTTGGAAAAGCAGCCTCACATATCGAGCTGGTGGGACCATCATCAAATAATGGAACGAGAAGGACAATTTGCCTCACTCATGGGGATGTGAATTAGAAAAAGGTCCGCAAGGCTGGCCCTGATTAGAAGGATGAAATGGTGAGACATGAGAGCACGGAGGAAGAGTGGATCTTCTTAGCAGGGTTGTAAACATGTCACACGCACGTCGGCTGGCTCATCCATGTGGAGACGCCGTGCCACGTCATCCAGGGATGTGCGAGGAGAGGCGAGCGTCACTTCTCATCAGCCTTTCTCTGCATGGACAGGTCACACGACAGCTGGAAAATGGGAGCTGGCAGGAATCTTCATCCAGTGTCCAAACCAGCCTATATTTGTTCCTTAGCAGCAATTAAAGGCAGAAAATTAAACTAGAACCTTCGCAGTAAGGAGTTGTCACCTCAGTGGGTGACAGGGAGCTGTCCCTGGCCAGCACCACTGGACAGGAACGACCTTGGGGAAGCTTCAAAGGGAGAAGGAGAAATGCCCACCAGCTCTGCCCATCTCCAGCCATGGCACTATTGATGGGGCAAAGGTAAACTGTCTCCCTGGTTCATGTCCATCACTCTCCAACAGCTCACAGGGGAGGAGGAAAACCACCAATGCCTCAAGGCAGTTTCCTCGCCGAAAATCAATAACTAGTATTAAAAAATGGATCCAGTCCCCATTGGAACAGACTGCTCAGGGCTCTGCCATAATTCTGCAGAACAGTCAATATTTACTGTAAGTGTCTCAAATAAAGACTGAGCTTCGATTTAGTGAGATCGTTATTGTGCGTTAATAACATGCCAATTGATTATTAAACATATTTACCCCGCGTATGAAAAACAGGCTACGAGAGGAAAGGGCATCGGATGCAGGAACATGATGTTAACTGGGGAACTTAATTGCGCAGAGCTGCATTAGCCAAATTATCTCTCCGTCATTAGGGAACGTTTTATAAAGGCATTAAAATGCTACAGATAGAGGAACGACACACGAACATTCCAAGAAGTTGGGCAGGAGGACAAACTGCATCCCATCGATGCATTGGCTGTGTTCACTTCTCCCTCCACACACCGGAGGATTCACCAGTGCAAAGGGCTCTCCCTGCCCCAAAAAACAGAGGTGGAAGGCTGGGAGCAGCTCACAAAGCATCCAACCTTTATGGACAACCTCAACACCATCTCCTCCAAGTCCCTGGATCCTGGATGTCTTTCTGCCATCAGAGAGCTCACGAGAGCATTGTGGGGTTCAAAGTGACACATGGCTGGGTGCTGAACAAGGCTTTCTGCTGCCTGAGGATATTCACAATGCGCCCACAAATGTCACTTCAAGTAACACTTGTGGCTCAGCAGTCAATTCTCACTTTGAAAATACAGGGAAAAGTCAATTTCTGAGTGTTTTCCTCCTGAATTATACTCCTCTTGCTGAAAACCCAGCATAACCGACAGGGTCTGGTTTTTTTCCTTGTCCTTTTTCCACAAGTTCTTGATGAAATGTAAATTATTTCCAACTTTGATCTTGATGTTTCCTGGCTCTTTCTGATTATGTTTCTTCCTTAACAATCTGACTCGAGCTCTCTCCCACAGTAAAGGCTCTGTGCTCCCATCTGCACCGCACAAATTACTGAGCAGCCCAGTGCAATAGCTCAGAACAGGCCACTCTCTTCCCTAGCAATAGAAATTATTTCCATTTGGAGTAATATATCCTCCTGCTCGATGGATTGCTGCTCACCAGGCATTCAAATTTTGTTCATCTTATGCCGCAGGGAGATGTTGAATGTACCAAGCCCAGGCTGCTCGGCCACGGGATGCTGATCAGATTGGTGTTAGGGGCCTCCTGAGCAAAAGGAGGATTGGGATTTACAATCTCCCACCCCTCCTAAAGCCTGTGAAGGTTTAGGTGGAAGGACTTTGTTTGGAGCTACCCAAGAAGTCTAGTGCAGCACTGGGAACCTGCAGAGCTGGGCTTTGCACTCCCTGCACATTCACTTCTTTGGCTCCATGCTGAGTACACTCATTAGTTTTGGGCTACTGGGCACATTTTACATATAGCTGATGGTAAAAAAATAAAAAATAAAAATGAAAGTGCAGAGATCTAAAGCCTGATTAAAAAAAAAAAAAAGTAAGAAAAGGGGGAATTAAAATTAAATTCAGACCCAAAGCACACAGTGCTCTCCAAGAGGGAGCTCTGGTTTCATGCCTGCATGCCCCACACCTTGCCTGCTGCACCCCCTGTCTGCTCAGCCTCGGCACAAACACCAGCACTCTCCACATCGGGGTTTGATCCTGGTCTCCAGGTGGTGAAGGAAGGTTGGATAATTCATGTGTTCTCAGAGGCAGTGAGAGAAGAAAGGTATAACTTGCCTTCAGGCTTCCCACCCCTCCTCCCAAGACACTCCTGGCTGGCGCTGCTGCAAGACTTTCTACTTTCTGCCCTAAAAAATGTGATTTTCAGTGTCCTTTGTATGGGGCATCTCACTGGCATCTCACTGCTGGTTCCCCCTGGCATACCGAGCCCCACCAAGCTGACAAAATCAGCTCTCAGCCCCCCCTGCTTTCCACCTCTCTATTTACCTAAAACCGTGAATCCTGGAAATCCTCGGTGCTCTGTCAGCACCTTTCATCAGAGGATTTCAGAGCATTTTCCAGACATGAACAGAACAAGCCTCCCTACTCCCTTAGGGGGAGGGTAAGTAAGATTAAGATTAATCCCAGTTCAGGAAACTAAGGCCTGGGAGGTGAGGAGAGGGAAAATAAAATAAAAGCCATGCAAGAAATCACAGTGCTCCCCAGTGCCTTTGATTTACCTTCCGCTGCTTGAACTACAATGGCCAGACCTTGAAACACAGCCACAAGTCCCAGCACCGCCCTGGGCTGAACAGAGACCTCAACCCTGGGTTGAACAGAGACCTCAACCCTGACTCCAGCTCCCCCAAGGCCACTGGCTCCTCTCCAGCACCTTCCCATCCCCACTCCCCTGCCCTCCAGGGAGGCTCAGGAGAGACACAGCCCTGACAAGCTCTCCAGAGATGCATGGACGCGTTTGCAGAATATGACTTTTTGCTGCTGTGTTTGATGGAATGGGAAAGTTTCCCTGGGAAGAGACGGCTCTGTGGCAGCCCCCGCCACTGCCGGAGGGAAGGTGACGGATAGGGTGGCGGATAGCTCTCCGTTTACCTCTCCTGTCTGCCTGACTGCTGCTGGAATGAAGATAATCTATGAGCAGCAGCGTGCATCAGCACCGCTCTCTCCCCCGTATAAATCAGGAGGGCGAAGCCGTATTGAAGGCAGCGCTCCCTGAGCCTTCCTCCTGCCTGCCCGCAGCATTATCCATCTGGTGCTGAAGGTCAAAGAAGCCTCCAAGAACAGGATAATCACTACGGAGAAGAGGGTTACACTCCATCACTTGGAGGGTGGGGACAAGGCGAGTGTGGAATGGGTACAGGTGTCCAGCTTTGCTGCTCTCCCTTTTTCCAAGCCTATTTCCACCTGGGCCGAGCTTGGCCATCAGTGATCCGGGTGGGAGCATCAAGGGGTTCTTGGCAGTGCTGCCTGCATGGGTTGGGTGGGCTCGTCAGCATTCCTGCTCTCCAGTGAGCCCTGTCTCGATATGCTACTCTTGACCTGGAGGAGCAGAAATGGTTTTGCACCTCCTTTCTGGAGAAAGGAGCCTCCAGGAGTGAGAGAACCCAGGGCAAAGAGCCAGCTGCCATGTGGGAAGCACAGCTACTCAGGCAAGAACAGGAGGAGGAGTGAGGCATAGCAGGAAACCCTTCTGAGACCTTAAAGAACAGCTCTGGTAGCAGGAGGCATCACTACTGATGTCTCTTTAAAACCACTGTCTCCACACCAGTGCAGGGACACTCGGAGCTGAGCAGGGGATGAAACCCAACCCAAGCAGATCAGGGGTCTCCTGCACCACCAGGCTTGGAGGCTGTGATTTATCAGCCCTGTTGACACGGTCAATAACCTCATCCCTCTTTCTGACACGGCCGTGATGGAAGAGGAGGTCGGAGGGTGTTCAACAGGCTGTGAGGTGTGAGTGATGGTCAGGAAGACCCAGACTCCCCCCAGTGTGAGCCTGGCCCTTATCCACCCTCAAGATCCTCCCCTCCAAGGAACTTGGCAATGACCTTAATTCATCTGCTGAACAACTTGAAGTCAGTGCCAGAACTGAGCTGATCGAATCATCAAATCTGCCTTGGAAACTTCTCTCCTCCTCCCAGCACAGCCACTGCCCAAAGCTCCACCCTGGTCTCAACATTTCCTTTGATTTATGGTTTTCCTAGACAAGAGACACTTACTCCTTGCTTGTTTCCCTCTGTGCCATTCTGCAAGCCATGGGGCAGAGCTGCTCCTGCCCGAGTGGTAGAGGAGTGTGTGCAAAAACCAGCCCCGTCCCCCTTTTTTGGGACCCATTTCTCTCTCCCAGCCAGTACAAGGGTGCTCGTTTTAGCACAGTGGGGTTTTTACAACCCCACCATACGGAGAAGCAGGATGGCCTGAGGAAATCCAGACTTGGTACTTCTGGCATTTGTCTCTGCCAGTCAACGGCCATAATTGGTCCCTGCTTTAGAGAGGAAAAAGAAATAACCTACCTCCAAAAACACCTCTCTAATCAATAAGAATTTGTCCTTTGCATCTGTGGCACGGTGGCTGGGGGCTCCCTGGGGCTGCTTGCCAGCCTATTTTTCTTTCCTTTCTCTGGCCCATCGTTTAAGCGAGGTGCTGAGCTTCACCCCTGGACCCTCTCTCTCCCCCAAGCCGATCAATAACTAACCCTCTGTTAATGACCTTTCCATCCCTCTGGAGGAGCAGATCCGTCAGAGAGCAGGGATGAGCCAGGAGCTTGCTCATCCCTTCTCGGACAGTGACTAATTGCTGCCATTAGATGCAGAATTACAGACAAAGAATGAAGGCAGGGAAATGACTGTCCCCATGTTTAATGCAACCGGTGTCCGAGTGTCCATCGCTACTGCAATGCTGAGGGAATTATAATGCAGCAGGGAGGCCAAAGTCCTCTCAGGGCCATCCCTTGGCCAGCTGAGCTGACCAACTGCATATCCCAGCTATTCCTTACCAGAGGGAAAGGTGCTGCTGGTATCAGCAAAATCTTCCCCTGGCAAAACATGACCTCTCCCACTCAGATTGAGGATCTAAGACTAGCTAAAAATCTGCAGAGCAACAGTGGGCATTTCTCTCCTCCTCTGACTCATCGTGAAGATCTCCAGCACAACTCAGAGCATGGGCAGTATTTTCACCCTGTAGCTGAGCTGCTCATTTAATCACCAAGAGGCACATTGAAGAGAATAAGGAAAAATTGTTTGCTGGGAGGGTGTGCAGGCCCTGGCACAGGGTGCCCACAGAAGCTGTGGCTGCCCCATCCCTGGAAGTGCCCAAGGCCAGCTTGGATGGGGCTTGGAGCAACCTGGGCTGGTGGAAGGTGTCCCTGCCCATGGCAGGGCGTGGAACAAGATGAGCGTTAAGGTCCCTTCCAATCCAAACCAGTCTAGGATTCTATTAAAATGCATAAAATCATCATGCTATGTAAAGAAAAAAATTAAAAAATACCCAACAACTGCTTCAACCAGCTACTTTCTACAGAACAGCTGCTCTGCAGGCATCTCTGAGCCCAAACACATCTCACACTGGCCATGGGCTGGGATGGACACAGTGTTCCACTGTGACCAGTGACATTGCTGGAGCCTGGGACATACCAAGGGCAAAGGGGCAGATGCTTTTGACTTACACATGGAGAAACTGGCTTGGGAAGTCACTGGAAGGGCATAAATAAGCAATTCCCAGCCGTGTGGAAAGCAGGGAGAGGTTTTTATTGCTGCTGTCGTCACCACTGCTGTTTTCCTCCCTGCAAAGCCCAGGCCAGACCGTCCCTTTTTGTAAAGCAAGTCTCTGATATGGAAAATTTCGGCAGCTTTCAGCGCACAGCTGAAGCAACATATTCCCATCTCAGCTTGGCCTGCCTGTCTTTATGCATCTGATTGAGCCTGAAGATCTGCACTTCTGCCAGTTGCAGCTTTCCTTTGGACTCTGAGTCAAGTTTCTATATGCTGGGCTCTTTTGTGGGGGATTTCTAAGCCCTGAACTGCCAAGCTCAGAGTGAAACAGTCAACGCAATTATTCTGCGCTGGATCAAGCCCAGCCGAAAAGCAGCAGGCACCTTTCTGCCCACTCCTGGTGGGTTTAGTCTGTGAATTTACGGAGGAATCAGTGCACATTGTGTAGCTGAGCATCAGGATTCTATTCAGCTCGAAGTAGGTTGGTAAAATACTGCTGGCAGTCGCCTTGCCTGGCCTTTCTATACGTTGGTTAAGCAGGAATGGAGGTGGCTGGATCGATGCCTTGCACGACCTCTCTCTCCAGGAAAATTCCTCTGGGCTTTTCGAGCTCAGATCCTGTGGGTCCGTGACCCCCTGGACCTGCCACCACGATGTCCCAACACTGGCCACACCTTGGGGCTGGCAGGTACAAGGCATGATGGACCAGAAGAGGTCCTTTGGGATTTGCTTTGCAGTCAGAGCGGTGCTTCTCGTGTCTTTGTTAGCATAAGAAATGACTGGTCATTGGAGTCAATGCAATTAAGAAGAGCGATTACCATAACACTCTGCATCCTTCTTCCCTGTCTGCTGTCTTGCTTAATTTCCCAGTTCCACACCTTTCCTGGGAAAGGTCTCATGGACTTTCTCACGTGGAGCTTTTAACCTGTCAGGGAGGTTTTTCCTCCATCTCCTCTGCAGCTGCCACTCCTCACTTCTCTCCCTGCCTCCTCTGCCAGCCACACTGAACCATGGCAAAGGATGATTTACCAAACTGGAAAGAAAACAAGTCCTTAGCACTGAGTTTTTTCTCCAGGTGAAGTAAATATTCCTCAGTGCATCACCCCCTGCACTGCCAGTGCTGCCACCACGCACGGCCCTTTGGCGTCACTCCCGCCTCAGGCCCTGTTCTAACAAGGCAGAAGCAAGACAGTGAAGGGCCATATTTTTTAGCTTTTCTTTTTTTTTTTTTCCCCCCAAAGCCATTTCAAGTGTCCCTTGTGGGAGACAAATGCAGGAGACATTTTCTAAATATACACACCCATATCTTTCTCAGAGTGATACCATCGGCTGCAGACAGAGACAGGAGGTACAACTGCTGAGACAAAGAGAGATTAGACAGACAGACCTAGAGAAGGAGAAAAATGTGCATTTAAAGCATGATTCATCTAGAAAGACTTCCAAGTGCCTTGAGAATAGAGTAAAACTTTGCAACATCGTGCTCTGATGTGCACCCACTCCACACTCACATTTATCAGTGCACTCAGCAGAATATTAAAGCTGGCTAAAAATCCAAGCGAAAATTCCCTCAGGTAGAAGGAGGCAAAGCACCAGAGCTCCTTGTTGCCACCTGCCTTGCACCAGCAGCTCCACAGCCACGAAAGCAGAATTCATACCCTGCATCTAACACAAACCTACATCTATCAGCAGCAGGATGAGCATCCACATCCTGCATCCTCTGTGATGCATCACTCAGCTCAGGAGACGTTTTCCCAGAGACACAGCAAATATGCCCAGCAAACAGGGCTCGGTTGGGAGCTATTTTGGCAGAAATCAGAGGATAGCGTGGCACAGGTGGGTGGGAATGTGCCCATCAGTAGTGCCAGTCTCTGCCCTGCATCTCCTCACAGGAGCTGATCCCGGTGATGACTGAGCCGAAGATTTCCAAGCCAGTGAAGGATGCTGAAGTGAAACAGTTGCTCTCTATCCCAGGAAGCCTGAGCTGCTTCCCTCCCACTATCCAATTGCTATTCACCAACAGCTCACACAGAGTGAGGTTTATTCTCCTCCTGATTGGCACGCACTTAATTAACGCTAATGGAGCACTCGCATCACGATCAAGGAGAGACTCTGAACCCCAAAGTATACTAAATCTAAAGAATTACAGCAGAATTCATGGCCTAATTACAGTGTATTGTTGAAATACTACTTAAATACAGTGATTATTAAAAGCATATTATTGATTGGGGTTTAACTGCTATGTAAATAAATCTAGTCGAGGCAAACTGAGCTACAAATTCATTACTCAGCCGTAAATCCTCAATAAATATTTTTTCATAGAATCAGTTGTTGTTTATTATACAATAAATGTCTTATTAAGTCAAAATTAATTGCGTATTTGGGGAAACTTCATTGAAGGCTCCCCCCCTCCTCTGCCACACAGGCACTCTGCCAGATGTCCTTTTAATATCCCCCTTCCCAGTTACCTGTGCCCCCTGGGACTGGTGGGGAGCAGGTGCTGTGTCTGCCTCATGCCAAAGCAAATCCAACTGGCATAACGTTGGGAAAGGCGAGGTCCAGCCATCTGCAAACCTCGGCGATTAGCAAAGCTCATCAGCCACCTCCTCCCCTCCCAACCCAAGCACCCTGGATCCCACAGGGTCCCCCCTTTTCCCACGCTCCCTCCTGCAGCGTGCCAAGAGCACGGACAAAGTGGCCAGTCCTGGCAAAGCAAAGTCCACCAGAGCTGGTCAAACACAATTTAAGACAGAAACAATGAAATTTTAATGAATTTCCCATTTCTTCCACAACTACAAGGAGCCATGGTGGGTGGTTATCACAGGTCCCAGTGGATAAGCAAGAAAGAATACGAATTCCTCTTTGGTTATGAACTATCATGATGAATAATAAATAAAATAAAAAGCAGCAATATTTTGCATCTACCATGAGCTTTTCATCTGTAGAGCTCAAAATGATTTACAACAAAAAGTAAGTGTTAGAGGTGTTAGGAAAGCAGAATTTCCTTCCTCTGGGAAATCTCAGTAGTTCAACATTTGTTTTCATCTTGAGATAGGGTGAGAAGTTGAAAGGTTTTTCTGGAATCATCAGTTCCACAACGCTGAAATTCAGAAATGGGGACTTTTTTTCTTTTGTTTCATCAAACCTGTGCGTTGTACCAAACTGCATTTGCAATGTTTTGATGTACCAATTTCAAACAAAAACGTCTTAGTTTGGATATTCTCCAGAAAAGAAAAAAAACCAACCCTGCTGCATAATAGATGCTCCTGTTTCCGCCCTGCTCCTACCACCACAGATGTAAATATCAGCGAAAACCACCAGACTGTTTATAGAAAATATGTTTTTTCATTAAAATTCACGTGGCTCTAGGATTCCTGAAGCTCATTTTACAGGTGAGGAAACCGGAGGGTCACAGAGGATGGACGGAACTTCCACAGAGCAATAGCACATTAAATAACACAGAATATCTTGAGTTGGAAGGGACCCACAGGGATCATCCAGTCCAACTCCTGGCCCTGCGCAGACACCCCAACAATCCCGTCCTGCTCCTGGAGCTCTGGCAGCCTTGGGGCTGTGCCCCCTGCTCTGGGGAGCCTGGTCAGTGCCCACCACCCTCTGGGGGAAGAACCTTGTCCTGAGATCCCACCTAGCCATTCCCTGGGTCCTGTCACTGGTCACACAGAGCAGAGATTGGTGCTGCCCCTGATGAGGAAGCTGCAGACTGCTGTGAGCTCTCCCTCAGTTCCCATTCCCATAGAAGAGTTCCCATCCTCATCTGGCCTGTCCATCCCAGAAGACAAGACGAGGAATTGCTGCCTGTGCTGTGTTTTGTCCTGAGCAAAGGCAGATAAAAAAAAATTACTTCAGTTTATACACAACAACACCAGAAAGGGAAAGGCTGAATCCATCCACTGGAGAAAAACTAATGCTCTCATTAGAAACCTTAATTATTAACATCGGCCTCCAGTTATTTTCCCTGACACTCGTTTCATTTCTGCCTTCAGAGCAATTGCTCTTTGCAGACCCACGGCACACACTCCCTGTCTGCAGCCTCACCAGTGACTGCTGCATGAATTCCCTTTTCCACCAATCCTCCTATCCCCAGGGAATCGATATCCCCTCATTCCTAATGCCTCAAACAAACAATGAGCCCCCGTTTCTGCCTCCTGGAGATGTTTGCAAAGGGTGGGTGCGACGCAGGAGGAAACGAGACAGGGACAGGACAGGATCATATATATTTTCCTTGACGTTCCATTTATTGGAAACACATCAGTAGCTCTTTCCAGAGCTCCTGATGGAGAATTGATCGCTGGGTCATAAAACTAAATCGTGGTGCTCATAAGAAGAGTAAACACAGGAGTTGGTGGAGGGAGACGGCGGCGAGGGCAGAGCTGCAGAACCAGCTGCCTCAGTATCTGCTTAAGATCCCTAGGGATTTGGGAGTCAAAGGGATCAATTTGGTCAATGCTGAGCTTCCCCTGAGAACCCATAAATCCCTAAATAACCAAGTGCAGAGCCCTTTTGGACACCACGGAAGTGGAGATGGCTACCAATACCAAAGGTGCCCACTGTGTCAGGGCAGGACCCATCCAGGTGCCCCCATCACCCTCCCCACGTCCAAGGCAGCATATGCAGATGTGGAAACATGAAAGGCAAGGAGGAAAGCTGCTTTTTGCCTCCACTTCCCTGGTTGCCCGAGGGGTTGAGCACATTTTGCCCTTTCCTCCGCTAGACAGCGTGGCCCAATTACACAGCAATCAATTTTGGGAGCACTGAGGAGATAATGGAGTGATAAGGAACAGCCACTGCGGATTTGTCAATAGCAAATCATGTCAAACCAACTTAATTTCCTTTTTTGACGGTGTAATTGGTCTCATGGATCGGAGGGGAGGAGGAAGCAGATGTGATATACCTTGACTTCATTAAAGTGCTTGACATGGTCCCGTGTGACATCCGCCAGGAGTGAAGTTGGGAAGAAAGCTCAGGCAGCACCAGGGCTGGAAGTGTCATCGGCTGAACCAACACAGGGAACAGCTGCCAAGCATTTCCCCATCACCAAGGAGGGCATTTCAAATGGCACCCCCTTGTCTGCCACGGGCCAGAGTCTATTTGCTTTATATTTCACCGGCGATGGGGATAATAAAGAAGAAAGTGTTTGAGAACTTGCAGAGAGGAGCCTGGAACACTCCAGAAGTGAGGAACAGAATTTGAAATACTCATGATAAATTAGACAAAAAGCCAAAAAAAAAAAAATTCAGTGAGATTAAATTCAATAAAGACAACTGCAAAGTAATACACTCAGGATGAAGAAATCAAAGGCCAGGTAGACAGTAGTGCTGGGTGTGCAAATACACAGTCAATTCCAGGTAAATACAGGCTGACTATCATATGGCTGTGAGGAGCAGCAGCAAGGGTCCACTTTGGGATACCAGTTCCCAAGGAAGACCACATCCCTAGCAGGAATGAGTTAACCTGGGAGAATGTGAGTTCTCCTCCTCATGGAAATTTTGAGAATAAATTAAAGATCCACCTGAGATATTCCTGACCCTCTGTTAGCGAGATGGTGGCTGATGTCTTGATCATTGGAAACAACAAGAGGTGTTCCCTCTGCTGCCTTCAGCAGGTCAGAACCACGAAAGAGCTGTGTTTTCCCTCTAACAAGGTCTCTATAAATCCATCCCAGCAGCTGCTTAGGAAGCAGCCGCATGTTTAAAAGCTGCTTTTACTGCTAAATGCCATCAAAGCATTGTTACGAGATAGCAACAGGTGGAGAGAGAACTAAGGGTTAGACAAAGTTTGGGCTGGTATTTTCAAAGTCAGCTATGAGACAGATGTCCTCTTCTGATTAAAATTAATGGGAACTGAGCATCCCAATCTCCCAGGTGACTTTGAAAATCTCAGCCTCGCATCTCGTTCGCTGCCCAGCGCCTACACCGCCTCCTCCTTCCTTCCACCCCGGGGCTGCTGAGAGAAACGGGGTTACCAAAAACAACACTTGCACCAGAATAAATTATTATTCGGGGGTTTTAATATCTCACACACATCTCCCTTGCTCCTGCTCGCTCTGTAATTTACATACATACAACTAATTGCACATTAGGAAACAAAGAAGAGGGAGGAGAGAGGAGCGCTCAGATCCTGTGCAATCAGAGCACATCCAGGACACCCATCCCAGGGCATCCTCTGCTGCCCAACCATTCCCAGAGCCAGTAACACTGCTGAGGGCATTCATCCTCTGCCTGCAAAGCGAATTACACTTGCCAGCCCCGACAGCCCCAGCCCTGGGGAATCGCAGCCACTGAAAGCCCAGGAAATGTGCACAGATTACAGCCGACATTATTCAAGAGCAAGTTAGATCCCAAACACCGCCCTGACCGCCTAATAGACTGGTAAAAAATGCACTAGGCAGGAGAGAGTTCTGACACAGCTCTTCATAACCACGAGGAACACGCACTGAGAAAAAGAAGAGTAAACAAAATGATAGACTTCTCTGCTCCACATGCCCCGGAGGCACTAAAATATTCTCCACCTTGAGTAAGCCAGACACCGAGAGTCTCCTGGCCCAGCTGTGCTGCTGTGGATGCTCAGGGCTTCACATACAGCTGTGGGGTGATCCCAGGCATCCCACACTGCCAGGATGCCCCATGCCACCTCAGCTGCACGGTGAAGAGGAAATGTTCAGGCAAGCCCTCTAGGATTGTCCGCCCAAAGATACCTGTCACCCAGTACTATGCATCTGGCCAATAAATGCTAATGGAATCATATTATATGCACCTAGAAGGACTGCAGACCTTCAGATCTGCTGCAGTGGGAGCAGAAGAGGCAGGTCTTTTGGGGTCACCTTTTGAGAACACTGCCCTTGCCATCCCCGTCTCTCAGGGCTCTGGGAGGATGCTGAGCCTTGCGCGCTTTTCCCCTCCCCAGCCCTTCACGTGGCGCAGTGTTCAGGTACCTGGAGACAGGCAAACACATCCACTGGCGACCTGCTCCAGGCTCAGCAGAGAGGTGTGAAGCTGCTGAGAGTGCTGGCAGCAGGTGTAAGACTCTCCCATGCATTAATCATGGCTATGCTTGGGGTTTGGAAGCAGCAGGACAGAGGGGAGGGACTGATGACCTGAAGATCATCTCTCCACGTCACCACTGGTTTCCTCCCTCTGCATCCTCTCATCTCCTAACACAGCTCTCCCAACTTGGGGTCAAGACATCCCAAGCCGACAGCAGCTCAAGGACTCTCAGAAACAGCAAACTGCCCAAAAGCTGATGATTTCCTCCCTTTCCCTTTCCAACCGTGCCAAGATTGCAGCGAGAGGGAGAGGATGAATCACCCAGTGGGAGCAGCAGCACCCAGGTACGCAAAGCAGAAGGAGGTGGAGAGTGAGCCTGTGTGTCACCTGCTGAAGAAACATCCTTGTGGGACTAAATTGGATTCAATATAATAAACTATCATCTTGAAACGAGTGCTCCAATTGAGTTTTGATGTAAACACTAATATTTTCTCCACTCCGCTATTCTCTTCCAGGGAGATCTCATGTATATTTCACTATGTGTCCTACCTACTATTGCTCTCATACATCAAAGGGTTCGAGGACAAGGAGCCTGATTTTGAAAACATTATTCTTTTAAAGATTTATTTGCTCGTCTTGACCACCTCCTCTGCTGAAAGGGAGAAGCTCTCCATAAATTATTTCAGCGCCCTATGTAAAACATGCACATGCTCGCCGCCCTCAGCTCAGTAACTCTGTGAGGAGACCCTCCAGCCCTTCTGCTTCCTGGTTCACACTCTTCTGAGACCCTTCCTTGCTCTTTCCATCCTGGACTACTCCAGTTACCACCCTAATCCCATCATATCGTGGTTCCAAACAGGGGGAAGGTGAGGGACAGGTCTCCTAAATCATACAGCCGAGGCCATATGGGGAAGGTGCGGCACCTTGACGTGCCACCTTCCACTTCTGCCCAGGTAAAACCAGTCCCGGGGCTCAGCCTAACACCCTTAAACCCCGCTCAGAGCTCTCCATGACAGCGGCATCCACCAGAAGCCTCACTGAAAAGCCTCAGCTCTAACCAGCCCAGACAGACACATGTCTGGAGAGATGAAGTATTCATAGGTTCACTTTGTAGCCACGGAGCCTGACTCGCTCAGGGTCGCCAAGGACGGCTGCAAGAAACATGAGAAACTTTCCGAAGGCCACGCAACACGCGGGTCTTTAAGGAACGGCACATGCAAAATTAAACGCGCGCTCCCTCTGCCCCTCGCGCGGCAGATGCCGGGAGGCACTCAAAGGACGCTCCGTTTATTTAAAATTAAATAAAAGGAGCTAATTTTGGCATGCAAGAGCGAATGCACCTGGGGGACTCCTTGCTTCAGGGCACTGCCAACAGAACAGGAGTAATGAAGTTAAGAAAGCAATTAAGAAACTGCTGCAGACACTTGGTGGGAGGTTGGCTGCTCCTGAGTGAAGTGCAGCATGCACAGTGACAGGAGGAGATTCTACCTCTGATTCTGCCACCCCACGAGCTGTCCCCAAGCCCACCCAAAGTTTGCAGCACATAAACAGTCCTCGGGCTGTGTCGTGCTCCTCAGAGCATGGATGTGCCCCTTCAGCCTCAACTTCTGACCCGAAAATGGGAGGACACGCACCTTGTCCATCCTGACTCCGCAGGCAGGAGCAACAGGACTCATCCAGGGTCTCCACACCCTAACACAATCAGGGAGCTGAGAGCTACACCCTAAACACGCAGCTGAGCAGCTCTTTCTGTGTGTCCCTGGAGTCGTGTTAATCCTGCTCCGGAGGGGGACAGTCGCGGGGTGGGCACTGCCAGCCTTTTGCCACCTGTGGGATGAGGGAAGGATGGTGGGACAACACGGGGCTGCGGAGCGAGAATCCAGAGGCATCTGCGTCTGCTGTGGAGTTTTGTCAGCACCATGTGGAGGAGCTGCAGCACTGCACCGCTCCCAGCTCCTCACCACGCAGCCCACCCGCACGGATCCACGCACATCCAGAGGCTTTGTGGGTCTGGGGTCCTGGATACACCCTGCCACGCTTGGCACCGTCATGGGATGCCTCACACATGCCAGCGTGCAGGGAGGATGCACAAGGATGCACAAGGATGCACAAGGATGCTCTGCAGCCTGCAAAGCACCGACCTGATGCCAGGGCACATCAGAGTTGCTGCACAGGGGCCACACAAGACAATTAGGGGCTGGGAACACTGAGCAGCCCTCAAGGCTACTCTCTGTCTAAAATAACCCACCTCAGGCTGCACGCTGCGTTCTGGCTCTGCAGCCCTTTGCTCCTCCGTGACTCATCGATGTTTTGAGGCCGGTTCTGACAATTTTAGTCCAGCCTTGAGAAAGAACGGCAAACAGTGACTGAGAAAGAACACTGGCTATCCAGTGAGCATCCCTCTGCACGCCTGCCCATGCAGGGACACCATGGAGAGGAGGGGGAGCAGGGCTGCAGAGCATTCCCCTGGCCCTTTCAGATGCCTCTGCGGTCTGCCCAGGTGGTTTCTTGCAGTGCAGAAGCCAGAATGCAAATGGAAGCAAAGCAAAAATTTTCAAAGGCTTCAGAAACCTCTGTGTTAGGTTTGGGCAGGCCCAGAGGCTCTCCTGCTTCTCTCTCCACTCACACACTCACGTCTCACCCCAGAGCAGCCTCCCCAGTGCTGTTTTAACATGGATGCATGCTCTGACTCCAGACTGGAGCAGTCCCAGGGAAGGAAATCCGTCATCCACGAGGGATGCACAGCCTTGGGCACACACAGCCTGGTGAGTTCATGCTCAGTTCTCCTTCCCCAAATAATCACCCCAAGAGAGTATCTCCCCAAAAGCCAATTTTTAATGCATCACCAATTTGTCCGTACTGATGCAAAGGACACGCAGAGAGCCACAGATACTCCCAAGATTTGGGGCCGTCTCTTCTGCAGCATGGTAGGAGAAAATGAAAACACAGCTCAGAGTGAGCAGAAAGCCAAGACGAGTAAGATCAGAACCCACACTGGGTTTAAACCCATGAGGGCACAACTTTCCTTTCCCATTCCCTCTGCTCATCAAGCGGAGAGCGACAGCCCGAAACAGTCCCCGCTCCTCTGGCAGCTTATGGGGCAATGTGGGAATGGCTTCGCTTTTCATTCCCTGTCAGATGGCCTCAAATCAGGATTTTCTGAGCACGGTTTCATGGCTGCAGAAAGAAACCTGTGCTTACATTTGTGCTACACGGGACACTGAGTAACAGAAGGGTATTTCTGGCTCAGCAGGGACCCAACAGTAGCTGAAACGTCAAGCACAGCTGACTTGCATGATTATCCATTGATTAAGATGACAAAGTTGGGCCAAAATCTTACAGAGACAGATTACAGAGGCCTGATGCCATCTAATCTAAGCCTCAGTTCACTAGCTTTAGGCCTAAATCCTAGCTTAGTCTGGAAATGATCCGTGCTTCCTTGGTTATCTCTACCAACTCAGGGAATAAGCAGTCATGTAAAACCACACACTGAAAGATGCTAAGGAATTAATGAATAAAAAAATAACATATGCTTTCCCCACTGCGGATCTGTTCCTTGGGAGACCAAAAAAAGAGGAAATGGAGCAAATACCTCAGAGCACCGTGACAGGTAAAAGCACACCTTGAGACCCCTGGCACCACAGCAGTGCTGGCAGGAGCTGTTTAGCTGAGGGTCTCACCCCTGTATCAACAATAAATACATCTGCAATAAATATGCAAAGTTGTAACTGATTTGCATTGACATTTGGACTGGGGGGAGAGCCGAGGCGAGAAAGAAATAAAGTCCATTACAGCACCGAGTAATTTAGGATATTACCACCGGCATCTGAATTACAAATCTACCTCTCATTACTGGTATGTTAACCGGGAAAGGCAGCTTCTCCACAACATGCAAGGCAGAGTTTATTAGCATGAATTTGCATAATAATTAGCTCTGCAGCAAGCAAAGGCTGTTGTGCCTTTCAAAAAGCCAACTTTCAATGTCAATATCCAGCCCCAATTTGGCTCCCGCCCTTGGGCCCTCCCAGGTTTGGCATCCTGCAGCTGCTACCATCTCCCTGGGGATTCATCCCAGGGAGTTCCTGCCTCATCCCTCCAGCACGTCTTGGATGCTGGGAGGCACAGGAGAGCTTCCAGGGAGCGGCTTTGAGCAAACTTTCACTGCACAAAGAGTTTGTGCATCACGCAGGGAGTCTCTGCATCCCAGGAAGAGTCCCTGCATCTCACAGAGAGTTCCTCTCCCTGGTGGATTAGTAGAGCTGGCTGCTGGGTCCCAAAATCCCTGCTCAAAGCACCCCAATGTCATTGCTGGCTGACCGTCATGATGAAGAAAAGAGTGTGGTCATAGAAGGAGTGGTATTTATTCTCCAAGGAGATGCTGGACCATACTGATCCACTGCAAGAATGACACAGGACTGTACTGATCCAGCCTGGCATTTTCCAAGTAGCTTTCTGCCAGTAACAGACTCTTTACCAGAATGGAAAAATAAAAGCAAAATCACGAGGCTATTTTAGTCTTTTTGCTGAAACTACAAGTTTCACCTTCCAGAGCTCTATCTATAAATATATGTATATATGTAGGTGTGTTTCAAATGCAAATATCTCAATTGGAACAAGCCAATGAAAACACACTGGTTGGTGGAAGGAGGCTGCAGCATTTTGTTTCTCCAAATGTTTTCTTTGAATTTTTTATTTTTTTTTTTCACAGCTTTTCAGCCTGGAAAAACTCACTGTCTCCAATCCCCAGTGCTGCAGGCAGCTTCCCTTACCTTGCATGCTCCAAGCTTTCTGCTTCAAGAACTTTTGGGGCACACCAAACACACTTTTCTTTAAAAAGGATAGAGCTGCTGTTTTAAAGTTTTAAAGACAGCATGTCTCACTTTCCCGTAAAATTACATTATTCCCAAGCAGGGAGATAGGTGACTGTTTCCACACAGCAGCATCTCAGTGTCAGATTGAACTAGACTGTTTCCAACACAGGGAAAAACTTATGGCAGCTCTAAAAAAAAACCTTATTCCACTTCTAAAAATAAAGGAATTACCCAGTTAAGTCTCAGATCTGCCATCTCCAGGCCTTGGGCTGCAAGTCCTGCTCTTTGCAGCCTCTTCTCACCATGACACACACAACTCCTGACCAGCAGGAGTGGTGACGCACTGGCTTTGCCTTTCAGCATCTCACAGGGCTAGAAATAGACCTCTCAGAACAAGCTTTTTTGGACCTGATGCTGTCCCCAGCCCTGGTTTCATCGTAAATCTTTTTAACCCACCATCTCTGGGTGACAGCAGGTTTACAGGGGATAAAAACTCCTTTAGAAGATGTGGCAACCCCTTGTACTTACGTGCTGTAATGTCCTACACACCCTTGAAAACCACACCTCAAAAAGAACAGGACTCCTAATTATATTATATTCAGCTATTATTTCAGGCAGGTATAAAATAAGGTGGTATAAAAAGAGCCAGAGCAGCAGCACACAAACTTCAGCACTAGTCCTGAACTATTAGCAAAGAGAACTAAGATGCACATTTGAACCACTCCACATCACCTCAGTTAGCAGAAGGCTCCAGAATTCCCTGCAAAACAGGAGTGGAATAAAAGGAGGAAAGTGTGATCCAGGTGCTGAGAGGGTGGAATAAGGCAGCTGGGAAAGGGCTGGTGCTGGAGAGTGTCGGCATTTCCCCGGGTTCTCCAGGAGGTGCCGGCTGTGCCCGCTCCAGACCGACGCGAGATGGTGCTGCTTCCCCAGGCACGGGCAGGGATGCGGGGCAGGGATGTAGCCTCTGCTGCCCGGGCAGGGATGGTCAGTGGCCGGGACAGGGATGTGACCGGGACAGGGTGGCCGGGCAGGGATACAGACAGCTGAGATAGGGATGCAGCAGGTGGGGCAGGGATGTGATCGGGACAGGGATGTTCCGCCAGGGATGCAGCTGCCCAGGCAGGGATGCTGGGATGCATGAGAGGGATGTGGCCACCGGGGCAGGGATACAGGCAGCCAGGGCAGGGATACAGGCAGCCAGGGCAGGGATGCAGAGTGGCAGGGCAGGGATGTGGCTGCCCAGGCAGGGATTCAGGGATGTGGGGCAAGAATGAGGCTGGGACAGGAATACAGGCAGCCAGGCAGGGATGCGGCTGCCCAGGCAGGGATGCAGGGACAGGAATATGAGCAGCCAGTCAGGGATGTGGCTGTCCAGGCAGGGATATGGGCTGCCAGGCAGGAATACGGGCTGCCAGGCAGGGATACAGGCAGCTGGGACAGGGATACAGGGTGGCAGGACCAGGATGCAGCAGGTAGCTGGGACAGGGATGTGGGGCAGCCGAGGCAGGGATGCAGGGCAGGGATGTGAGGGGCCAGGCAGGGATGAGAACAGCCAGGAGAGGGATGTGGGGCAGCCAAGGCAGGGATGCAAGGCAGGGATGTGAGGGGCCAGGCAGGGATGAGAACAGCCAGGAGAGGGATGGGG
The DNA here is from genome assembly GCA_013396755.1 of Sclerurus mexicanus. Taxonomy (NCBI): domain Eukaryota; kingdom Metazoa; phylum Chordata; class Aves; order Passeriformes; family Furnariidae; genus Sclerurus; species Sclerurus mexicanus. The sequence continues at coordinate 25,740 of VWZF01006592.1, forward strand.
GGCAGCCAAGGCAGGGATGCAGGGCAGGGATGTGAGTGGCCAGGCAGGGATGAGAACAGCCAGGACAGGGATGTGGCTCTCTGGGCAGGGATGCAGTCGCCCAGGCAGGGATGCAGGAATGCAATCACCGGGTCAAGAATGTGGTCAAGACAGGGATGTGGGGCAGGGATGCAGGCAGCTGGGCAGGGATGAGAACAGCCAGGGCAGTGATGCTCCAAGACCACCCTCCTTGCTGCCCCTCATCCGCTTGCACTGCCCCCAGGAAGAAGCAGATGCAGGAAATGCAGATGGGCAGGGATGGCACAGCCACAGAGCTGGCAGGAGCCGGTACAAGTGTAGCTCCTGGTTTTCAGCTCATTTAAAGTCTGTTCATAGAAAGAGAGAGAGATGGGTAAATAACTCTATTCCAAAGCACTCTCCACCTCAAGAGATTTGCTGTCGAAGAAAGAAATGCTGAGGTTTAGAGAGAAAAAAAAAGTCTGCTTAAAATGTGAACAAGTGAAAAAAACATCATAAACCAGCTAAACACTATTCTCTGTGCAAGTTAAATATTTGTTCCCAATTTGGGCTTTTAAAGAAAAGTTGGGGAAACTGTTCCTAATTGTTTGGTGAAATTCCATTATGAAAGACATTTCCATGCACTTACTATGCATGCTTTTCCTTTCGGAAAAACACAGAGCTGAGGGTCCTGCAGAGCTCATCAGCAATCCAACACCCATGTGTGCCACCCCAGGACAACAAACCCAGGCAGGGACATGGGGGCAAGGGGGGAATAAGCATTTGGAAGAAGCTGATTCTGCAGCGAATTTAAAAAGAGTTATCAGCTGCTGCTGGGTAAATCAGCTTGGCTAAGATAAGAACCAGAACAAATATTTATTCCAAATTTACACTGACCTAAACCTGAGCGCTTGAGGGTTGAATAATTTTGGTGAACTATATATTTTTGTCAAATCATTTCCTGGGCTTCTTGCAAGGGTTGAAAGAGATTTAGCTAGGAAGGATAAATCCTGGCTGCTCATATACTGTTGTCAAAAGGATGGGATGGAAATACAGATACAAACATTGATAGATGGCAATAAAAATGATCTTTACAGTGTTTCAGTCTGTGCTGTTTCACAATGGCAAAATTAGACCAAGATTCATCCAAGTGATTTTTGAACGTCTCCTTGTTCAAAGGGCTCAACTGGCAAAAAAAAGGGGTCCCAAATTTTTGGAAAGCCCTTCATGGCTGCTCATACACAGGACCCCAAACCACCACCTCTTATCACAGGTCTCAGTTCAACTCCTCTGTATGGGGTTACCCAGGAAATTAGGCTCAGTTTTGTACCACACAGGCTAAATTGGAGATGCTTAAAGACTTTCCTTGGATCTTAGCTGGCTTGCCTGCATTGCTTAAAGAGAAAATCAGACTTATTACCTGCACATCTGGCTAGACAGGTCCACACCTGTACCTGCAGCTGCAGGCTATGCTGTTCAGCCTGCAGCAGGTATCTAACCAAGGCTGGAGGCTGCATCTAAAGGAGAGCACCTTTCCCACCACCACACCAACTATCCCTCCCCAGGACAGGTGTGCCAGTGCAGGCAGGACCCTTGTCATCACAGACACAAAGGTGCAAGCTGTACCTGACACCGGGGACACAAACATCCAGCTCAGCTCCTGTCCTAACTGTGCTGCTGGTTTCCCTTCACAGCCCACGTGGGAGATCCTTTTCCACAGGAAAAATTTACCTGCTCTCTCTACCACTCCATCCTCACAGGAATAAAAGCACAGGCACAGCCTGACAGGAACAAGCACAAGCCAAGTTTACATAAACAGTGGAGAGCACGACATAAAGGTTATTTGTGCCTGCGGGCTGCTTGGGGAACCTGTGAAATACAGAGGCCTCGTGCTGACTCGCACTAGACTCCTCTAACAAAACACTGCAGCTTTTGAAGTCCCTGAGCAGGGCTCAAGGTGTTGCTGAAAACAAGTGTGAGGAGCTAGAGCTGGTGGTTCCATGTTATTCAGCATCTTCCATCCCTTCCTTGTGCCAGGCAACAGCCCGACCACAACCTGATCTCCTCCGGGTGACCTTGGGCAAGTCACCTTCATCCCTCTGCAACTGGGGGTGGGACGGATGAGGAGACGCATCTCCCCTTGGCTGATTTTCCTTATTCTCTACTCTCTTAGAGAAACTGCCTCTTATCATTTGCTCATGGACGACCCAGATTAATTAGGCAATTCTGGAACCTACCAGAATACAGCAAAGAGCCAAAAAGTACTGCCACTTCTTTACATTTTCTGCCCACCTTTGGATTTTGGATCTTCTTTCATACCAGAGGTCTTGCTAAAGGGAAGGCAACCGAGAAAGAGGCAATGAGTTACAAATGGGCTCACAAAGCACAACCAGTGGGTGTTTGCATGGGTATCTAAATCTCTCCCTGGGTGTATATACTCATATGGACTTGGGAGGAGCAGGGTGCAGGAGGAGCGTGTAAACTTGGGGAGAGATAAAAATCAAATAAGCCCCCACCAAAATTAACAAGGGGAGAAAGCGTTTTACCCAAACAAAGAAAGCAATTTTGCAGCCACCGATTTTCCCCCCTTTCCTTTTTTTTTTTATATATTTCAATTTTTCAATTTTTTTTTTTCTTTTTCTTTTTCAAGGCGGCATTGTGCGGAGCGACGTTCCTTTGCAAGATTTCAGATGTTGCTGTGTTCAAATGAATCCCATTTTGTCACAATCAATGACTTTCCCTGCTCGTTATTACCCGCAGCCCTTCGGAGCAGGCAGAGCCACTGGCAGAGCTCCAAGCCCTGGGCGGGGAGGCAGCAGAGCCCACACCTCTCCAAAATGCACAGCGAAGGTAAACTTGGAGAATGTCACCTACACCTGGGTAATTTTTAATTTTCTAGCTTTTCCCTATACTGCTGAATTACCTCCAGCTTATTTGTCTGGCTAGAGGTTAATGAAACATTAATGATGTTAATGAGCCTTTCATGCTGCAAGTTTTTTCAAGAAAGAGATAGAATGGCTGTTTTCCTTCCCTTTTAATCTTTTCCATCATTCGGGAGTTGCAGGGCCAAAGCAATTAGTGACTCAGGCAGCTCTGTCTCCCCTCCCGGTCACAGCCCAGTGGGGCAAAGAGAAAAAACCCTATTAAACCCCCTTCACATGTCCTCAGGTGAGGAGCTCCCGGGCTGATGGAGCCACGCTGCTTTAGCCAGAAGGCAAAATGCTATTCAGGGGGGAAAACCAGGCGGAATTAACAATCTGGAGCTGTCGGGAATGGTGAAGTGTTGCCATTAGCCGTGCACCGTTTGTTAGAGAAGGTGACAAGTGATTTTCAAAAGGTTCCAGGAGGTTTGGGTAGGGCTCCACAGTCGAGGGGTGGCTTGACAGCTTCCCCCATCAAACCTCATGTCGGTTTTCATCCCAGTGAGCTCTGATTCAGGGTGCATGACATCCCTCTGGACCACAGCCAGCCAGAAACCAGCCCTTCCTTCCCAGACCATTTTGTCTAAACACAAAAAGTGGTGGGGGGAAAAAAAGAAAAAAGACACAGCAAGAGAAAAACTAAAAAAATTCAGAGAAATGGCTGCTCAAGAAACCACTCCACACCCTGCCCACCTCCACCCTCGGATACTGGGGAGGATTTCTTTTTTGTTCCTGCAATTAAAAAGCCCACTGGTCCCAGCCCGTTTTACAGATGGCTCATCCCTGACTGAGCAAGGAGGGCAGGAGCTGGGGGTCCCTTCCCCATGGCTGAGCCCCCGCTGCCACCACAGGTGGTGACGCTGCCTCTGCTTTCCGTGATGGATGCACCGGTGCCAAAGGGCACACAACTAAATTACGAGCTGGCACTTACAAGGAGTGAGGGCTCTGGCTTGTGCTTCCATTAGAGGGTATCTATCTGCATTTAAAGCTGTGGCGCTCTGATAAGGAGCGGGGAGGAAGCTAGAGAGACCTCAAAAAATTGCCTGGACGAACTCCGAGATAAGACTTTTCAGACAGACAAAAAAGCCTGTCCTGATTTATAGAGCTTCGTCCGTCCTTGACAGTACCTCTGGAGCTCCTGATCTTGGCTGTAAAAAAGAAAAGTTCCATCAGAAATGTGTGTTCTGCCCCCAAACTATTTATCCAGACAACCTGTCAACCTACCACAGCCAGATCCTCTCTTGACATGGACAAGGCAGCAACACAATCGGCCGCCCTTTATTTTTACCCTCTCCTCTCCCCTGTTCCTCCTAATCACAGATGCTTTGTCCGCTCAATAATAAAGATCCCGGGCGCCTCAGTTTCCATTTTTTTGTTATCGTGCCTTTCAGCCGGCATGTTTATTTATGACTGCTACAAAGCGCTTTCACGGAAAGATGCCATTAGGCTGGAATGATGCTCCCTTGACATTGAGATCAGAATCAGCACAGAAGCCATGCAACAACTCATCTTTATGTTTGCCTACTTGTCTTAATTCTTTTTCTTTTATTATTATTGTTATTATTATTATTATTATTTCCATCGCAAGGGCTGCCAGGGAGGGAGAGGCAGAGGGGCACTCGCAGCACAAAGAGATGAAGCAGCTCTGACTGAGGGCACAGATGGCATGGGCTGGCTTGGATAATTCTGCCCCTTTCCAGGGCAGCTGCTGGCACACGGCACTGAACAAGCCCATTAAGAGAACAGGACCCCGCACTGACAAGGGCACAGTAATGGATTTACTCTCACTCACAACGTGGCCACGGCTCTCACGCATACCGAGGCAGGAGCTTCTGCAGCAGAGACAGGAATCTAGGGAAGGATGGATTCTGGGGGGCATGGTGGTGCTCACTGGCCCCTCATCGGACTCAGGGAGGGCAGTGCTGGGGAGCAGCACACGATAGTTGAGGGTCGGGCTCTCAGATCCAGCCAAAACCACGTGGACACTGCTCAGCCTGTGCGGATGGGTTCACTGGGTCACTCTGCTTACAAAGCCTGGCTTGTCACCAAAGAAGAGGAGCAGGCACGCAGTGACAGTGGCTTTAACATGCTCTCCAGAGCCTCGACGACCCCAGCAAGCCCTGCTCTACTCCCTGCCCCTGGAAACTCCTCTCAGACCTCACACATGAGGACACAGCAATCACCCATGAGGTCTTCTTAATCTGCTTAGCAGATTAAAAAGTGTTGGAGGGGGGTGGGGGACCCAACCTTGCTGACCCCTCTGCTTCCCAGCCTTCCCAGCCCTCATCCACGCTGGAAGGTGGGCCCTGTGACAGGGGACACGCTCCTTTTCCAGTACCATCCCCCAAAGGACAGCGTGCCCTGTCCACCACGCACACCCGAGGCGCTGGGGCAGACAAAGGGAGGGTTTTGTGTGATCTGCCATCCCTTCCAGCCGCCAGCCAAGGCGCGTCCTTCGCCAGCCCCAGCTCTCTAATTAGTTCTATTGGTTTCAACAGTTCGGCGGGCTCGGTGAATGTAATATTTAACACCCTAGAGGGAAGCCTTTCACGCCGATGCCTCTTTCATCATCTCTGCCCATCTGGTGCTCACTTCAAGCTCGCAAAGCACCACCTGCTTGGAAAACAATGAACTCCTGTGGTTCCCCGGCTTCTCTGGACGAGACGGACCCTCCGGGAAAGGCATGTGGGAGCAAGTCTCCCCGTGGCAGCAAGGCTTGACACCCATAGTGGGTGTCGTGTTCACTCCGAAAGGAACTATTATCAAGTGTTTATAGCACTGCTCATCAAGGATGCTGATTCCAAGGGAGGAATTTGTCCCTCCATGACTTGCTCTGCAAGAGCTCATCTGTGGGGACAGGGAGGAGGGCAAACAGACCTCTTGTGCTTTTCTCAATGGTGGCAGTCTCACCATCACCACTTTTCCTGGATTAATCAAGGATACAGGATGGATAACTGGGTAAGGGATGTTAGCAGAGCAAGGTATGAATGGACAGGTGGTGCAACTCCACAGCAGCAACATATAGTGGGTGTTGTACGTGTGACAAAGTGACACCCAGGAGTGGGGTCTCAGGATAGTGGATAATGCAACATGGCCACGGACTTCTGCACTGTTACAGCCTCTCTAACAATCAGTCTGAGTAGAAATGGGAATTGAGCCCATAAAACCATTTGCTTTCTGCAGCCACAGCACCACGGCTGATGTTTGGAGACATCACTGCGTCTGGAAATGATTAGATTCCTTCCAGTGACTGACACCTGCTAATAACCTGGAAGATGGGTAGAGCATACTCACATTGTCATCTCCAGCTATCTACAACTTCATTTTCCATCATCTTTGTCACTCAAGGACAGCAGCAAAGGATATTATTGCTACTGGTATTGTTATTGTTATTATTTAAGCCATGCAGCAACAAATCTGCAGGTATCTGGGCTGGGTTGGGCAGCTGCATTAGACCAGTAGATTCTCCTTCAGATCAGAGGGAGAATTATGGTGAGCATTATGTATAATGCATTTTTCTATTAAATTAAAATAAGTTTCTCTCAACAAAGTCCAGTGTGTTAAGCGACAGCAGCAAGGACAGTGGGTTTAACCTCATGCTCAGCCACAGAGTCAGTCACACAGGGAAGATGGATGGATGGATGGATGCTCACTCCCAGGGAAATACAATAATATTCTCTCTGTACAATGCTGAACTGTATTTCTGGGCCTCCTGCCTCTTCACATAAACCCTATTAGTCACTCATCAGTGCTGAAAAAAATAATAAATAAATATGCCAGTGCACAACAGTGCCAAGGGCAGGGAAGTTAAAGGACATTATAACTCTTTAATTACATCAGTCTTGGAAAGAAAAGAGCTGTCATTCCCTCCTCCTTCCCTCTGGGGAACACTTGGTATCTACCTTGGCCAGAACCCCCTTAGGAAAGTTGTCGCAACATATGTCTTCCCTGTGATTCATGCCAGGGTTGGGTTTAGTCCTGTATTAATATTCCCTACCCACTATTTACCGTGTTGCAAACCCACACAGATACACACAAACATGCCTTTCATCTCCTGCCTTCACAGGAGAGGGGGAAAAAACCTTAGTTAAGCTTTCAAGATAAGGCAGTTGTCTGCAAGTCGCTGGGTTTAGCCAGCAGGGAGGATTTTCTTCTGAGAGCACCTTAAGGAGGGCTGAAAGATGTGATTGGAATCCAGGAAACAACCCCTTGAGGGGCTGAGGACCCTGCCATGGGGGCACTAAACACAATCAGTCATCACCTTCCACCTTCCCACCACACAGAGCTCATCATGTGCCACCCTGCGATGCCAAAAGCCATCAAAGAGCATCCAGAGCTCAGAGAGTTTCTTCAAATAATCATGTTTTTAAATATATTTCTGCCTGACAAAAACGTCCTTTGTAGAAATGAAAACGGCTGTCACAAACCCATCGCCCACCTCCTAAAAGATCCCATTATGTTTCTGTATTGAACTTCTTTTTCATCAAGGAAGTTATTGAAATAGTGATGGAAACAGCCAATAGCGCTTCCGATTAAAAATGTATCACAGCGTTTTGTGATTTAAAAGCAAACAAACAAGAAAGGCGACATGAAATGTTAATGCACACGTGAGCAGGTTTGATTTCGATTTGCTGTTTGTTTGTCAAACATTTTCAACTATCAATTAATTATCAAAACTGGGCCAGAAAGACGGAGCCTGATCTGCATGTCCCGTGATGCCGATCAGGGGAGGATCAAGGATTCCCAGGAGAAGGATGCACAATTCCAGCTGCAGAGCATGGCCAGGGGATGGTTTCGGGAAGGTGAGCAGTGAGTGATCATCCTTTCACCCCTTGGATCTGACACAAGAGACTGATGGGACTGCTGCCCATCTACAGCTCCCTGGTCACCTTGGAGCCAAGGCCATCGCTCTGTGTTGTCAGAGCCACATCACGAAGCCCAGGACATCTTTTGTGAAAATCTCTGACACTGAAGGACATGCCATGAGAGATGGGAGAGGACTGGGAGTGCCTTGGTCAGCCCCACATCCTTCCTGCCTGCTGCAGTTTTGAAAGCCCTTACAACACTAAAATAGCGCAAGAAAAAGTAAACAACAACATAAACCGCCCAAAAAACCCAAAACAACAAAAAAAACCCATCGGAGCTGAGGCGAGTGAATAAGGAGATATGGCAGAGTCAGGAGGCAATGGCCCAAGGGACCCATTAACAAGATTCCTCCCACACAACATCCAGGAGCCCAGACCATCAATAAAACCTGCTCTCCTCCCCAGCCAGCCTTGCGTGGCTCTGAACTTTCCAGCCACAGGCTGCAGATTGGATTCTTCCGTCATCACCATAAAAACAGATGAATTGTCCACGGCTGAGGGACCTGTGAGGAGGCAGGAGGACCCTTTAGGCAAGAAGGCAGCACAGCTCATAAAACCAGCTCTGCCTTTCAGCTGGGCTGGGTGTCTGGTCCCACATGCTGCAGTGAACTCCTCTCCGTGCTTTTCATACCCTGCTGTAAGCTCCAGTCCCAGGAGGTGCTGGGAAGCATTGCCCTGCTTCCACCCCCACTGAGAAGATGGAACACCCTGGCTGGACCAGGGTTAGTGCCACTGAGACCTCACATGGGACATTCCTCTCTTCCCACAGCTCTGGGGGTGAAGCAGGGATCCCAGCATTGCTGGAAAGCACCACCCCAGCCACGAAAAAGTCTTTGAAAACCAGCAAGAAACTGGAGCAGACAGAGCCCAGACTCTGCAACAACAGCATTTCTTCCTGTTTTGTTTTGCTTTGCATTCTCATTGCCAGCTTCATTATCTGGGCCCTTATTCCTGCACACGCTTCCCATTTTTCTCCCTCCTATCTCCCTGCGTCCAACGCAGCAGCCTGTATTAGTTTATGTTAACAAGCTGTGGCAGCAGTAATCCTGGCCTCTCCTGCTCCACTGCCTGTTCTGCTGACCAGGCACATTGTTTGTCTCTGCTGCCTGGTCCCCTGAGCCTTCCTCCACCTCAAATCCAAGCATCCCTGCAGGAACTACACTGGGATATATCCTGTGACTGTGCTGTCACTGGTTGGTGATGGGAGTGCAAGTTGGAAAACATTTTGCTGCCCCGCTGCCGCCTTTGCAGAGCACCAAAGGGATGGAAAAGCTTGTTTTCTTCTCAAAATAGAGACTTTTCTTCTCTGCTGCAGAAACAAGCATCACCCCTCTGCCCCCAGCGTGACGGGGGCTCCCGTGTGCTCTGCAGCACCTCCTCCAGCTGCTGGCAGGGCAGGAGGACTCGCTGCCCTCTCCTTCCCACCCCACCCCTGCAATCTGACAGCCCACATCTGCCTCTGCAGCTTTGACTTCCTCCCTGGCCCAGGTTGACAGCAAACAGCACTTGGAAAAAGAAGAGAAGGGGGGGAAAAAGAAATAAAAGACGGCTGCTGTGGCAGAGGGGGCAAGGAGTAAAGAGAGATTTGAATGACTGCTCCACTCCAAGGGCACGGGAGAGCACGGCTGAGGGTCCAGGAGGCAAAGGGAGGGGGAAAGCAGAGGAGCTTGGCCACTGCCCCAGTTGTTGAGCACCCGGGCTCAGCCCTTCTGCCGAGACAGCTCTCGCCCATGGTGTGACTTTGCTGTTCATCACATCAAAGCTCTCTTCCCACGCAAGCTCAGCCAGAAGGGGTGGGTGCCGGACCCTCTTCACCCTCCTCCCTTCCCCAAGCATGAGCAATCTGACAGCCTGAGGCAGCAAAATGAACCTCCACGCACAGAGCTCGTGCCACTGCACCAAGACACTCCACGGAGCCCTAATCGTGGGGCTGGTGTTAGTGGGAGCGTTTAACGAGTGGAGTGTGTGCTGCTGATTAACAGCGTGGCTCTGCGAGGCCAAAGAAGGAAAGAAATTCAGTGTTAGACTGCAAACAATTACTCCTTTTAGATAATCACTGCTTTGCAGTCCAGACACATGCATAAATATTGCATAATGCTGGGGCTCAGCACGTAATTGTCAGATATTATTCAAACCGAGTCGCTACTTTATTGGCAAGAGCTGTGAGCTTGTCACATCTCAGGGTCAGCGGCTGGATGGCTGAAGGATTTTCAGGGAAGGCTCAGGTAATACGAGCAGCAGCTCAGCCATTCCCTAAACCGCTCAGCACCGAGCTCTGAAAAGCGATCTCATACTCAGAACCCCATACGGAGCGTTGGTGTCTGAGGACAGGGACTCAAGGCACGGGGGACGAACAGCTCCCAGCCAGCTCTCCAGGGCAGCGTTTGTGACCCGAACCTTCACGGCGCAGCCACGAGCAGCTTTGCAGGGGCGCAACCAGCCCTGAGAGCCACAGAGCCTGCCTGCTCAGTCACAGCGTTGCACATCACGGGGAAGACGCTCAGCTCACGATGCCGGTGCCGAGCTGCAGCGACACGCCACTTTGGACGGGTCTCCTTCCCCTCCTGAGCCAAAGCTGTTTTGTTTGCAAACCATCTGCTCGGTGCCCCGCCGTGCCGGCAGCAGCGAGGGGGCCCAGATGGACGGGCTCTTTGATAATTCTCTAAAACGAAGCACCCAAGCACAACAGCACCATATGCCAAAGGGCCGGCCAGCACCCAGGGCTGCCACACCACCCTCCCTCCCCAGCTCGGCCGTGCCCAGCGCGCTCCCTTCACCCACAGAGAACTTGCAAGCATTTCCAGAGGCCACCAAAGGTAAAGTGGCCAGAAGGCAAGTCCAGCTCCTGGGCAGCCTCCAGCCTGCACACCTTGCACACCATTTCCTCCCGTGGGTTGGGGAGGAGCAGGCATTGCACTCCCTCGATCCTTCCAAGGCAGAATATGGGATAAGAGGAGGCGGGTGGAGAAGATGAAGTTGATTCTTTGCAGAGTTGCTTCTTGGCCCTGGTTCACTCCTAGTTTAATGAGACACCTCTATGATTACTCTGCACAATAACCAAGGCTGAGCTCGGCTCACAGCATCCCATGGACAAGCTCAGTGGCACAGGAGAAAGCCAGCTGCTTATGGGCAATAAACCCCTGCCTGGAAGCACGGCTTCCTTTCCCTAGAAAAGCTCTGCTTCACCTCCAAAGACTCCTGAGAAACTTTATCATTAGAAGAAGGCAGCCTGAGATTCCTGTGCCATCACAAGAACTGGGGCTTTAAGGAAAAAAAACTACCTTGCAAAACTCACGCCAAAATCAGATGAATTTTGATCCAAGCTGTAGTGAAGGATGGCTCTGTGGGATTTCAGATAAATAAAGGCACAAAGGCCAGTGAGATTGGACTGACACCTTTCAGACTATGCTTTCCTGCCCCCATGCCTTGAATATCAAATGCTCCCCATTGCCAGCAGCCCTGAATCCCAAAGCTCTGGAGAGCTGGGTGGAAGGGACTGATTCCTGATAACAGGAGCTCACCAAAGCCTCTGCTCTTTATAGAGCGGGGATGCCAGAGCATGGAAACCCTTCCCCAGTAATTTGTATCACTGAGGACCCCCACAGTGGTCCCATGACACTGCTCTCATTCAGCTCATGAGCACACAAGGATTGCAATCCCAAATAATAATGGGGTTTCAATAACCTGATGGGCCCAGCTCCCTCCTGAGCTGCAGAATTGCCCCCAGACCGTATTCTCAATAAGGATCTGCTGTGAGTTTCAATAAGGAAAGAGATTACATCGTCTTCCAGAGAGAGAGTGCGGAAAAATCAGTCGGAGCAAAGAAAAGCTGCTTTAGAGTACAAGCTAAGCAGGAACACGCCACTTCCCCAGGGATCACCGAGCTGGAGGCCAGCATGGAATGAGTGAGAAATTCAGGGGGTTCAGGGCATCCTCCCTCTGCCTGACTGTCCTGGAAGGGGTCAGAGGTGGAGCAGAGGGTGATGGAGAGGGAACCTCCCATGCCAGCACCTCCTAAGCTGCTCTTCTCCAGACATCAGACTCGCCTTGCATCGCTGTGCTGTAGATGAGCACTTTTGTTAACAAAAATCACACACAAAAACACCTGATCCAGGGCCCACAACTGCAGCAAAGTAACAGTGAGCGCTGATAACTTTATCATCCAACAAGATGCATGTGAAATGCTTCTCTTGTGCTAATGATAGGCTGGAGAGACACAGAGATGAGGCGGGACAAAGCTCCTGGCCGGCTGCTAATGAAGGACAATGAACAGTGCACCAAATCAGCCCTGAGCTCCTCTCAGCAGCCCTTGATCAAGCAGCGCCCCACCAAATAATGAAAATCTCTCTCTTTTGTATCCGTGCAAATCACAGTATCGCCTGCATTAACAACTTATCAGTTGGACCAATAAGGGAAAAAAAAAGTATTGCATTATCTTGTCCACTTAAGCATTAGAGCAGCTCGGAAGTGCATTCATCCGCCTCCTACAATGCTCAGGCTTCCAGCTCTGCTCCCAAGTACTGCATCTGCCACCATCCCTGGTGGCTGCTCTCCGGACATATGGATGCCAGACCTATCCCAGAGCGAACAGGCTCGGAAGCCTTTGGGGACAACCACCACGACCGCCCTGGGGAGCTCTGAGCATCATAACCCCACATTTACACCCAAAGGCAGAGGGGTCTGGCTGCCTGTGGTTCTTTAAGGCCAGCCAGTGAAGGATACCATTATCCAGCTGGAATTCCACAGGGGAATTCAGGTAAGCAGACTGTAATTAACCGAGCTGGCACGCTGCCGCACCCGACAGATGTAGAAATGCACCTTGAAAGGAGGAAAAGGATGAGGGAAAGAAGAGCAGGAAAGGAGCAATGGCTACACAGGGTCCCTTCCCACACGCTCCAGGGGGATGAGGGGAGATGAAGTGGGAGCAAAGGAGCAGCCAACTGTGGCAGCGCCTTCCTCCTCCTCCCCGCAAGTGGGCAGGAGCAAAATCCCCATGGAAATGCAGGCAGAGAGTCTTAAAAGCACGGAGCTGGAGTTAGCTTGTCCAGAACCCTCTGGCAGAGATGGCCAACAGCTCAGACACCCGGAGTGGGAAACAGGGAAATTCGTGCTCCTCAGCTTAGGAGACTCAAGCCACAGCTTCGCTCTCAGGCACGTCGTGCCGGGCTTTTGGAAAGCAACCAGACAGCAGGATTTGTCTGCCTGACCTGCAGCCAAGCAGCAGTAATCCCCACCCAGCCCAACTAACTCCCACGTCAGCCCCACTTCTCCACAAACCACTTACAAGAAATTTGCCCAAGCAAACGCCCGCAAAGCGCACGTCCTGGATTCCTTCTGCCGTGGTCTCACACCAGCACCCACACCTCCGAATCCTGTGGAGATAAACCTCTCCATCCCACTATGCCCCAAGGCAAGACCTTCAAACAGGAGTCTGGACAACACTGCCAGAGCATGGCAAGGGCAGAAGAGCAGCTCTGCCTGCCGTCCTGCCCTGCAGCACTCTGACCTCCATTGGCAAGGCATGACTTTTTCCCTCTCTTCTTGCTTTGTTGGGTAATTTGACTTCTCCCTGCTCTGCCTTGTAATCAGAGTGGCAATGAATTACAGCAAGGGTGGCTCCTCTCCTTTCAGATGTCAGAGCCTGCAGTAATTGCAGCACCCACTTAAATTTATGTCAACAGGGGAAGCCTTTGTGTGGCAGAGAGCTCACCCTGCCAGCAGCACGCCTGAGCCCGGGACAGCCTGTGCTCCTCCTCCCTGGGGTCTTGCTCCTGCCTTTCCACCAGGAATGTGGGCAGCAAAGCCCCCTGTTGGAGGGGAGCTGGATGCTGCTCCAGCAGCCCATCCAAAATGTACAGCCACCCTGTCCTGCCGCCTGCAGAGGCTCTCTAGACCCTCCACGATGGTTTCTCTGTACACAAGATTCCCCAAAATTGCCCCAAGCAACTTCAGCACACACTGCCCTGCCCTGTCTTCTCGGAGAGACAGTCTCTGCTCAGCATTTCAAGACACATGGTTTGCCTCCACAGGGATACGCCAGGAGAGGGAAGGAAGCCATCAGGAGATCAGAAATTAACTGCAGGAAATTTTGCTCTCCAGGTGGGAGTTTTGTCTGTCTGCAGCAGGAATGGGACCTAACTCCAGCTGGAAAGGTGGATGGGGAGGAGAAGCAGAAAACTCGCAGGTCAGAGAGAGTTTCCAGGCACCCAAGTGTCACATTTGCTGTCACACTGCCTGCCCTTTCCCTGGCTCCTGCAGAGAGCTCCCATCCACATTGCAAATGGGCAGCCGGTTCTGAGGAACAGCACAGTTTAAAAATAAAAAAGAAAAAAACCAAGTCTAAACCCACAACGCCAAAAACAAACATTGCAAAAGACAGAACACATCAAATATTAAAGGAATCAAACTCCTCCTGTCAGCAAGGAGGACACAGAAACTGCTCCCAGATGTGGCAGGGCTGTCACCTTCTCTGATCAACTCGGCTTCAAACAGCTTGTCACAGGGATGTTTGTGCTTTTGGGGTCCCTAACCCCAGTGCCTCTCCCACCCTCAGCTCCTGAGCAGGGCTGGATCCTTCACTGGTGTAAATTTGCCTGGAGCTGCTGCCAAGAGCTTTCCTGACAGCTCACACAGGCTCACGGCTGGTTTCACTGGCAGCAGCAAGTGCCAGTCACTAAAGGGGAATGCAGTGACAGATTCATGGAGGGGACAATCCCTGAAACACCTGGTTTGGCCAAGACAGCTCACAGGGAGGGAACAGCATCCTCCACGCCAGGCAGCCCCTCTCCCAGTGTATCCATGCCAAGCCTCCCAAGCCTGTGTGGTCCCAGGCACAGCAGCAGCTCAGAGGCTGGATCCTGCTCTCCACCACCCTGGCATGGGCACACAGGGAGTGAAAGCACAGCCCTGGGCTCTCTCTCCCTCCCATGCTGTCCCTGGCACCTCTTGCCACAGCTGCAATGTCCTTGATAAGAGGTGGCCCACCCTGGCCATCAACCAGCCTCGTTCTGCAAGGGATTGGAAAATGAACTGACTTGGGACTGTTCCCAGTAGCTGGACCATTGCTCCAAGCACCCAAATTCACCTTCTTAGGGCAAGTATTAAGTATTCCTGCCCCAGCTGCCTGGAGACAGGCACTGTCACGCAAAGATCTCTTCTGCCTGGATGTAAGAGCCAGGCAAAGCCCTGCAGGCACGCTGCTCCCAGCTCCCAGGGATGCTAACTCTGTCCCAGGGCCATTTCCAGCAACGCAATTCCATTCACAGTCTGGATTTGGCACCTCAGTATTTTGCATCACTGCCTGAGTTTTGACTTCTGAATCTGGGCTTTCCAAGCCTATGAACTTCATCTTTGCTCATGGATGATGCCAGGAATATTAAAAAACCCAACCCACAGCAGGCTTTGTAAGGTGGCCACGTGCCAGGTTCATTTGTTCCCAAACTTCCTCAAAGTTTCATGAGATCCCTCCCTCTCCCTGCAGGACGCAATCTGCCTCCCCTCCTTCCCAGTCCCCACCAAAGCCTTCCCTGACCTTCCCCCCTGGCAGCTGCTCCTTCCACGGCACAGAGCTGCCTGAGGGTGCAAAATAAAGTGAGCTGGGATGGGATCCCTGTGGCTGTGCCTCACCTCACCCTGTGGCTTTCTGCCTGTGCCACAACCTTTTATTCCAGCAGCAAATTGCTAATGGCCCTGCGGTTTGGAGCGGGGATGAGCTTGGCTTTCCCAAGGAAAAGCAGCTTTGCAGCCATTCCCCCAGGTCCCATTTGTCCAGGTCTCTCCATTTAGCAGCCACACAAGGGACACCAGGGGAACCACGGCCCAGGGGCTCCTTCCAGCACTAATTTAGGCCCATTAAATATTCAATAACTCCCAGAATAAACACATGGAAGATGTGATGGTCCTCTGGGACTCCCTGGCGGTGGGATCAAGCAGAGATCTCCTCAGCTCAAGGATGCAGTGCCAGGATGGGGTGAAACATGCTGACAAGGACAAGGAGAACCAGCTTTTCCCTGCCCCAACCCCAAATTGTGGGCTCTGTAAAGGTCAAATTAAAAATTTTTGAAGTGTCCAATGCCCTCACATCCCAAAACTGCCTTTCTGAGGAGACACCAACTGCAAATGGTTGCTCTTCAAGGGATGTCTGCCCACAGAAATAGCCCAGGACTCCTCTCCCTCCCTCCAAACCCCCTAATTTAACTTTTTCCAGAACACAGAGTGAGCTGCTCCCTAATCAAGGGAGCTCTAATGTGGTAACACCAGTAAATTGTAATTAATTTTCCCCTTAATTGATGCATGGGAATATCCGGGACCCTCATTCTCCTGCTTTCCATTCCTTTATAAATATATGATTTGACAGGTTAATTTGAAAGTAAAAGTTTGGTTCTTTGCAGCAACCCAAGCAGAAGCCCCAGAACACAGCCTGCTGTCTCGCTACGTGAGGCGGAATGAAAAGGGTTGAAGTTGGGTTACAGTCGTCATCATCATCATCTTTTTAATTTCACTAATTTAATTTCTGTGTCCCCCCCCCCTCCCCCCTTCTCAGAAGATAATAAAAGCTTCATTTCACAGTCCAGGAGATTTGGCAGCAAAAGGTGACAGACAGCCAAGGAAAGATGGGAAAGAAGGGTGACAATTCCTTCAAAGTTAAAAGACGGTGCTCAGCAGCCCGAAGAAGGGCAGGGGAGGGCAGGCAGGACACTGAGGCATTAAAAAACATCTTTCCCAAGGTGGCAAAGTGAAATCAGGCAACGCTAATGATGGAGCTGGTGCCAGAGGGTGCAAAAGCTCCCTGTGCCTGCAGGTAAACACACCTGCAGCTCCCCTCCCTGCTGGCTGCTGCAGGAGAGCTGGGTCACCTTCCAGGAGCTTTAATGAGTCTGTAGGCACTGTTTGGATGACATTAAGCTTTTTTGGTTTGAAACTCATCAAGTCCAAGGCTATTTTTTCTGTCGGGCCACCCCAAGAGAGGACATGGCGCTGCTCCCACCCAGCGCCCCAGGGTCCTTCCACACAAATGCAAACTGCTCCCGAGTCAGTGTGGAAACAGCTCAAACACAATCACATAAAGGTTTCAAAATCTCCCTTGACTTGCTCCTAATTAGAAAGGAAGCATCAAACCCGACCCTTTCAATAAGAAGAAACAACCCCGGTTTGATATATTTAACCTTTTCTAATGAGAGGTTGCATTGAAACATCCCCTCTCCCATTTCCTGCACTGTTCCCCATCTGACAGGCTGCTCCCTGCCGAATCCACGGGCTCCAGCCTGCAGGGCTGGCACTGAGTCAGTCTGGAAATGCCATCCCCATCCCCTGCCTCCCTCAGCCCCAGGGAACACAGGCTCCTCACCTCCCAGTTCCCGGGAGGGTTATGGTAAAAGCTCAAGGAGATGGGGAAAGAAAGGATTGAAGTCACCCCAGACATCGGCCAAGAGAATTATAGAGGATAAATAAATGCAAGTCTTAGATGAGGATGACTGGCAGAGAATTGAACTTCAATCCCGACTGCTGAGGATATTTACTGGAAGCAGATCTGGCCTAAGCAAAGCATATGGGAATACTGTTCCTCCAGAATCAACACCAGCTCTGTCTCTCGCCAAGCTGCCTTTTGAGGCTTAAGGGACTTTTTTGGTGGAAATCTGCAGGAAAACATGATGGGGAATGTCAAAAACATGCCTGGATTTATGTCCCTATCCTGACAAAAAGATGTCCAAGCAGTCCGTTTTGCAAAATCCCTGCTCCTGTTTGCTGTTTTCTAACCACGTCTCTCCCTCTTGGCCACAAACTGCCCTTTTCATCCACGTAGCCAAGTGCGGCAGCAAAACACCAACAAAAATCAAGCAACAACAAAGGCAGGCAGAGGGAAAGACAGGCCTTTCTTGTGCTTTGTGGAGTAATCCAGCCATTTGGTGGAGTTCCAGGAAACGAGGCAAAACTATCAATTTGCAGTTCCAAGGGCAGCTGATGTGATCCCTGTCCATGTCTACCCAAAACCCACTTTGCCTAAATTCAGGGTGGTGGAACTGCTCAGCCCCACTGCACCAGCGAGGAGATGGAAGTTTTCTGAGCCCTGCAGAGATCCAGCAGGGATCAGGTTTTCCCATCACATGCATCTCCCTCTCCCTCCTGCCGTCTCTCATAAAGGGAAGAGATGTCAACTGACAATTTCTCAGCGAGAAGGAAAAAAAAAGAAAAAGAGAAAAAGAGAGTTTGTATCTACTTGAGATTATATTTTTATTGCCAGCCATGACTGTAACATTTGCTGTGATTACCAGATTAATCACCAGATTGCAAAGCCCATTAAATAAAATCAAGTCGGACAGTTGAGGTGTTCCAAGAGTGATGTCTCTCGGAGCGTGTCCCAGTCTGCTTCTCCCTGTCCTTTCTCTCCCTGACACTCAGTTTGAGAAAAAGACCCATCCCCAGCCAGGACAGAAGGGAAAACAACATTTCCTCTTCTCCTGAGGCCACAATCCACTGGGAAAGACCAGCACAGCTGTATCCCAGCATCACCAGCATCACCTCACCCCTGTCCAAGCTCTATTTCCCAGCCCTGCACATCATCAATTAAGGTGATGGACAGCACAAACAGGTGAAGATGTGTTTCACAACCCTCGGCTCAGGTCTCTGCAAACGAGCGCTGTAGATCTCCCCTTCTCCTAATGTCACCTGTCAAAGCCTCCCCTCTTCCTGGGAACAGGATCCCGCATCGAAGCACAGTTAAATGGGGTGTAAATGCCTCTTTCATGCACAGAAAATGGGCTGGTTGGCAGTAATAGGGGGAACTGTAAATGCTGTCAGCAGCTACATTTTGTTTATTGATTTACACCGTGTAATGGGATGACTCGATTTGAATCATACACACAGGTGTCATGTCCCATTCATCGCCATGGGATTTAATAACAACAACGTTGCACCGCTGAGCCTGGCTCTCACAGGAGCTCCCCACGGTTCACGTGGATCCTAAACCCCTTGGGTGTGTGGGCAGACTAGCAAAGCCAGAGTTAGGAGATGGGTAGCTGGGACTAGAGCCAGCCATCCCATACTGTCACAGAACCATGGAATGGTTTGGGTTGGAAGGGACCCTAAAGATCATTGCAGAGGGGTTGGAACTAAATGGTCTTTGAGGTCCCTTCCAACCCAAATAATTCTGTGATTCTATCATCTGGTTCCAGCCCCACAGCCTTTGTGGTCCTCACTATAGCATGGGGGCAGTTTTTATGCTTGCTCTAGGTTTTTGGGCTGTACAATTCCCTTCTAGGCATGCACAGATGAATCCATCCACCACCCCGAAACACCTTCCAAAATTACCCATCTCTGCTGGTACAGCCCAAGAGTGCAAACTGCACAGCTCTTTCAGCCCTCCACCTCTGCAGAACCTTCCCAAAGTCCAGGAGCCCCACAGCACTGAGGGAGGACGGAAAGGATGAAGCTTCTCGTGCCTCAGCTCTACCTGCATCATCCAAATCTCAGGCTGAGCTCACCCCAACAGGGCAAACCCAAGGGGTTTCTCCCTTCTGCATCGACTGTCTCTCAAATGAAGCAGAGGAATTAAGTCCCATTGCTTAACTTCTGCGGCATCTGCCAGGCTTCCCCCCTCCAAAAAAAGATAAGGAATCCAGTCAAGAGCCCCTGAGCGTGTCACCCCAGCGGTTATGATGCCAATTAGAGGAGAGTCAACCATTCAAATGGCCAAGGAAAACAAGGCAAATGACAAGTAATTTAAACCCTGCTGGGCACTCTCCGACCGAAGGCGGCTGCCGTGTCGCAGTGAGCTGCGGCACTCGCTAATTAGTAACCACTCAAAAGCCTGTAAATAGCCTTAAAACATGCTCCAAGCACATGCAGCAATGGGGTGTTAGGTTTATGCCTGCTCCCATCATCTCAGGGTCCCAGAACAACCTTCACTGCTCAGATGGGGACACAGGGGTATGGCAAGAAAGCCCATGCAGAGATGTGGCAGGGACAAGACTGATGTATCCCATGTCCTGGGACTTCAGACAGCCCTTCCCATTCCCAAAGCTCCAAGGCAGGACAGAGGTGCCTCTGCAGAAGGATTAGGCTTGCTCCCAGTGACACAACCCCACATCCAAGCCCCAAGATCCTTTCTTCCACTGCTCCCTTCCTCGCCAAGTGAGCAGAGAGAGCCCAGGATGGCATCACCTCCATTTTTTCAGGTCACGCTTCCCCTCAAAATACCATCACTCGGAGCAATGAAGCTGTCACATTTTGTATTTTTAGTTTTTCAAACCTTATATTTCATTTCACCGCCAGCTGCTGAAAAGGACGAGCAAAAGGCCGGAGCAGGGAGCAAAAAATCAATACGCTGCAGGAAGACAGAAGATCTGTTTCTGTTCATCGTCTCTGATGCTGGGTACCCAGGGAACGTCACTGCAAACAAGGCTGGGGGCTACTGCCCTTCTGGTGAAGCCAAGTCCTCCAGTTCCCCACCCCAGTCATCACACAGAGGGACACTCACTGCCAGGGAAGGAGCTGGCTCTTTGGAAAATGCTTTTCCTACATGGAAGAAGCTGAATGAATCGTATACGGACAGCAGGCAAGAAAGACAGCCCTAAGGTAGGGAGCACCATGCTCGTTTCTCTCCAAATCCCTGTCCTCACCAGCCCCACAGACCCTCTACATTCTTCCTCAGGCTTCTTCTCTAACTTATCCCACACAAACTACATATTCATATTTTCCACACTGTCCATGGGATTTCCCTTCCCTGCTCATCAGTCATCACACACCAACTTTCTGCTCTGAGCTTGTCCATTGCCAAAGCACTCAATTTGCTCCCAATCCGTTTAGCTTCTCTTGTTCCCTTCTCTTGGGCATGAGGTTCCCAGAAATATCTCGAGCCACCTTGGCACCATGTTCCTTCAAGCTACTCTGGCGCCTCTGTGAATGCAAAGGATGAGAAGCCACTCATGCTCAGCCTCTTCATGCTCTGATTGCCTGGTGTCTTCTACAGCATGTGAACATATTGGACACATCCAGACAAATCACGCTCCCCTCAAGAACAAGGAAGCCAGTAGCTACAGGAGCTCTCAGAGAGAAATAGGAATGAAGGGATTCAGAGGCTGGGCAGTAGAAACATCTCTCAGAAGCTAAACCAGCCTCATTCACAACCCAAGCCAACCTGAAGGGGTTGGAAAGACTTTTCAGGTCACAGGAAGGTGCAAGTAGGGGTTTTCTTGGTGGTACTGAGTAGGCAGAGGACAAACAAGATGCAGGACCAAAGCTCCCTCCTGTTCTAGGCATCACTCTTTCAAGTTACGTGATGCATCTAAAACACCTCAAAATTGAGCTGATACAGCAGTTGAATAGGTGAAATCCTGAAGACCAGCAGGATGTGATGGCTGGTATTAGCCCAGCTGGTAACACCATCTATCCATCCATCCATCCATCCACTCCTTCCACAGGGGCCCCTTCCCAGCAGCAGGCTCCCCATAAATCAGGGGGTGAGGAATAAGCATGGAGCATCGGAACTGCAGAAGCAGCAGCACTGCAGTCATAAATCAGGATCTAATTCAATCTTGTGAGATGCCTCGTTTGATTAATTTATGTCAGCACTTTCTGTTCCACCAGCGGCTGCTGTCCCTCCCTGCATCCCCTCTGCCTCCCTCCCTCCTCCGCAGTCCCGCGCCGGACAAGCCGACAGGCTCCATGTGGGAAGGACAGCCAAGAGGGACACAGCCAGGCTCCAGCAGAGCAGATCTCCATGGGACTTGACCCAGCCTGACCTCCTGTCCTTGGCCAAAGCCCTTGGATGTGGCGGTTGCATCCATCTGCCACCCCAGAGCAGTGGATGGCAGGGCCACCAGTGTCCTCGGGACACGGACCTGTTTGATGGAAGACACTTTTCCTAGTATCAGCACGGCAGAGACTGCCTCTGATCCTGACCTTTTCCCGTGTATCAACCTCACTGACAGCATCCAGCATCACCACAGGAAGAAAATCCTTTAAAATGTGGGGGTGGTTTTCCCAGATGGAAAACCAAATGCCTGTTGCAACCTTCAAATAAAGATGGACCTCATTGAAAACCCAGATGCTGCATCTGAGCCACAGTTTCCTGAGGGAAAGAAATTACTGAACTAAATGAACATGGAGCGAGGAAATAAAATAATACCGATGCTATCTGTCCCTGCTGAATGTCCCAGTAATGAGAGTCTGATCAAGTGCTGCATAAATTAACTGGTATCTCAAGACAAGAGGGTGTAAGAGCAACATCCACACTGACCCTGACAGCCTCAGCCTTGCCTGGAAATTGCACACCCTGAGAGCACATAACAGCCCCCAAACTTCTCTCTGCACCACTCATTTATTTAGGAAGGAGGCAGGAGACAGCAAGAGTGGCACTTGGGCCATCTGTTTGAGCACAAAAATCAGCAAGAGCCTGCAAGAAGCAATGGCACATATTTAATTCAGCCCTGCAGAGTGCTGGAGTCGCATTTTGGGCTTGGCCTCCTCCATAATGAGGGTTTAAATAAATCACTGGGTCAGAGGTGAAGAGACACCAGACACTGATGCACAGGAACTGCATCCTTTTCTGGAAAGCAATGGACACTGCTCTTGCTCTCCGTGAGCATTCCCTCTGCCAAAGTCCAGGGCCAGGAGATAACACGGGCACTGCGATAGCTTAACCTGGTGCAGCCTGGGAGGGAGCTCGGATAAAGCTGCCTGTGAGATGCTCTGCCTTGTTTCAGAGCAGCCAAATCCCGGTGCACATCAGTGCCAGGTCCTGGGCTGGAGGACTTGGCCTTACTGCTCCTCAGGGGCCAGCAGGAGTTTGCTGGGGCACTGAAGTTCAAGCTGCCCTGACACCACAGTGGCAGAAAACAGGCTGTTAAAAACCTGCTGAACCTGAGGAGCTCTGGGCAGCTCCATCCAAGAGCCAGAAGGCTGCAAACTGCAGGGGCTGCAGGTTGACACGCTGCCCAGGCAGCTCCTGGCTGGCGCCTCCCAGTGTGTGCCATGGAGAAGGTGGCAAAGATGGCTTGGTGGCTCAGGGACAGCTGCACCTGCTGAGGCTTTATGTTATGGAAGAAACCCTGTGGTTTCACCCACATGCTCCATCCTTCAACACAGCCATGAGAGGCCCAGCTAAGGCCAGAATGCCACGCTGCTGTC
This sequence comes from Sclerurus mexicanus, assembly GCA_013396755.1. Taxonomy (NCBI): domain Eukaryota; kingdom Metazoa; phylum Chordata; class Aves; order Passeriformes; family Furnariidae; genus Sclerurus; species Sclerurus mexicanus. The sequence goes on from VWZF01006592.1 coordinate 48,649, forward strand.
ACAGATGTCCCAAGATGCTCATGGACCTTCACTAAAGAGGCACCAATGCAATTGAGATATCCCTGTATCTCTCCTTCTCCCCTCCCAGAGAGCTCTCGCCACGCAATGCCTGGCTAAATGCTGGCTCTGGAGTGTTGGACTCCCAGCCTGGGGACAAAGCTGTGTGAGCAACTGTACCACCCCATCTGCGTTCTTCAGCCTTCACCTCACTCCAGAAGACAGGGGGTAAAAGGAAGGAAATAATCCTAGTGGGAAACACTGTCCTTCTCTTTTCACCTCCAGCTCAAGGCAAAAAACAGCCTTGCCTTTGCTGCTCTGGTCCCACACGCTCCTGTTTCAAACTCTTTACCCCTGCTCTCAGCAGCTTTAACCCTCTTCTCCTGGCACATCATCCTGGGAGTCATCTCCCACCAGCCCCCCGTGGTGAGCCAGCTCTGCTGCCTTCCTCCAGGCTCCCTGCCGGCTCCTCTTCAGATGAGACTCCACTCTCCCGCTATGTATTCCCAGGAGCAGCAACTTACAAGGTTTGGAGCGATTTCAGAACATCTTCACTGACAATTTTCTCAAAGGCCAGTCTTCAAACGGCGACAAACCTGCCTTGATCTCCTCCGCAGAGCAGCGGGAGATGGACTGAGCCTGTCCTCTTAATTGGTGTTACTCTCCCATTATTTCCAGGCTGGTAGAAATACTGCAGACTGCTTTTCTGGCTGGTGGGCAGAATGGGATTTCCTTGGGACTTAGCAGAGAGCAGAACTCCGAGTCAGTGATATCTCAGTACGCAACTCCCCAGGGAAGGGATGTGAAGCCAAAGGCTTACAGGAGCTGTCATTTCACGCCTGCCTTTCTGCGCTCTGCAGAGAGCCAAAGGGCACAGCCGTCTTCATCCAGATTGGGAATGCCACCCAGTATTCAAGCCAGAGACAGGTCTGTTGCACCCAAACCGGGTCAGGGCATGCTCTCCGACTAAGGTAATTTCTCAGCAACTCAACTGGCTTTCATATATATTATTCAAATGTCAGTCTCAGTTAAAAGCTGTCCGAGTTGCCAAGGGGGGTAACTCTGTGCGTGCTGGGAATCACAGCTGCAATGCCCCCGTCACTTCTATGCTTGCACATCAGTAAGCTGGATGCAGCAGGCAGGAGCCCAAGGCATGGGTCTGCTTGCCTCTCAGACCAGCCCACTGCAAAAAGATCCCTCCAAATTTGAGTAAAATTGCAGGCAAGACAAGCCCTTCTGTTACCAAACCATCAGTATTAGGATGGAGTTATGTCCACACAGGCAGCAAGGACAAAATGGAAGTGGTTTTCCAAATGTTGCATTATTTATTCTGAAGGCTCATCCAAGTTACAAACAGACCTGTTCTTTTTATATCAACATAATACTTATGATAGCTCACAAAAGAGTATGGGCCAGAACCTCAGCCAGTGTAAATAGGCACTGCACTTGACCCAGCTGAGGATCCAGTTCTGGCTGTTGGCTTTTAAAGCTCTATTTTTCTTCAGCTCCGTGGCTTCTGCCAGCCAGGTTTGGGCAAGAAAAACCCAAACATGAGAAGAGACAGAGACCTTTCACATGGTCAGGACTGTAGGACAGTCGTCATAATTGAGGAGGAGGAGGAGGAGTATTTGAGAGGTCCTGGCCTGGCAGGGTCTGGGGGCACATGAACCAGCAAGAAAGAAGGAAAATTCAAAGAGTCATTGATGCACCAGACCAGAAAATCTTCCCTTTGTGAACTCTGCCATCCCCACAGAGTTCAAGGATGGGAAGTGGAAGTGCAGCTCCACTTGACTCCCCATTTCTGGTGGAGCCCCAGCATCCCCTTTAAAGAGGCCCTGAGTTCATAACCACATGCCAAGGATGCACAGACACTGCCTAGAGGCATTGGGAAAACACAGCACCTGATTTATTATGCTGGCTCGGGTTTCTTTTTTTTAGATTTCCCAGGATTTAGCAGAATTTGCAGCTCTCTGCTGTCTCCCATCACCTCGTCTTCCCTGAGCTGCTTCCCCCCAGATTTCAGTGGCTTGGCTGCAAGGCAGAGAGGAGCTTCTGTATTTTACTCTCAACAAGACCCAGACTGGTTGATGTTGTTCCTATGTCTCCTGTTGCTTCTGTGCCCTTGAGACGAGGAATTTTGATGAGGTCCACCCAATCATCCTCACGTAACCCTAAGTGCTGCTAATCAAACGCGCGGTGAAGAGCAATTAGAGCAGGATGCTTCACTTCAACAGACCTGTTACTGTGCATTACCCAACAGCTCTCCACGAAAAGGCACCGTGATGGAAAACAACTCCATATTACTTATTAAACACCTAATACAGCTTTAGCGGTTCTGTTTACTGAAGAGTGTTAATCTTAATGAAAACAATATTTGACGCAGACTGGCAAGGATAATTCTCTACCCTTTTATCCAGGGATCTCAGAATACAGAAACAGTAATTGATCCTCACAGCATCTCTGCGGGTATTACACCTTTTTAAAAGGGTAAACAGAGGCAGGGAGAGGTTAAATGGTTTGTACAAAGTGCATTTGCTTCTCTGAGAGTGTTGGTAATGCAGTCCCCGAGCCCTCAGGAAACCCAAGGAAGCGTGTCTCTAACAAGAGAGGTCTGTGGCTTTTTATCCCACTTTGCCTCTGACAAGGCTGGCTTGAGCTGTGTGATGACGGAGAAGCACAAGGAGGGCTTCACAGAAATTAGAGACGGAGGAGACCCACGAGGAAGCTCCTTGTTACAGTAGAAGAGATAAAAACGTGGTGGGGATCTAAACCCTTATGCTTTGGCGCACAAATCAATCACTAACTGACTGAGGTTTGCAGGCAAAATTCTTCCCAGCCAAGTGATCATAATAGATTCTGTGTACCTCTCTCTGAAGTATCTGGTACTGGGAGCCATCAGGTACACCCAACTGGACCAGTATCCCAGTGCTCAGGGCTGCCAGAGCACCTGAGGCACTGGAGCTCCCCAGAGCATCAGCAGCTCTCCTGCTGCCCAGACCAATGACACTGGCACAGGCAGTGCTTATGGGGAGGGAGGAAGGAAGGCTGGGGGCTCCCTTAGCCCAGAAAAATCATTTTGCTCTCCTTCACAGTCTTTTCAGCCCTGTCAAACCAGGAGAGGGAGTAAGAGAGGAGGAGGCACCACAGTGTATAGGAAACACTGCCCTGTGGCACATTTGCCAAGTAATTTTCCAGCTCTAAGAGTTCATGGGCTGCCTCTAGAGTGAAAGAGATGTCAAGATTCATAATATTTTCCTATTCTTCAAGAGAAATACTTTTTTACCAACCCAGAGCCTTCTCTATCTACTACTTAGGCCCACCTCATAAAATTCATAAATCTGTCCCAAAATATCCCCAGCCAGAAAAGCCCAGGTTAGTCTCAATTCTAAGCAAGGCACAGAGCCTTAACGACAAGCTCCCCATAACAAAGGCACTCAGGCATCAATCTATCAATCCATGAACTGGCAAAAAGCACCTTAAGAGAAGAAAAGGAGACACACAGAGCCAGAGCTGAATCACCAATTTCATTAGGACAATCACCATCCGAACACCTTCACATTTGCGTGAGATTATTTGATTTCCCCAGCACGGAAAGGTCTTTTATTACACACCACCAGAACCATAACAACCACTCTGCAATGGCAAGGAAAGGCATCTAAATTAATCTTGCTCTTGAGTTCCTCTCTCTGTGTCAGTGGGGACATTCTCTATATATCTGTATGTCTATGTATTAGCATATATGCACACACATATACATTTATGTGTGTGTATATATATATATGCCCAGTTCCCCGGCACAGATTTAATTCCACCAAGGTATTCTCTTGGCCTCTTCTCTCGGCACTTTAGCAAATGTGTATTTAAAAGTCCTTTATCTGCTTTTGTGAGTCTCTTGTCCCCAGAGCCACAAGCACGCCCATGCAAAACAACAGAAAAACCGCAAACCCAGCATTTAAAATGGGTGCGTGGAGAGCAGGTCGGGCAAATCTGGACATTTCCAACATCAGTATCTTGTGAGATGGAGACTGAAACAAATTGTTCTTACCCCAGAGTAATTTCACAAGATTTTATCCATACAGCAAAGTCACTTTCCACCACTGAAAACGATTTTCTGCCATGCCTGCAGATATCACCAGAGCACTCTCAGCTACTGCAAGTCTTGCAACTTAAGAGGGGAATTGTGGACATGCAAGTCACGTCCATCTGGGTTTAGCTACCACAGCCTGGGAAACGCATCCTCTTACAGCCACAGAGCTGACAACCTGTTAGCATCACTTATTAGCCCGATCCCAGGTGGGATCTAACCTGCTGCAGCTCAGGGATCTATCAGCTGGGAGAGACAGGAGCTCAGGGATGGGTACTCAGCAGGAAGAAGGGAGAACAAGCAGCAGAGTATTCGCAGAGTGTGCACGGCGAGTTAATGACCTTGCAGTTCGCGCTCATCTGGCGGTCCTGAAGATATACCCACATCAACGTTAGCTCAGCCAGCCTCACCGAAAAATGAACTTCCAACCCTTCTCCAGTGCAGCAGGAAGTGTAAATAAGTGCTTTCCAGGCAGTTTGGGCTTGTTTACACGCAGTTCCTGTACGAGCTGTACTGGCTCAGCAAGAAACAGCCGAATCGGAGGGATGGAGTTATTCTGCCATAAAGGCGCTGCGTTAGGGGTAGCTCGTTTGCACGTGCACATAGAAACACACCAAGCAGCCCTGCCTGCAGGCAGCACTGAGGGCTATCCATCACTTGGGAGTCCAGGAATGAGCCCAGACAGGCTCCAGTGGGAAAAGGCTGAGATTTACAGCCCCAGGGGATACCCAAGCCCAGCGCAGTCCCAGTGAGGAACCCTACTTTTTCTTACCCCTCCTGGCAAGGCAAAGCTCCCAGCCCTTTCCAAAGCTCCCAGCCCTTTCCAAAGGTCTCAGCTCCTTGCTGGTATGATGCTGGCATCCACATCCCTCTCTCTGCCCAGCACAGAGACTGTATCCCCTCCTCCCCTTCCCTCCACACACACTCCCCCGTCACTCAGCCTGCGGCAGCATCCCTCCCTTGTATGTATTTTGCTGGGGAACTTGTAGGGCTTGTCTGGCTAATGAAAAGCTGCTTTGGATCCCCCTTTGGGCTTTTCAGGAAGGATTAGCAAGGTTTCTCCAAAGCAGACACAGCAAGACAGTGTGTTTCTCTAAATACATCAGGGACTTCTCCAGTGCTTGGCTTTGGCAGGGGCTAAGTGTGGTTGTCTCACAAGTTGTCTCCTTGCTCAGATACACAAATAGGAAGGTGCTGTCAGGCATGGATACAGGACTGCTTGGGCTTTACCTCTCTGGGGGCCAGCACAAACCCAGCCCGGGCTAATAGCAAGTGAAAGCTGTTACCTGCTGACAGCTCTGCCAAGGTCTGGCCAGGCACACTCAAAGCAACGTGGGTTGTGGAGAAGCTTTCCTGCAGAACTGCTGACACTTAGGCAGGCAGGCCTGGCAGGGAGGGCAGCAGAGCCCAAATAATCCACTGCACTCCACAGAGCCACCAGCTCATCCTCCTCCATGTCCCTGTGGGCCACCCACTGCTAATGGTTGGGGAATAGAAACTCTGGTTTAATTTGCCTGTTCCTTGACCCTCCCAGCCAGCATCCACAGCCTTCTGCTCAAACCCTGCCACAAAACAAAGTGATTTGCTCACGGTCAAGCAGCAAAGCCGTGGCAGAGCTGGGGTTGAGGCTGAGCCCCAGCTCCACAACCTCCTCAAGGGGTCTTTAGGGGACCACTGCACAGTCCTAAAACTGGTGCCATTCCCAGTGATCCTCTTGGCCCCAGACAGCCTCACAGCTGACTTGTGTTTCTAATTTGGAGTAACTGGGGCAAGCAATTAGCTGTCTCAACACCCCTTGCAGGAAGCTGCTGTTGGCAGGGGTAATTGAATGTTATCCCAGTAAAACAAGGGGAACAAGATGTGATAGCCATAGCATCTCAAAATAGGCTACACACAGGCCATTCATCCCTCTCTCTGGGGGCCTGGCTTTGTTTGAGCAAGATTATGAACTCCCCTTCAGAAGAGCTTCATCATTTCCACATATTTCCCATTGGCCATGGGCAGGCAGGATCAATAAAGATATAATCCGAGAGACAGCTGCAAACACAAAAGTTCCTAATGAATTCCCGACCAGCCAGCCAGCCCAAACACGCATCCCGTCAGCTGGGAATTTGTGCAAAGCCATCGCTCTGACACGCTTAAAATTTCCCCGTGGAGGGCAGGACCAGAGGCAAGATAGTGTCAGGTGGCTCCCAGTCCATCTCGGAATCCAGCATTATCCCTGGAGTAATTACTCCTCCAGACATAACCATCTCTGACCAGGGAAGAGGTAGGAGGCAGAGGAAGATACATGTGAAGAAGGGACTATGGAAATGGCCTGGTAGTGTGGCTCCAGGGACAGAAAGTTGATGTGTCTATAATAAGGAGGAGTCAGTAGCCCAGATCATTTGCTCCAGCCAAGCTGGATCAGGCTGTATCACTGCTGCCACCTTGGCTTTCCGCTCCTTCCAGTTCTTACTCCTCCTTCTAAATGCAATTTAGCATCTCTAAAAGTACACACTGGCCCACCATCTAAGCAGCTTTACTACAGATGTAGCAAGAAAAAAAATACACGTGGATTTACGCATTCTTAAATTGCACTGGACAACCTGACAACTCTACTGCAGGTAAAAGTTGCACTGAAGGGGATAACTAGAGCCTTATTTCATGATTGCATCCTCTCTTGGGCCACAACATCCTATAGCTGCTAATAAGTTAAAAGCTAGTCAGCCCAAATTCACTGTTTTTTTTCTGGCAAAAGACATTTACTGGTTGTTTTCCATGTTTTAGTAATATCTTCTTTTGAAAAACATAACAAAACCTTCTAGGTCATCTGAGGGAACTCAGGTATTAAATTCCCATTCCAACAAAGCATGCACCCAAACTCCTGGTGGGTTTGTAAATCCCAGTTAAACTGTCCTGACTTTGCAGTAAACCCACTGCTCCGCAGAGAACCCATTGGATCTACTGCCACTATTTAGGCAAGAAACTCCTCTAAGTGATAGAGATCTGTCGCTTTCAAAAGCTGAAGGAACAAGATGCTTATCCCAGCTTCCCAGAAGTACATTTTTGTGTGCATGCAGAACTGCAGATATTTCTGTCTGTGAACAGCCCCACTCACTCACATCCCTCACCCACATCCACAACAGCCAAGGACGGGGAACTCTTGGAACAGTGGTGCCACATCTGGTCAATGGAACATCCTTAATGGACTCCCAAACAGCAGCTTTAGTCAATAAACTGGTCCACTTGGTAGCAGATTGATTTACAATATATCTGCATAAATATGTAGAGAGGCACAGTGCAATTACAGGGGTCTGCCAGGAGCAAGAATAAGTGCAGGGGAATTTGAGCAAAGCCCTGCAGCTAAAGCTCCAAAGATCTTTCATTTTACTTATCGTGAGCACAAGAAACCCTCTCCAGACAGCATCAGTACGAGGCAGGGCAGATAAAAATGTAAGAGGTCTCTCATTTTCCCATGTAAGACAGAGGTTAAGCAGCACACACATGGCCTCCAGCCCGCTGGCAAGCCTGGGGTTTTGGGCAAAGACACAGTTTGCAGCTCTCTGGACCCACTTGCTGCTTTCCAAGCCCTTCCTCACTCACCAGCCAGGAGTCAAGTCTTGGAGAGTAAATACTCCACTTGATAACGGTAATTTGAATGCCCGAGCGACTCGGATCACACAGCAGGCTCTGCCACCACTCCCGCTTCCCCAAAAGTTTACAAATGATGTTACTGATGGCCATGGATCACTGGAATCAATAAGTGCTCTGCTGCAGTTTGTATTGAGCTAATAAAAACACTCCTTACCAGGCGCCGGCCCTACTTGCAAACACTTGGCTCTGATTGACTCCGGCGGCAACTCGGTTAAACGGGGCACAGATTAGGAAAGCAGGAGGTCACATCAGCACGGGCACAGAGGTCCTGGGGCTGCTGTGCCAGCGTCAAACCAAAGGGCCAGGGAGAAGATCAGTGTTAAAATAGCAGGAGTCATCGGCTGTTTCCCTACGCCATCCCTACCAGGCTCCCTGCGAACTTCATTAACACTTATTTGCTGAGGTAGGTGATGGATTTCCCAGCTCTGGCCCGTGGGCATCACTCCTCCCTGCAGTAAGGAAGCAGAGCTGTTCAGAGACCTGCCATGGGCCCTTTTTAGGTACATGATGAGAAGGATTCAAGTGGCAGGCCGGGATGCTTTGAAATCAAACACCTTCTCTTCTATTCTAGGTGTTGCTGTGATTTTTTTGAATGGCCACAGTGTGCCTGCAGCGAGAGCTCATGTACCTTGCAGTACTCAATTTAGCTGTATGAATAGGATTAATTACTGAGCGATTAAATGACTTGCTGAAAGTCAAAATGAATCAGTGGCAGCGCCAAAAAAGCAGCCCAGCCGTCCTGGCTCCTGGTCCTTCACACCTGACATCAGGTCACACCGCTCCAGTCACTTGCTTGGGTGATATTTAGTGACTTAATTTTATACCAGCATCGGTCTCCCCGCCTTGGGTTTCGAGGCTCAAGCAAAGCAGATCCCCAAATAGCCAAGGGAAAAGGAGGCTCCTCTGGTTGAAAGGCTGCTCTGTCATCAGCTCCTCTCCAAAGTTAGCTGTCAAGAGCATCTGGGCTTTTGGCTGGATCGCTCCCTGATATATGAGAAGCATGTTGAACATGTGCTGCCTGCAGTTGGTACAAGGTTCTTTGTCAACCCAAGCATTGCTTAAGTGCCCATAATAGGGAACAGGTTGCCCAACAGTTCCTCCTCCCCGATATTGATTATGGGGATATAATACTCCATAGAGCAGCAGCAGCTGTCTTTCACCGGCTGGATATTACGCATAATAAAGCACTGCAAGTTTCTTCTCCCGAGCAGTTATTACTCGATGCACCACAACAGCTCCTAAAAACAAGCTGTGCTGGCTCAGCCTCGCCGCAGGCATCCCCAGCTCCAAACCAGCACACAGCAGGGACGCGTAGGGCGATAGCCCTTCCAGCCCACTCTCCTGGATAATCCCCTGTGGAGCTGGAGGAATGTTCAGGAAGCTGCATAAAGGAGTCTATGCATGCAAAGAGGGAACGGGAATGGGCAAAACTTGCTCATCTTCATCTTTATGGCAACAACAGACAATGTCAACTCTGCATCAGCAGTGTCGCAGCAACCCAATCGATTCCCGCGTTACATGAGACTGGCACACCATCCACTCCCCTATAAAATCTTAATGCCACCACACTCTCACCTCTGTTTGACTTAAGCTCCTCATTTTAGTCCTATGAATGGAAAAACAAGCGGAGGTTTCAGTGTGGGTTCCCTCCTGCCTTACTCCAACACCCTCCTTCCCCTCACAAAGCACACCATACGCATTACAGCAACAGCTGGAACGAGAGGCTTTTGTGCCAAGTTCAATACACACAGAGGAACAAAATCTTTTACCAAAGCTGCCTGCAATCAGAGGAGAAGAGTGAGCAAAATGATGTGCTGCTGGGGAAGAGAGAAGCAGCCTGTAAAGCCATTTGCTGAAGGTCACACAGTCAGGGCTGCGACAGAGCAGAGCTGAGTCCTGTGTCCCAGGTCAATTCCTCAGCCACAACACTCTATAGATCCCCTATATATTTGGTTTTACATCTTTTTGTACTCCTTCCCATAGGCTGCGAGGCAGTGCTCTGTGCCCCCAGAGGTCCTCCCAAACTTCCCTCCTGGCAGGGAATGGCTCTGCCTGCACAACACTGAGACCTTCAAGCAAATGAAACCAAGAAACTCTGAAAGGAAACACTGGGGCACCTTCAACCATCCCTGCTGCTCCAAGTTTTAGCAACAAAGGGGTTCCACGATAAAGATGGTCTCTCTTGGGAAGCCAAACAAAGCTGGTGGAGGAACTGGAGTCTCCCAGGGGAAGGCTCCTGCATTCCCACATCTCCATCTATATGTACAGAACCTTTCCCAACTACTCCATGTCCCTGAATTTGCCCCTGGATGAAATCACAGCTCATTTTGCCAAGCTGTCACTCACCACAGGGCTCATTACAGGGAAATGAACTCTGTTCCTGAGCATTCGGGGGACAGGGAGTAATTGGGTTCTGCACAGCCTTTTCACTTAATTTACTCAAGTTGTATTTATTTCGTACAGAATTAGGTTTTACCAGCTGATGGACAAGACATCAGAGAAAGACAGAGGCAAATGCACGGGATAATAAACTTGGAGAGAGAAAAATGATGTCTCTGTGTCTCTCCTTTTTTCTTTCCCTCGCTGTCTCAGTCATCTCTGCCACTCTTTCATCCTTTTATAAGGAACACGGAGCACTGCTGCTAAAAAGCTCTACTTCATCACCATGTGGCTTTGTAAAGGTAACCTTGTTATCTAAGTTCATCCCAATATGGAAAAAAGGATATTTAGTGTGGGTTAAAACATGCCAGCAGAACAATCTGCTGAGTTTAATGAAATGAAAACATTTGCAAGAACCTATTGATTGTGTTGACATTTTCAGCGAAAAATTATCAAAATGTTATTTTTGATAAGGTTGAAGTACTTCATTTCAACATATTATAATTATATCTGATATCCTTATGGAGAGAAATTCTGAATATAATATAAAAGTCAGAAGAAATTGCCTCAGCTTGCCAGAATGAATCATGCTAACTAACACCAGAAGACTTTCTCATGCTGACACTTGGGGCAAAGCAAGACCCCAAAAGCAAGAAATACACCCCTGCCTCCAGATTTTAAAGCATTTTCCAGCAGCACCATCCTGCTGCAGAAAGGCAGAAGGAGGGGAACGTCATGGGGTGACTAATTAAACCCATTATCTCTGCCCCAGCAGGCAGGGACCAACTTTGATGGGCTGAACATCAGCACCTTGCATCTCCCATGGTCACAACACTCCTGTGTGCATCATGCTGAGATGTTAAATCCCTTCTCTGACTCAAAATGGGATCTGAAGAGCAGCCACCAGCAAACCTGGTGCCACCACCTCCCTGGTTTGCTCAGAGAAAGGGCAGGGCATGGCACAGGGGGCAAGAAGCAGACAAAAAGCACACAAGGCTTCGCCTCACCCTGTGGCACCATAAATTATGCAGCTGTCTTCATCCATTATTCAGCATAATTTATTTTGAACATTTAGATCAGCAGTTTGTGCGAGGGAAAAAAAACCAGAAGTGGAGGGAAAGGGGGGAAAAATAGGGAATTAAGTGAAGGAGAGAGGGAAGCGCTGGAACGGATGGTCCGGTCATTAATCAAAGACAGGCAGGGAGATGACAGGATGAGAAGGAGCAGCTGGAAAGCCACTTAAATAATAACAGGAGCTGCAATTCCCCCGGCCTTTGAGGAGTGCAGGGTGAATGAAAAGCCCTGTGCACGCACTGTTTTAAGGCTATTAACAGCTTGAGCCCCCATTCCTCCCAAACCCACAGCCCCTCGCAGGTCCAGCAGAGCGGGGTGCATCAGCAAAGAGCTTCTCCCTGTTTGCAACACCTCCAGGCATCCAAGGGATGCTTTCCCCAAAAACTCAGCACAGCCCTACCAGGGAAAGGACCCCATCCCACATCAGCCCCTCCGAGCTCACCAGCTTTCTGAATTACAAATGCTTTCTAATACAGAAGTTTCACTGTATATTGGCATATTATTCCCCAACTAATAAACTGAAGGAAATAACTTGCCCAACAGACATAGCCCAAGCTCGAGACGGGTGAATTCAATAAATAAATTACTTCCATGAATTATTCACTCAAATCTACCATGCTGAAGAGCTGCTGTCCCAAAGCCACAGTGTTATCAGCAGCTCTGAGGTACTTTGGGACAAGAGGGAAAATTATGACCAAGATAAGCTTGGCCAAGTTATCACCACAAAATATCCCTTACTGCAAACAGGAGGTGCCCTTGGTCTGCAAAAAAGTCTCCCTCTGCCAAGGAACCAGCAGATTCCCTTGCAGGCACCTTCTTCTGCATCTCAAGGGGCTTTTCAGATGCTCATGCCAATCCTTTGGAGAGCAAGGAGTTGCCATCCAACGGTGCTGGTAAGATTCTCAGGCAGCAGCAAGTGCTGGACTCGAGTGGGAGGTGTTTGAAAAAAATTACAGGGGGTTGCAGGAGCATTTACAGAGGAAATGCAAGAAGAAATCAATAAAATGGAGTTTTGTGCCTTTCAAATGCATGGGGAACCATCGGCTCCATCTAGGAAGAGCCAGTTTTGTTTGCAGCTGAAAGGAAAATGCTTCTGTTCTGGCATTACCATGATACCTCAGGTGCTCACTACAAACCAAAACACCCAAAAATGCCTTTCCCATCACCAAACATTTTGGGAGCACACAGAAAAGCAGATGATTTACATGGTAACCACTTGTGTCCCAAGTCGGCACAGCAGGACCGTGTCCCAGCCAGGCACTCCAGGACCACCAGTGAGGCTCAGTGTGAGCCAGGCCAGCCCCGGGAAAGCCACCAGGGCTGTTGAACAGAAGGCAATTTATGCCGGGCACACCCCTCCTCTCCCGTTTTTCCAGCCCATAGCCCTGGAAAGGCAACATGCGGGATGGGGAAGGGACCGGCAGGCTCCGAGAGCAGACACCGAAACGAGAAGGGGAAGGCTCCAAGTTTTGATGACTCCACAGCTGCTCTGCTGTCAGGATTGGCACCTCTGGAGCAGAAGAGCAATGACCTGAGCACAGAACATTCCTGTGCCAGGGCTGCAGCTCCTCTCCCGACGGGCACCTCGCTACCCAGCTTTGCAAAGCTGATGAGAGAGGGGAGGCAAGGTGCAAAATGAGGTCGCTGGACCACTTTGTGCACCCCACAGGGATGGGCCATTGACAGGACCAGGATGGGCCACTGATGGGACCCAGCTGGAGACAACGATGTCCGGGAGCAACTCATCACAGCACTTGCCCAGGAAGGGCACTGGCCTGCAGGTTTAGCCATTTTTCAAGTTGTCACCGCTGCTGTCACAGAGAGTTACAAGGTCTCCTTCTCTCCGAGTAACCCCAGAGGAGATGCTGCTGATGGTGTTCCCCTGGACAGGGACTTCAGAGCCGGAAAACCAGTTACCTTCAGGGCAGGCACAGCACGGAGCCCCGTCAGCACTCAGGGTTAAAATGCTGCACTCAAAATCACTCTCGTTCCTCTCACCCCGACAGTCTGTTTATCAGTGCTCCCTTCGCAATGAGACATCCTTCAACCCCTCATCTCACCTACTCTTACTCCTCTTCTCCTCAGTTCCCGGGAAACTCGATGCGATCTGACTTTCAAAGTTTTAATGGGACCAGATGGTTCCATAAAATATAAATGCAGTGATAAAAATACCACCAGACCTCCCAGCGATTAACTTTGGATCTACCCTGACTGGGAAGGAGTCAACTGAGCTCTGCTGAAGCGGCAAGTTTGCTGCCTTCCTCCTGCAGATGGGTCCATAAACTCTCTCTGTGCCTTTCATCTGCCTCAGGAGCAATGCCAGAGGTCTCTCCACCTCTTTATGGCCCTCCAGCCCCTTCTGAAAGTCTGCTCTGCCAACAAGCTAATGTGGCATCCAGTTCATCCTCAAAGAGATGCTACAAAGGGAGAAAAGCCGTAACAGGTTTCTCGTGAAGGCCAAGTTACCAAATGGCTGAATTTCCTGCAGTAGACTATTTTGGGCAACACAGAATCGAGGAGATCCTTTCACATCACTTAAAAATATCAAGAAACTTTCATAGATTGAAAACTAAATTAAGACTAAAATTATCACCCAATTTCACTCAGTAATTTTTGCTGGCATGGAAATGATCACTCCTTGCTTTCCTAGTGAACAGATAATTCCAGACTTCAAAGGCTTATTTCAGCAGTAAGTAAACTTGTTAAATTAGGGGTTTGAAAGTTGCAATAAACTCTCTAGATGAACATGATGTGGCAAACAGTATGGCTTTTAGAAAATGAAGTCCTCCCTCTCTAATCTATTAGAGTCCTTTGAGGAAGGCAACAGTACTTTCGAGAAAAGCTGTTATTATTTATTAGGCCTTCAAAAATGTCTTAATTAATAATAACCAGTACCCCTGAAGAAGCAGCAGGCTACGAAGATGAAAACCATCTTCCTGCAGATGCCTTGTGAAGGGATGTCATTTGAACAAGGAGTTTGGAGTATAAAGTACACAAACTGAGCGGCAGCTGGAGAGGAACAGCAGCTTGTCAAAAGCCATACAAAGCAGGGATGTGGGAGAGTGAAAAATAAAAGCAACATCTCCTGAGTCATGGCTCTCCCATCCCTTTGGCAGCTCCCAAAAATGACATCGACATGACAAGGAGCACACAAGACAACACACACATCAGCTGGATTTAAGCCACCACGGCAGAGAAGATCACGGTTTAATAACCCAAACCCATGTCCCAGAGCTCCTGCAGGGTTTGCACCACCTGTGCTACACCTTCACCCTTTCGCTGTCAGGAAAATAGAGCTTTCCTTACCCATCCAGTAATCCAAGGTGTACATAATACCTCCTGCCAGGGCAAAAGCACCCCGAGGCGGACAGGGCAACAGATGGACAGAGAAAGGAAAGAAAGAAATGTCTAAAGAGATGAGAAATTGATAGCAGATTAAATCAGCCAAGCCGGGGTGAAGTTTTAAATGGCAAGGGGGAAAAAAGGTGTCAAGTTTGAAGCATTTGTGATACAAATGCTATTCATTTTAGTCAGGAGGAGAGGACTGTGGGAAATTCAACATTATCTAACACAGGCAATTAAGAAAACAATGACAGCTGAAATTTAATACAGACAAGTACAAGGTAATGCCTATCAAAAGCAACATTTCCAACAACTCATACACATTGATGGATTCTAACTTAATTGTAACCACTCAGGAGAAGGGAAAAAACCACACATCACTCTGGACAACTTAACAAAAACATCTGATCAACAGACAATGGTGACCAAGGAAGCAAGACATGGAGAGAAAGGGAGAGGGAACAATAACTGGAAATATTGTGGTGTTATTATGGAAGAAAACAACATTTTCAGCTTGCAAGATTGTCTTCAGTACTGGACAGACAAATGTGTGTGAAAGGGATGGGAAGAAACAACAGAAAAATCTGATCCTAAATATATTTCCATACACGCTGAAATTTTTCATTTGGTATCACTCAAGAGGAGGATAAAAAAGAAAAAAAACAGATTGCAAAACAAAAAAAACCCCAACAAGGTTAGGAGGTGCTTTTTATTCATCCTGCCATAAGGAAAAGCACATATTCACTGACATTGAAAACCAACACATTTGAAAGACACAGATGATGTCTCAACAGAAATGCCCAAACTGCCTTGGGATCCTTCGCCAGGAACCCTCAGTGATGCACAGGGACTATCAGGTGTGTTGCAATAGCACCACACGTGAACTCAAATACCGAAGCCCAAGGACCTGCTTGTAGGATAAAAACGTATTAGGATGTGAACAGAGGCTGAAGCGAAACCCCTGGGAGTCTTTCCCATTTGTGGCTTTGGGCAGCCGGGTATTTATTTAACGACAGCTCCTCATAGAGGTCTGAGGCCAATTACCAATGGTCTGGATTTAGAAAAGGAAATGTTCCCTTAGTTTTCTCCTGGGAGAGTTTTCCCCTTAGCTCACGAGGAAGCCAGGCATTCCTGTATCCCTGCAGTGACTGCTGCTGGAAGCAAAATCAAGCGATGCTGGCAACAGCGGTGCTTTGCGGGGGGGATTTACTCAGGAAAGGATGGAAATAGGAGTGAACAACGTGGCAGGATCCTTAGAGGGAGGAACAGCAATAGCCCAGCTCAGCAGCGTGAGGCACTATTGATTCAGCTTTGACCGACTGCAAAGAGAAGCTTGGCTGGCCTGATGTGACCCGGAGGGAGACATGACACAGCTGAACAGGGACTGGGTCAC
Source organism: Sclerurus mexicanus (assembly GCA_013396755.1). NCBI lineage: Eukaryota > Metazoa > Chordata > Aves > Passeriformes > Furnariidae > Sclerurus > Sclerurus mexicanus. Next base: position 64,554 of record VWZF01006592.1, read on the forward strand.
TCCGTGTCATTTATAGGATGGCTGCACAGGCACATTCCCAAGGTCGTGAGCTCCGTGTGGAGCCCAAAGAGCCCGTGGGAGGATGGGGAGAACCCCCAGGAAAAGGGCATTACCCTCCATCCCTCTAACACAGAGGGGAGAAAGCCCTTTCCTTTTCCCGTAGGACACTTCATTAATTCCCAAAGTGTTGACAAGCTCAGTGGGGAGGCGGGAGGAAGGTGCGTGTTTATGGGGCCCTGGGATTTGCAGCCACGGACTGCCACCACTCATAACCAGGGGTGGACGTGAAGGGCGATCCGAGCCCATTTGCAAACAGATTTAATAATAAGGGGCTGTCTGCCTCGATGTGTCAGGCTATCTGCAAGTACTGCAAAAGAATATCATCGAGTGTGACATAATGCAAAGCAGGATAAGGTCATTTGCTTTGCTTTCCTCTGTTTTAAAGCATCAGAAAAATTCTTTTCAAAATACAGCTTTCACAGAAACATGACCGGCTGCCTGAGGAACGGCTCGAGATCAAGCGTTTGATATTCAAAATTAATCCCAGGAGGACGAGGCGCGATACGTTCCCTTTCCCTTCATCCATTTCCAGGCTGGAGATATCTCTCTTCCATTAACTCAGCTCTCCCCCTCCTCCCTTATCCCCCAACCAGGTTTTCTTCACAGGCTCTGAGTTCATCTCTCTCTCTTATTTTTTTTTTCCTTCCTGAACCATCGACCTAAATGAGGGGTCTGATCCCACGCTCCTCATTCAACAGGGATTTTCAGCAGAGTGAAACCTTCACGAATGAAATCTTAGATTTTATCAGCTCCACGAAGCCAAACACCACAAGTTTGCAGCCAAAAACACTCAAGGTGAAACTAAGACAATGAGGGACTCCCGCAGCTTTCACCTTCAGGATGAAACAGAAACAAACCTGAGAAGGAGCCTTTAATGACAATTCCAAGAAGTTATTTGACTCACATCCACTTAGGATTTAAACTGAGATCACTGCGACACAGGCAAGCCAAAACCTTGCATGTGGGGAACGTTTCAAAACACAAAGTCTTGCTTTTGTTCTTTCACATCAGAGTGGATTTCCAGGCTGTCCTGTCCCTGCAAAGCACGTGGCCTCTCTCCACCTGGCCACAGAGCTCACCTGGAGGGGAAAGCCACCAGAAAGGATGGGAGTTCTATAACATGCCTCCCTCTGACACTTCCTAGTGCTAAACCACCCCTCAGCTGCCAAAACAGAGCTGAGGAGCACAGCTGGATGCTCCCAGCACAGCTGGATGCTCCCAGTGCCCCACCATGGGGAAGAGGATGCTGGAATACATGAGTACACGGCACAGTGAGGCCCCAGGGGAAGAGCTGACTTCAGGGAGGGAAGCAAACTTTGCAAAACGCAAATGTTCCTTATGAAATGAGGCATGAGAAACGGAGCCCTGGCGACGACATCTCAAGATGTGTAAACATCTGGTAATGGTTATCGCTGGGGACACTCCGTAACTCACCCAGCGGTGATGGCGGCGGAGATGCTTGGGGAAGAGTCAAGGACGGGGTCATGCACAGCCAAGAGGCAAGAACCAGTCAAGAAGAGGGCAGGGGAAGTCAGGACACATAAATCCAGGCTTTCTCACCATTATGGCACAGCTGGCACACAGCTGTGGCAGCAGAACCACAGAGGGAAAGGGATCACTGCTCCCAGGTGAAGCCTCACCCAGTTTCTCCTTCCTATCTAACCCCTGGCTAGCTCCTACCACTATCAATAACCACTGTGGGAAGCCGAGAAAAAAAGAATGCAAGAAAAAAATCAAGCAAGCTGATACTCCAGGAAAAAAGTGTCCTTTCCTCTGTCCAAACACCCACAATGTTGCTGAGATTACAGCTCGAATTTCGCCTGGGGAAAAGGAAGCTCAGGGGAAATCTTATTGCTTTCTACAACTACCTGAGAGGAGCTTGGAGCCAGGTGGGGGTCGGACTCTGGTCCCAGGGAACAAAGGACAGGACAAGAGGAAAAGGCTTCAAGGGGAGGTTTAGTATGGATATTAAGAAAATTTCCTCATGGAAAAGGTTATAAAGCATTGGAACGGGCTGCCTGAGAAGTAGTGGAGCCACCACCCCTGGAAGTGAATCCTGAACCACGAAGACCAGAACTCTCGGGAGGCTTTGGGAAGCAAATGCCATCAGTGTGACACTACAGCTGTGTCCATGGTCACCAAACTGACTGGCTAAATTCCTTCATGCCCAGGCTGAAGAATGATTTAAATAGTTTATATGGGAAGGTTTGCTGTGCACGTGGCTCAATGGCTCAGGATAACCAGAAATGGAGAGCCAGGACATTTAAACATCCACCGGCCCTCCCCAAATTTTTTTGCTTCCCCAAGGTCCTCCATCCTTGCAGCCGTCCCAGCTGGTGTCTGGGCTCTGTTTAGCTCTGCCACGGAGACCTCTCCTTTTTAACAAGTGTGTTAACATAACATACAAAACCCTCCAGCTCTCAAATTTCTTGTGAGCCCCAAAGGAGTACAGGAAATTCTTCTTAATTACGATGTGCGTGTTGAGTAAGGACACTGGAAAGCAGCATTTTAAAATACCTGGGAAAGGTTGTGAAGACAGCACCGCCACTCCTGTTTGGGTTTAAGGGTCACCAGCACCTCTCAGGGCTGTGCCACCCCCAGGGCTTCACAGGGGTTGAGGCCACCAAGACCGATCTGAGTGGACTCCACAGTGGGCAATGTGAAGCTGTGGCTGCAGAGAGACGTGTGATGCTGCAGAAGCAGCAGACCCAGACACAGGACTTCAACTAAATAATTACAAGGAAGTCACTATTTCTTTAACAAAAGACCGAGCCCTTGAGAAACTAGTTGCAATGCCACGGCACCCTCTGCTCATTTGTCACCTGGAGAGTGATCACTCAGCGTCACAGGAGTTTAACCCTGTCACAGGACACAGAGGCTCTGTCGCAGCCAGCAGAAACACAGGGACGTGTGGGTGCAGGTCCACACCTCATTCCTCCCAAAGTGGCTTCCCCCAGAAGGCACAGTGCATGCCCATCCCTGTGTGCACATCCCCACCTTGCACCCATCCAGCTGGTGGGATGCTCACCGTGACCCGGATCGCTCCAGCCCTGCTCCTCCCCGAAGCGCTGCCACTTGGAATTTGCTAATTACGTTCCGTTAATGAATTCCCTCCGATGCCTATTCACAGCACATTTGTGCTCCCCCTCTGCCAGCGCTCTTGCCAATCCTTTGGCTGTTGGGAACTTGTCTGAAATCTCGGGGATGGTGCCAAGAAAGGCCCATTTCGGCTTCACGGTCACGAACGCTCACGCCAGGAGCGCAGCTTAACGTTGCATTCATCCAAGGAGGGAGCAATCACAGCCTGCCTGGGACTCTGTCTCTGGCAGGAGAACAAGAATATGACACATCATCCATTTTTTATCAGGGCATTTTAGGGCTACAAAAGTCTTTACTCTCAAGCAGATACCTACAAACAAGCTACAGAACAAGTCCCACCAGCAAAAAATTACCCAGCTACAGCCACCGGCTCCGAAGAGACCACAGTGGATGAAAAAGAAGGAGGGAAGGTGAATTATTTGTGCAGAGCACCCAGCCCTTCTCCTGCTCCCCACCACGTACAGCTGGCACGCACACAAATAAGGGGAATTCAGATACGCGCTCAGTCGACACTAAATATTCTTGTTCCTTAGACACTTCTTTTCATCCCCAGGATGTCTCAACATCTGAGCACGGTAATTCCCTAGTGATTAACTTCTTTATTTATTTAAAACAAGTAGAGAGGTTTTCACAAGCGCGACTGTCACTCTGCATGTCTTTCCCGACAGCACGACGGGGATGATTTGTGACAAACGCTCTGAGTCAGGGCTGGGTGTCTCCTCCAAGGGGAGGTAAATCCCCCGGCCAGGGCATTGTCTGGGGGGAGTCTGGCAATCACTACCTGCAGAAACAGCTCCCAGTTAAATGAACTCAGTGCCCAGGCCCTTGTCTCCAAATACACACCAAAAAAACATGGGAGCACCCAAGTGCATTAGACACAGCCCACAGGCACGTGGAAGGACGGGACATGAGCTGGTGATAGGCAGCAAACCCACAAGGTATCCCTCCAAAAAAACCCTCCATGGACTCCTGGGAAAGCACCCGCTGGCAGAAAACGTGAGAGGCAGCTCAGCACAGAAGAGAAAAATCTTTAAACACCGAGAGAAACGCAGCAGAGGCGACGGAAAAGCTTTGCAGCTGGTTCCCCAGCCTTCCCAGAGGGTGGCCAGGGCTTCTCCTAGAGAGAAAGAGGAGAAATGAGAAACACTCCTGCTTAAAATGAATAAAATATGTCACTCCTGATCGTGTAGCTATTAAATCACGGGCTATACAATTACTTAATTATGTAGCAGTAGAAAAAAAAATGGGGGGGGAAGATGGTATTTTTCCTCCTGAAAACTTCAATTTGCTACCTCAAGAAAATAATTACTCGATTCAAACATTAAATAATTGAGACATTCATTAGTAGCCCTATTGTATGATTAGCACAAGGAAGGTACCATTTAAAGACTGAGAAATTGATTCAGCAGGGAAAAAGAAAGCCAGTTTTAATGGACTAAATGGGAGCATGGCCTCAAGGGCTGGTGGCTTAGCGGAGGACAGAGGCAGGTTGTCACTTCACCCACCACACAAAGCCTTCCCTAAACTCCCAGTGCTGGATTCAGAGAGGGTGCTGCACCCCACAGGTGCTGTCTGCAGCCCAATGCAAAGCCCACTGGCTTCCCTGTCTGCTCATAAATGCTGCCTGTGGCACAACCAGAGTCAGGATTTCTGCGCCGACCTGAACGCCCCGGACCCCTCCCATGCACGGTACCACCACCAAGAAAGCACAGATCTCTCCAGAAAGCCCCGTCTCCCTTCAGACACATCCCTTGGCACCTTCATTCCCTGCCTGGAGAAAACAAGCTGCTGGTTCCCTCAACTCAGCCCTGAGCAACACCTCTGCATGAACCTTGTGTGGATTCACCGCTGCTGCAGTAACCAGCTGCCAAATAATGTGATGCGGGAGACGGGAAGCAGGAGCCCTTTAACCCACTAGATGCAATCGAGCCATTTACAGTGCCTGCAAAAAACCCTGTTGTAAATGTGCCCCTGCCCAGCACGAGGTGGGGAAGAAGCCACGTGGGGTGGACAGGGGACAGCAGCTCCTATAAAACAGAAAGGGCAAAGGCAGCTCCAAAGGGAAAGCAATTACAAGCAATAATTGGCAGAGGCTGCCATGTGGAAACACTCTCATTGTTTAAAATTTGACCCACTGCGAATATCTTTCTTAAAATGGTTATTGCCTTATCCTCTCGGATCTAAATAGCACTCTCCACACTTGGCTGCTCTAGGGAAGACAAAACAGCAGCTGCTGAATGCAGAGGATTTTTGGTCAGTCGCTGTTTCCCTCCTGACCCATCTCACGGGGTCCCAAGGCTAATGGGAAGCACATCACTGCCTGAAACCCAGGCAAAACATTCCAGCCCCATCCCACCCGCTCCCTGAGCGGGTTCATGTTCCCACCACAAGCACAGATTTCCCCCAGGCAGCACCTGGGGGACAAGGCCATGGGCAGGATGAGCATCCCTTAGCTCTGTGATGGAGGAGATGAGTGGGAAGGGAAGAGAACGGAGCAAGCCGAGCTCCTGCAGCAGCCCCCGACTGCAGGACAGTCAGCTGTGATCCGTCAGCCCCGTTTAGTCCTCTTTAACAAGCAGGGAAGCCGGGGAGTATGAAGTCCTAGACAAATTATTCATCCCCAATTTAAGTCTGGAGTTGAAAACTGCAGAGAGACAGCTTAGAACTGAGCGTCTTTGTAACTTCGATCCTGAGATGGCTTCTTTTATGAGCTGACACCTCGCAAATGCATTTTTTTCTGTTGGAAAATACCGTTACATATACAAAAGATGGGCTTTCCTAGTGAGGGAGAGGAGAGGCTTATCTCCACTCCACTTTGAGGAACTCTAAACCCCACCTTTCCCTTGAAGATTCAGCTTCTTCCCAACAGTGGATAAGGCAGCTCAGAGACTCTTTAAAGTGCAACACGAGCTCCTGCAGCTGCCTCAGCAGCCCCCTCAAAGCCGCATCAATGTCATTGCCCTCCCCAAAGCAGCATCAATGTCACCACCAAGCGATGCCACCGGCACGAGGGCGGTGAGATCCCAGCGCAATCCGGAGCCGTATTGAACGGAAACGATCGCGGAACAAAAGTGGCCATGTTAATCTCATCTCCATTGAAAAATAATAATGGATCAAAGTTTGCCAAATAGAAAAGGACAAAATCAGCAGAGAATTACTTTAATTATTACCTTCAAGCTTCCAAAAGGAAAAAAAAAATCACGCCAAAGGAAAACTATAAAGGAAGTACTTGACAGTGCCCCTTTAATTAAACTGCTCTGAATATCATTAGCAATGGACCTTTGGAATTTAAAGCCAATTACAGTCTAAATGCAAAAGTTACTTGCTCGCCAAGCAGCTTACACAACATCTTTCAGAAGTGGGCTTGGTGCACAGGGAACGGCTTTTTCCCTGCAAAGTTTTCACGCAAGCTGGGCACCCCAGCACAGAGAGATCCAAGGTAAAGGAGGAGGGAGAGGATCCCACGCGAGGCTGCAGTTATGGGTCTGAATACGCCCCCACTGCACCCTGCGATCCACACAGGGCTCATCAGGCAGCAGATGATGGACCTTTAACCATGGTGGAGCTCTTGACTCGCAGGGAAGTCATATGGGGCTGCTGAAGAGTTAAATATTTGGGATACAGAGCTTGATTGGTGTCACACAGACTGCTCCTGTATCACTTGGTGCTCCCAGGGCCCAAGTGTTTCACACCAGCTCAGGAGAAACTCAAGCCCCTGGAACAAGCTTCCCATCACAGCATTTCCAAATGAGACTCTCCACTGCTCACCAGCCCAAAAAGGTAGAAGAAATCCTTTCCTCTGGATTTTCAACACAAGCTGCTGAGCTTTGGCATCACCAGGGATGTGACTCTACCTACAGTGAGACCTGGGATAGTGCAGAAGAGTGGGATACGCCCTGGATCCCGTGCATCCCTCCCACAGCCTCTCAACAGGCGCTGCCTCCTGCCCCTGGAGGACCCTAAGGTTCAGATCAGCCCCTGATTTCAGCACAGCAAGACTCTGCAGTTTATCTTCTGGACAAGAAGACTATAACTGCAATGCCAGGAGAGGGTAGCTGAGCATGGAAACAGCTCTTCCCGTGCCACCACTACAGGGAAAATCCTGTTGCACTGGCGTATCCACTCTGCAGTGGGGTTTGGAGGGAAAGGGTAAAACAGATGGCACGTGGAATGATTCACCCCAAAAGTTACACCACAACAGGGCCAAAACCAAGTTGGTTTGGATTAATCCATAGGTTTGGGATACTCCCTGAAGTGCACGGGGCTCATGGAAGCTCCGAAGGAGGCAGAGAGGACCCCAAATTCATGTATTGTGGGTAGGGAGGGACCATGAGGTGAAGGCTTTGTTCTTTAGTGCCCAAGGCTTCTTCTCAAAAATAATTAAGGATCAACAGTCATTCTTCTTTTCCCTCACACCTTTCATCTGCATGGAAAAATCCTGCAGACATTACAGACCGCGCGAGCGTTTGACTTTCAAAGCAAAGCGGGGAAACATCTCCCCGTCACAGCATTCGGTGGGACAGCAGCACAAACCCAACAGAAATATTCACTGCCATATGTTCCAGGAACAACTTCCACAGACGTTCATTAGTATCATTGCCATGGAACTCTACAGGACTTTCCTTGCAAGGGAAGTGGCAGTTGCTAATTAAAGTGCAGACGTCACCCCGAGCGAGGAAGGGAAGGCTCAACGCCCCCAGCTGAAAGACCAGCAAAGGAGAGAGTGATGGAGGATGCTCCAGATACCCAAGCTCTGTCCTGGCTGTAACCCCAGCTCTTCCCACCCATTAAAAAACAAGCTGTTGAAGGAAGAATAATCATTTCTACACGCTCCACGATATTCAGGATTTTTGGCAAACCAACCACAGCACAGTGCCACTCCCTTGCCCAGCTTTGCTCATGCAAAGTTACCTAAATAAAACCCAAAATAAAGAACTCACTCTATAATTAAAATAAAAGTATCCAGAGGTTTGGGAAGACAATGTTGGTACTTTTCTTGTGATATTTAATATTAAAATACCCAGCTGATTTATTACCTATTTTGGGGCAGCTGAAATGTTTTGAGCGGCTTGTGTGCAACCGAGGTGAGGAGCTTTGCTCCTCTTGGTGCTTCACCTTAGCTCTCATCTCCATTAGGAACCAGTCCTGGGAAGTGCCAGGGAAGCAGAGGCTGGCAGGAGTGGACAACCCCACGTCTCAACACTTGGAAAAGCTTCTCCACACAACCTGAGCAGGGAAACCAAGCCCAAGCCTGTAAACTGTGCCTAGTTGTGCCACAAGAGCCTTCTGAGCAGGGAGAACCAACTCCTGACGGAAAACAAAATTGTTATTCAAAAGTTGCAGGCTTAATACAAACTTCTCAGAGCCTGAAACAGCAATTCAGGAGGGAATTAGACGTGGGCTGATGGCTTTTCCAGGCAATTTCTTCCATCCTCAGCCGGACTCCCAGAGGGGTAGAACAAACGAGAGAAATGCAGCAAAGAGGAGGAGGACGGAGCCAGAATCACTGCTTAGACATGATGACTGACTTTGTCATCTTGCAGCTTCCAGGCTCCCCCCAGGGCCCACCACACACCTCTTTACTGAACTCTGAAGCACATTTTGCTCTTCTCAGCCCCAAAAAGGAACATGACCCCTGGAAGGGAGAACTGTTGGGTTCCATTTCCAAATTGCTCCTGACTCGCTGCACAATTTCAGGCTCTGCCTTGCTTTCCCCACGTGTAAAGGAGACCTCAGCAAATTGCTCTGAGACCCTCAGGAGGAAAGAACATCACAAACGCCGCTTTTAATAAGTTAATCTGTGCAGTCCTGCAGTTATCCCACTCCAGGATCTCCCCACGGAGCCAGCTGAACATGTGTGCAAGAGAACTGCAGAACGCAGTTATTTTGAGGAGATGGATAGACAGGGAAAGAGACAGGGCTTGACAGCAAGCAGAACATTTCAAAGAATCTCAGCTCTTCAGGAGTCATCCATCATCCATGGAAACACCAGCAAGCCAGGGCTGCAGGATCACAGGGAAGGATTTTAACATCTATGTTCACCTGCATGGGGTCCTAAGTGGCACTTTGTGGGCTGGGGCCCCCAACCCGGCTCATGGCCATGGGAACATCTCCAGGGACATCACCTTGAGTTTAAGATGCAGAGAGTGAAATGCTGTTGTTCTCTAATGCACATATATCTGCCTATTGTGCATTTCTATAAGCATATTTATCCTCAGGTACAAAGCACAGCACACAAAACAAGGTTAAGTGCTGCAATGAGCACAGCAGGGTTTGCTGACGGGGAAACTGAGGCAGGCTAAGAGCAAAGTGACCTGCCCAGTGTCCCGAGACTAAAACCAGGTCTTACCTCCCCAGTCTGGCCACAGGCAGTAGATCACGTTGCCCTTTTGACACCTCTGACCGCAGCCAAGAAAGCAATTTAATTTTTTTATAACATAGATTGAGCATATACTGGTTTTTTGGTCCTTTCTGTGGACCCCACTGGTGGCAGTGATGAAATGCTCTTCCCTCCCAGCACTGCAGGCAGCCAGAGCAAAGCCTCACGATGCTGATGAGCAAACAAAGACCCGGGTTTTGTTCTCTCTCTCCACCTAAGGAAGCACAAAATCACTCAAGGATGTTTGTTGGTTTTAATCAATACAGAAATAAAATGGTCAGGTCTGTTCCCTTCCAAGGGAGGAAAACATCCCCTGCGTGCTGAGTCAAAGGAGCAAGCTGGAGAGTGAACTACTCAAGGGAAGAACCATGTTCCACAATTCCTGAGTCTATGCCCAAAGGGGAAAAAAATACTCCTTTTTCCCCCTCACTGCAACAGCACTTACAGTCTCCCCATCTGCAATTTTCCAAGTAACATCCAGGAGAAATTACTAGTGGGAATATCCTCAAGCCAGCCCTGACAGGACTCCCATGTGCCAGGGAGGGTCCTGAAACCCTCTGGTGGGAGCAGCTTGTCATGGACAAGGGAACATAAAGTGACTTTGGGATCCTTTGTCCCTTCATTCCCTTCCCTTTCCACCTTTCAAAGCCAGCTTGTTTACTAAAGCTCTCCAAAAAGATCATAGGCATGGGGAGAGCAAGCTCAGGGAAGGCTGCAGGCACGAGGACTTCAAGGATAACCCTGGAAAGGCACAGGAGGAGGGAGAAACCCTGAGACACCGTGCTGGTGCAAGCAGCAAAGGCACCCCTGCACGAGACATGCGCTCCCAGGAGGGAGCAAGGCAAGAAGCCACTGTGAAACCTCCCCAGTGGCTCCTGCAAAACTCTGGCCTCTTTCTGCAGCCAAACAAGCCTTCACCTACCAGAAAAGAGCTTGGTTGGACAAACAGGTGTCCTGCAGTTGACCACAGCCACAACATCCCCAGCACCTGGATGAAAAGAGCTGTTTCTGCACCTTCAAACCCCCATGAAAAGAAGGGGCTGAAACATTTGCTTGTAAGAATGAACTGGAAGGGAACAGAAGGACCTGGCAGGCATGTGAGGGTTTGGGCTCTGCAATCTGGATAATCCATCTGAAACTCAGAAAGCAACGAGCAGAATGGAGGGAGAGAAAGTAATGAATAAAATAAAAAGGAGCACAAATCTGTCTGCAGCCTTTCCAAGCAGCAGTTTTACCTCCAAGTGCTCCAACAGACTCGGGAGCTTCCCTAGCAACTGGTAACACTGGGAGCCAGGGGATCCTTAGGCTATCTGGGTAATCACATCCAAATACAAAAGCTGCACATCAGCACCAGGAGGGAGTCAGGCCAAGGGAAACCTGCTCAGGATTTTAATCCTGCTTCGGTGCTCCCTTTCAGGGAGTATCCAGGGGACTGAACAACCCCAGCCTCTGATTATCCCATCTCCTGAGCACCCCAAAAGCCTTTTTTCCAACACCAGCCCTCCTTTGCTGGCCAAGGAGGGAGGGAGGGAGGGAATGTACAGAGGGAGGGGATATGCAGAGGGAGGGGAAGGGAACGGGCATGTCTGGAAGGAGAGATGGACAGTGATGAGACACAGCAGGAGACCTGCAAACAGATCCCCACATCTCGTGTAAAGAGTGGAATCTGCAGCACAGGCATGGCAGGAAAATAGAGAAAAAGCACATCAGTGCAAGAAAGCTCGAACAGATGGGACTGGGAGCCTGCAAGGAAAGGCAGGGATGGAGGCTGGTAAACGTGTGTACAGCAAAACCTGGGCTTTTGCTCTTCTTCCCAGTACAAGGAACTCGGAACAAACATTGCACGCGTTGCTTTTCCAAACAGCTTTCCCAGGAGTTAAACACAGTGGAGGCTGATGGAATTCAGAGCAATTTCCTACATGCGTGTCACTGTCAAGGCTCCAAACAGTGCTTAAAATGGACACCCCAGCTGGAATTTACTGTCTGCAGAGGCGCCACAATTACCTGTCTTTGTCTTCCTCCTCTGCTGCAGAGAGGAGGAGGAGGAAGGACAAGCAGCCAGCTCCTTAGTATGCCTGAGCACCTCCAAGGTGGGATCTTGCTGAGGGCAAAGCTGGGGCAAATCACAGGATATCCTGAGTTGGAAGGGACCCACAAGGATCATCAAAGTCCAACATCCTTTAGCTGAGACCATTCAGCTTTAAATCCGGGGCCACCTGAGCCACTGGGGTACAACTCTGACAGCACTGGAAGCCTTCCAACCATCCAAACCCCATATTTTTGAGAGGCATTATCATATTAGAAAAATCCCTGGAGGCCTTACACTCACAACTTCAGAATAAAAAGCCCTGTGGTGTTTTGCAGCTCAGAGGAGGTTGGCAGAGGGCTGCAAGACTCACAGATAAACTCGAGTGCAAGTTAGTCGGTCGCTGTCTCCACTTCCCTTCAGCACAGCCACATGACAAACCCCTCTGTCTGGGTGTGCTAAAACTGTGTTGAAAGCTCTTAAGCTGCATTCATCCAAAATTCAGGCTGGGAACAGCCCCTGGTGCCCAGCCCAGCAGGCAGAACCCACCCAAGGCAAGCCAAAGGCTGGGCTGCACTGAAGAGAAGATGCCTTGAACCAGGCAATAGACTAACTCAGCCCAGGCTTAGAAGCGACTCTGGTGGCAGAACTGGGGCTGGAAAGGCAGAAATTCTCCTCCCGGCCCACCAAGCCAGCAAGGCACGACATTCTCCCTTTGTACCTTTGAAGGAGGAGGTGACAGCAGAGTTGAGACTTGAGAGGGGAAAGCCCTGCAGTGCAATATGGTGCTAAAAATGCAATAATTAAGTGAGCATCCTTTGAAGGTGCCAGTGAGAGGTGCTTCCCGACACACCAAGGTTAGGCAGCTATCAGAAGTGGTTTTGTTTTCCCTCTGAGATGGGCCTGTTAAGCTTTTGGCACTTCCTCTACGGAAAACATTACTGATCTCCTCAGATCACAGCACATTCAGGTTCACTAATAATTTAGATAGCTCCAGACAAGCTGGTTATTAAAAATAAAATAAAATTGAGAGAAATCTGGAGATTTAGACCTATAAATCTACAGGCATTAGGAAGAATTGAATTCTTTCTTATACAGATGTAAAATCAAGTCTTTTTTATATGATTCAATTATAGATTGATGGGAAGGCTCAGAAACACGGATTAATGATCTTTTCTTAAAGGAAAAATTATATAGGAAAAAGTAAAAAGAGAGTCATATAAAAGAAAGAATTACTACTCCCCAAACCATGATTAAGGTTTAGTAGGTTACGTTCAGAACAGCGTAAAAGGGAATTTGTGGATTCCCAACCACATTAAGAGAGTATAAATGGAGATAAAGGAATCAGCATGGCACTGTAAATTATTGTCCCTGAAAAGGTGGGCAAAGCGGGTCTCCAGGTGCAAGGGACTGACACGGAGCCAGTCATTTCCCATCAGGAAGGAGGATGTGGTTTAAGGGACCCTGGAGTTTCTGAAAGGTCTCGGAGTTTCACAGAGGAGGGGTGATTGCATGGATGGCAGTGGAGCTGGGCTCCATCCATTTACAACAGCTGGGAAAGGAATATCAGCATTTCCTGAGGAAGGGAAAATTGTTTGGATAGGGTCTGACTGGAAAGGGCACAGCACAAAATAGTCCTGATGTTAATACCCCGCAGCATCTCGCTCAGCCCAGCCACCTCTGTACTTCATCCCAGCATAACTACCTGAAAATCAATGCAATCTCACAAGAAAAAGCCACTTCAGGCCCTGTGCCCAGAGCTTTCCTTATACTCCTGATTCTTCCATCCCCAGCCTTTTATAAAAAAAGGATAACACCACAGGGTTAACAGGAAAATAAGCACCTCCAAAAGCCACAAGACTTCAGATCCTGTGGTAATAGGGGGCATCTGAGTACCTTAGATAATCTAGTTCTGAGGGAATATTTCCCTAATGCCAAATCCAAGCCCTACTCAGCTGGAGCAGCAGCCAAGCACGTTGTTAGGGAAGACATTGTTTATCCCTTTGTCCGAAAAGAAAGCGCTATCTGGGTCACACATTACAGGGGAGGGGGGCTGTGAGAATGCAGCCCCCAACGAGTCATGGAAATGAAGGCAATAAATGCAGGAAGAATAGCAGGGAAGGAGGCGAGATGAGCTAGAGAGCAGCTTGGGAAGGATTGCGGTGGAGGGGGAAGCTGGTGGAGCTGGAGCTCCTGCGCCGTGACATCGAAATTAATTCACACCTCTCTGCTGACGACCTGTTCAGCTCACAAGCACAGGGAGAAAAGTGGAGGGGACACCCAGGATGATTTTTAAAGCTCACCTCCAAGGGTAAAAAACCTCCATACTCTGCCAGAAAGTGGGAACTGGCAGTAGAATAAATAAATGTATAAAGTAAATAAAAGATCCATGGCTGATTCTCACAATTGGTTCCGCACAATTAAAAGGAAAATGGATTCCAGCGGGAAAAAAAACTACCCCTTCCTCAGAAAGATGTCTTTCTGATGCGACAAAACCTTTACTTCACTCAATATGGAGCAGAGTTAAAGGCCAAGGCAGTATTTAAGCTCATAATTAATTCCCAGGCATTTTGGAAGGCTGTGATCAGATGGCAGCAGTTTAACACAGCATATGCCTTGAGGAGCAGGCAGGGACAGGGGTGGACAAGGACACCCAGGAAGTTAAATCCAGGCCAGGATTCCAAACTATGAAATCCATGTCACCAGGGCTGGGAGGAACTTCAGCCAGGTTTTCTATCAAGTTCTGAGGTTTGGGTTATTTCCTCCCTTCCGAGACCATTATCCACAGACACTGCTAATGGCAACTCCTTTGTCTCTAATCCCAGGGAGTTTGCTCCAGCACTTTCCCCACCAGACGCCCACGGAACCCACTGCTCCCCACTCCTACTTCCATTAATTGATTTGTGCAGATCCTCTTGTCAAAGAAAACTGCCTGAGAAGTCCAAACTCTGAAGGCAAGTCACAAATTTTAGAACCCAGAGATTTTGTGGAACGGTAACAGCTAGTGGGAGTCAGGAAACATTACTGAAAATTAAGGGTCTTGGGTTAAATCAAAGTTTCTCTTTCCCTCTAATAAGATGACAGCCCAGACCATTTGACTGACTGCTGAGACACCGACTCCTCGCTGGCTTTAGATTACTCAAGTGCTCAGAATTTAATCTCAAATGGCTGTTATTGAATTTTCTCTCGGACTAGCTGGCTGATGGGCACAGCAAGAGAAGTCAGCCCCAACTCACCCAGGCAGCCTCCCGACCTCTGGAGTTGGAATACCTGCTGCTACACCATGATTTTTCAGGAACTTTTGCCCCAGCACCTTCTAGGATGGAACAACACGGCTCAGGAGGGAAGAAAACACCAGGAATAATTCATGGAAGACGGGGCTGCTTCTCCATGCACTGCTTCTTACCATGAAAGCATTAACTGTAAGCAACAGCAAGGAGCTGGGATAGAAGCGATGCCTCCAGATGCGTTTAAGGCACAGGGAGGCGAGGCAATCCTCCAATGTACACATGGCTCTCCGAAGGGTAAATGTTTCCCAGCTTCTACCGGCGTCTTCCTGCCATTTACACAGCGCCGTCAATCACTGCTCTCCCAAGAAGGGGAGCAGTGTAAACTCATGTTTAATGCCAGATTTACGCACATTTCTATCCGCCAGTAAATGAGGCCGTTACATATGTTGTGTCAATTGATTTTTATAGTCTGTGCTGCGCGCGTGTTGGCACCGGGGAAGTGCAAAGGAATGCAGGCACTCGAAGTTGGACCTGCCTCCTGCTCTCTGTGCATCACCCCGTTGTGAGGCACATCCTGACCTTTACCTTGTGGCATCACATGTCTCCTGGCCGTCGACCTTCTCAATTTTATCAGCTGATTCCACCTCTGCTAAGCAAACCTTTCTCCCAGAGCTGTTTCCCACGGCAGAGAAGGGACAAATCTGTGCAGTGTTTCACGTGCAGACCAAAACCCCTGATTCTGCCCCAAAATTTCCCTAGGTGCATAGTGGGTGTAAGCCCTTATGCCTGCACCATCCCTTAGCACAGGGCAGATACACACTGGCCACCACAACCATGGGACAGGACACCGTCCCTCCTGCAGCGCCACCAACGGAGCCAACGTTCAGCTGATGAGCTGATTCACCGTCCTTTTAAGAAAGTCCTTCTCATCGTGCCTTGCCAAAACACAGCGACCTTCCTCACTGAAATTATCCTTTGCAAATGCCCCCCAAGGAGTTTGCAATTCCCTTCTCCAAGATGACTCATCCTCCTACGCGACGGACCACGAACAGAGCAATCGCGCTGCCGTGTCACCGCGCCGCGGAGACGGCGCTCGCCTCCCTCCACCAGCCCCTGAGAGGGGATACAGGCACAGCTCTACCTGCTCCCCAGAGCGTCCCCCACCCACCGTGTCCTCCCTCGTGAGGTGGCCTCTTTGTACACCACAGGGCTCTTGTGGTGCCCGCAGATGCCACCTGGGCAGGAGAGACGATCCACAGGGAGCATTTCGCCAGCGCTCCCATGACCTGAGTGCTTTGCCTTCATCAACATGCACAGCAACACCTTCCAAGGCTGGAGAAAAGCAGGACAATCCTTTCAGGGGTGGCTTTTCACATCCCCGCAGCCGAGCAGAGCTTTCTCTCCATAATTAACTGCTCCAGCCCGTGTCTTGGCTGAGCTCCACCAGCAACACGGCAGAGGCGGTGACCTCCAGGAGCAGAGCCGTGGATTTCGGCAGAGCCGACGCTCCCCACCACCCAGGCCACGCCATAAAAAGCCAGCGTGTGGATGCGGGAGGCGGCAGAGCCATTCAAACCAGCCACGGGCAGTTTCACAGAAACAGAGCTTCAATCCAACATTAATTTGCAGCATCCTGGGCTGAACACTTTAGATAAGCAGCACCAGAGCCAGAGAGATGACAGGGACAAGCTTGTGTCTGTGGCACATCCGTGCGTGCACACAACACCCTGCCTGGATCCGCTGTGCGGCTGCCGACGGCCTGGATAACACAATAGCAGGATGCCGAGGTGTCTTCCCAGGCAGTCCCCTTCTCCAAATCCCCAGCAACATCTTTTTTTTCCCCCTCCCTGCAGGGCTTAAAGCCTCATCCTGCTCCAGTTATTCTGAAAGGGAATTTAGTGCCTCGCCATAAATTATACGAGCCTTGGACATAAGCATCATTTATGCACAAATCACTGTTCCCTAGAACAAAGCGAGTATCAGCCTCCTGACAAAACACTTTTTAGTAGGATTGGCAAATGAATAAAACCTCCCAGTGAATACCAACGTGCTGATGAAAAAGTCCTACTGATTTTAATAGAAAATTATCATTTTCCTATAGGATTTTTGTGAACCATCTCGTTGAATTTAATGGAGATTTTCTATTCTGGTCTGCAATTATGCAAGAGTTAAAATACCTCCAGAGACGAGCAGATTATCTATTACATTCTATAGGATTGCAGAGTAATTTCCATAGAATCCTGTTATGTTTCTATAGAGCCTGACAAATTTAATCCCTATTGAACTTTACGGGGACTTTTCCGTAAGGGACAAATAGACACTGACATCTGTTAGCTGCAAAATGAGTAATACTCAGAAAATAGAGGCCTTACACACCACTGCTGTACTCAAAATGGTCCAAAGATGTCTTGAACAAGCAGCTTAATGGGGAAAATGCATTAAATTGGTGTCACATGGCTGCATTAGTACGGCTGTGTTGCAACATTTCTTTTATACACAATGTCATTTATCCAACCAATGCTTTACAAATTGCATTTGCTACCAATGCGCACTTGATCTCATCATCCCATGCTGGGACTTTCCTGTATCAGCACAGAAAGACTGAGAGCAATCTAAATCGAGGGAAAAAAAATGCCAGTTTCAAGCGTGGAGCTGGCGATGTATCTGTGCACATTCCTCTGCCCTAATGGCACTAATAAATGCATCGACTCCAAATCTCTCTTTCTCATTGAACTCCACTGCGGAGCTTGAAGGGCTGCACTTCTCTTTTATGCTCAGTACTAAAGAAAAAAACATTCAGCAGAGCTATCTGGAGACTGAAGTCTTTTAAATTTAACCATAAGGTAGTTATAACGAGGAACAAAACAAGCAGGGACAGCCTAAGGATTCCTACTCCAATGGGCCAATTTGTCCTACACTGGTTCAAGGAACAAATTAAAAGATATGACAGCCCCCATGAGTCCTTTCCCACCTTTCCTTGTGCAAACTGGCATCAAACACAATGCAGCCTGGCTGTATCTGTATTACCCACTCCTCCAGTTATTCTTCAAGAGCCCAAGACTCACTCCAAAGGTCCTTCAGCAGCTCCCAATTCTGGATGCGTCACCTCTGCAGAGCTGCTCTATTCTTGCCTGGCCATTCCCACAGCCCCCAAATACTTTTTTGGAGGTTGTGAGTGCCTCAAGCTCACCCTGGATAAAGCAGGTTGAATGTCCCTAAGCCAGGCTGAACCTGCTTGTGACAAAGAAGTACCTAAAGAAATATCAGTCACTGCAGTGACTGTAGTAGCCTTTGTAATAACATCAGAGCAGTAGTGATAGAATAGTAATAGTCAAATTAACCTTCAAGTTATATAGCTGACAGGGAAAATAATCCTAAAACAGTACAAGAGGCATCTTAGAGAAGGGGGGAATCAGCAATATGGACCTACCACCCCTGGTAAGCATCTGGCAGTGGTGGAGCTGAGGGGACCAAGCCAAAATTGGGCACCCAGAGCCACATGTCTGAGGACACCACAGACATACCCATGGCAACAAGAAGAACAAGCACCTCCATATGTCTTCCCAACTGCATTTCCTTTCCAAAGAAAAGGACAACGTGGTAACTGAGCACAGCAGGAAAATATACGGCTTTAATATTTTCTCATTTGCCAAATGCTAGCAGGGTGTGGACGGTGGATGCGGGGAAAGCTGTGGGTTGGGTTTGCTTTTTTCCTTCTTTGGAGCTTTCTGCAAAGGAGTTAAGTCTGTAAGTGATGACAGGATCTGTTTTTGACAGTTAATGCCCAGAGACCCCTACAAAATGAGCCCAGACCATGAAGGGGATGCACGGCAAAAATCAATGCATATGTGTGTGGGTACATCTCACACCCTGGCCACCTCCCTTGCCTTTTGCACATACGCTTTAATCAATGCCTGTGTTTCTAGAAACCCACCCCAGACCAACCAAAACTGAGCACCTGGAGCTGCATGTTGGAGAATGTCACAGATATAGCCATGACAACAAGAAGAAGCACCTCCAATACGTCCCCCCACTGACACCGTGGTTGGACACAGGTCAGCGACAGGACATCTTCCCCCAGGACTGCGCTTCGAACTCGCATCACCCAGTGCAATTTCATCCCAAGGGTCCCAAAGTTCCACAAAAGAGACAAGGCGCTGCCAGCAAAACGTGGTTTTGTTAACAGTAGCATGACAACGATGTGGCAGGCTCCAGGGAGCCTGAGGAAAAGCTTCCCAAAGCGATGGGATCCCCACAGAGCTCCGCGGGCAGGCTGAGAGCAGGGACGCTCCTGCAGCGACCGGGGCAGGCTGCTCCAACCCCACACTGAGCTGGCTGCTCCACAACCCACTGCTGGGGCAGAACATCGCTGTGAGGGAAAGTCTGAACAAGCTTCAGCTGGAGAAAGCTGTGCCTTGCTCTAATTCCAGCTTCCCTCACGGCGTGCCACAGCTCTGGCGGGGCCACGCGGTGCGGAGGCTCGGCATCACCGGGACGGTGATTTGCAGTCTGCTCAGACACAGCCCTACATCACTTGGGAGAATGAACCTACAGTTTTATAAACTATTTATTAGCCCTGTCCTGTAGCGCTACATCAATATGGCCATCGGTGAAGCAAGGCAGGAGCTATAAAAATACCATCTATCCAAAATAAGCTTCATAAAATCAAACAGAGGCCAGTACAGCCTAGGATGGGATTGTGGCTTGACATATAAAGGGCCTCTCAATCTTTGAGATGGACCATTAAAATCCTCAAGCCCTTTTGGTTCACAGAAGTCTAAAACAAAAGGGGAAAAATAATGACACCTTTTCTGGTGGAGCAGGAGAAGGCAGCGTGGCAGTCGTGCAATATCATTTGTTTCCACAGAAGTCAGATTACTCCCTTCTCTCAGCAAGAAAACTACCAGATCAAAAAAAAAATAATAAAATTTTAAAGTAAAAAAATAAATGCTTGTTTTCCTTCGCCTTCCCCACCCATGAGCTGCTTTTCCACAGGCAAAAAGTTTCTCCTCCCTGTGCCAGCAGTGATGTATCCTGAAGGAGGGGGTGTGGGGGGAAGGCACAGCTGGAACACACCGATATCCTGGCTGGCACTTCCCCCCCAGCTCCCCGAGGCAGCAGGGTAAGGCAGGAGGCAGGTCAATACATTGTCAGAGATGATGATTAACATTTCCAACCAGTGCTCCCTCAAACCACCTCTAAAACACGTCTTAATAAACTGCATTGCAAATAGCCTTGTATTTCTACCTCGCTGCATCTGCCAGGGTGAGATAATACAGCGACCTCAGGAAAAGTGACATCCAGGGAATGAGCCACGGGGAGTTATACGACACGGTGAGACCTTGCTCAGCACATCATCCCAGGTGGCTCATGCTATGGCTCATCCAGACTTTTTAGGGCTCTGCAGGAAACAAGGGGTGTGCTTCGAGCAAAGGAAATACCAGCTCACAAGGGGGTTCGGGGCTGAAAAAAATCGCTCTGAATTGCTACTGAGTGTGAAAACCACAGTACGATAGAAATATTTCAAAGTCAGGCACGTGATGGTTTTTTGCAGAGGCAGGCAGCGTGCTTTCAAAGGTCAGAGGGAGGTGAGAGCAAGCACAAACATCGTTTTCCTGGAAACACAGCTCTGAAGCTCTCCAAAACTACACGACTGCAACAGGCTCTGTGACAGTTTGCAGCGTTGCTGAAAAACTTGGCTGGATCAAGCATAGCCCAGCTCAGCATCACCTTTCCAGGGATTCTGAACCTCACACCTTCCCACACTGAGATGCTCAGCCCTGGAGGGAGACAGAGCTGCCAATCCAAACTGCAACTCAGCTCCTCAAAGCAGTGAACTGGAAATGAAGCTCACACATCTTCAAACCCTTCACCTCCCTTCATATCAACCCATTTCAGTGACATCAGAAGAGAGAGAAAACAGCTTGGGTGGGACATGGGGGTAAAAGAAGAAATGAAAAGTCTTGGCTTTACCTGACAAGTCACCTTCAACTGGGTAAGGATGTTTTACATCCCCACTCTGGACCTTCAAGTATTTCAACGTTAAGTAAATGCCACTTACCTAGGAGGAAACAGAAGAAAAAGTTAAAGTTCACCAAGTATTTTAACACAACGCATTTTAAAAGCGATGGAATTTGTAATTCACTTGTAGGCTGGAGGAAACACAAAGGGAAAAGCTCCAGTTTTTAATACACTTTGGTAAAGGTCAGCTTGAATGGCATATGGTCAGAAGGCCATTCTGTGGGCTGCTTGCTTTCTTATTTACTTCTCACAGTTTCATTCAGCTGCTTTTTCCATCCCCTTTCCACCTCCCTACCCGAGCTGGCAGAACAAGAGGACTCAGTTCCAGAGGCAAGAGCTGCCTCTTCCCATCCCAAAACTTAAATCAACACAGAGAGTCACCTCCTGCTTTTTCTTACACTGTTTTTCATCCCAACAGCAACAATCCCCATCCTTGGCCAAGGTCTGAACTCATGCTTTCCATCTCCACAGACCCAAACAGGCAGTGCCACCAAATATTTTCAACATCAGCCCTGATGCCATACTCCATGACAAAAAACTTCTCAGGGTACATTTCCCCCTGGCTCTACATGCAGCAATTCATCCTCCCAGATGGGGATGTCCTACCTGATCTCCAGCCCTCCAGCCAAGCCCACAGACATAGGACAAACACAACCAGTCATCCTTTGCTTTCAGAAAGACCAATTTGACCTTCTCTAGGACAAAGACATTCCACGCTTGCCAATCCCAATCAAAAAATTTGCCTTGTGGATATGATAAATATTAAGGTACCCCTTGGAGATACATGAGAAGCCCTTAGCTTTTTTCCTCCAGGCATCTGGAAACATGGAAAACCAAGTGAGGTGGTGGTGGCTGTACCCATCCAGCTGTTGCTCCATAGGCTGTTGTTGGAATTAAGGATGATGTGACGGGGCACGTCTTGCTAATGCACGGCTCTGTGTACTCTAAATTACTTAAAGGGTGCCTGGGGCTATGGACAGATGCTGCTAAAACGTACAATTGAATAAATAAATGGAAGGTAACAGAGAGGGGAGGGATGGATCGGGAGAGAGAGTGGCAGGGTTGTGTGCCAAGGTGTTAAAAAAACTCCCACAGAGCTGCCTAAACCTCTTCTGAGACTCCACTGCTACGTGTTTCAGATGCTGAGAAGATTGAACTAATAAAAAAGAAATGAGAGAACTGTCACTGCAGATTACATGGTATTTATTCCAAAATCTGCTCATTATAGAAATTTGCAAGACAAATGGGTTTTTAGCAGGAAATGGCAGCTTTTCCTTAAGTGTATAACGAGGAACAGAATTGGTTGGGAGCTGAATCTCCCTCTCCCTTTTTGAGCTACTCCGGCTCCAAGTCTTACCAACCACCCGAGAAATACTCGTGAGGCTGAAAAAAAACCCCAATTTTTTCTCTCTCTTTTTTTTTTTTAACATTCTCCACCAGCCTCTCCATAATCCTATAAGAAAGTACGATTAAGAAATATTTGAAGCAAGAAAAGCTCATTTGGCCTAGAGAGTTTCTAGGCGGCGAGAGCATCTCGTGCTCCTCAGCAGCATGCAATCGGTATTGCTAACTCTCCTTCCTTCCTCGCAGGGAAAGCCCTTCACCAAGAAGAGTATTTGTGGTCAGGCTTTAATCCCTCAGCCTTGATAAATGTTTAATTCCTAGGCCTGCCTTCGTATCTGAATATAGGCTGGAGGTGGTTCGCATTCTGCCGTATCCGAGTGCTTCTAATGACATTTTGGCTTCTTTCCCAGTTAATTCCAAGTGCCTGAAACCCAAGCATCTCCCCTCTCTCCCTCCCCATCATGGATGCACATGCGGATATTTGACTGATAATATACAAAGCCAGAATATGTGGTTTTAAAACAAGTCTCTGCAGCGGAGACTCAAGAAGGGAGAAGAAGAAGAAGAAGAAGAAGGGGGAAAATATGCCTTGAAATATTATAGAGTAGGAGCTGTCAAGTTGAAAAAGCTTCTACAAGGTTTTCAATGCCATAACTGTGTTATTTAGCTGGGGATGAGAATTTTCAGATGCATCAACAGGAAAAAAGGGGTTTCAGGAGGGGAGAGGGAAAAAAAAAAGAAAAAAAGAGAGGCGGCCTGTCTTATTTGCAGCTCTCCTTTGTTGGAAAGCAATTACAGCCTTACTCAATTTATGACCCAGAATGCACCCTAATCTACTTGTAAATGCGTCTTATTCACCACACAGCACTCTCAGATACAGCCAGGGTAAATAAACGGGAGATTGTTCCTACCTACGTTGCGGCACAACTGTTAATTGTAACGCCCCATGAAACTTAATTATGCAAAGCAGAGTGGCGACACTGCAGCCATTAATGAGATGTTTGATTCAAGAATAATTTGTTGTTTGGAGCCTCGGACTTGTTTTGCCTGTCCCTTCCACTGTGCTGCACTAATTCTCCATTCGTGCTTCTTTTAATAGTGTGGCAGGGGGGCACAAAATGGCTCAGCTGAGGCAGCAGTGGGAGAGCTCCTGGTTGGAATCCCATTTTCCAAGTGTGCAGCAAGGCCTCACCAGATGGGTTTCCTTCACTTCAACAGTCCCAAATTCAGGGAAAAGCCAATGATGGGACAGCATTCAGCCAGGTAAAACGCTGGGAATGGAGTGCCTAAAATGAGAAAGGCTTGGCTTTGCTAGACCCGAGAAACTCCTACAGCCACCCTGGGATGGACACGGGTGTGGATCCTCTTCTTTACACACACAAAAACCCACAGCTTTGCTCCCAGCTCCTTTGCAATGGCTGAATCCGAGCAACAGTTTGGGCTGAGCCATTGTTTCGTCTGCCTGGAAGCAGCACTATAGAAACCACAAACAGAAGTAGGGAAGAGGATGAAGAGACAAAGAAAAAGATGACTTGGTACGAGGACTTGTAGCACACCCACTGCTAAGGTATGTGATAGATAGAGCTACAAGATGTTGCGTGGAGACTTTCCCCGCTGCTCTGCGAGGCTTTCTCCCTAAATGGGGAAAAGAGATTGGTAGTCAGAGACCAAAGTCTACTATTTAAGCCTCCAGTTATTGATAGAAACACACTATCTTTTTAAATTTACAAGCAAGCAAGCAATTCAATTTCACCCATTTACAACAGCACAAGATGTTTGCTCCTATCTGTCGTGGAGATACCAGAGCCTTTCTCCTCTCGGTCCTCTCCCAGGCTCCGACTGCAGAAATCCCTCTGGTAAGATCAGCTCTGAGTTTTCCCCTCGTTTTTCTTCCTGGTGAAGAACTCAGGCTGACCCACTTCTCCAGTTGGCTCCATTAATACCTGTGATTAGTAGGCTTTGAAGCCAATGGCCACCACCAGCCCATGAATCAACAGGATTTCCTCCCTTGCGTGGCACCAGCAAAAGGAAGGAGAAAGGGTGCTTCATCTCTGATATATCTGCTGGTGATAGGAAAGACATAGCTGGTCTACTGCAACTGTCTATTTTTTCCTTATAAATGCGACTCTTAAAATAGCAAGTCACGAAGAGGGTTTCAGACATATCCGAGGCCCTTGGGAACGAGCCCATCATGACTGCACGACTGCAGCACACGATATTGATGGCAACCAAGATAAAGAGGAACTCGCAAGGCGGCGCACGGAATCCTGCCGACGCCTCTAATAAGATCAGGACGGATGACAAGGCACTCAACTGTGCCCCAGCAAGGTCATTACTGAGCATTAGTAAAGGAACCTTATTACGAACACATCACCCGGCGATAGCGCATTTCCCACCTTCGCTGGTAGGAGAGGAGGAAAGCCACGCTCCCTCGGGACTGCCAGGGTTTGGGGTTTGCTGCTGCAGCCACCCAGGGTAAATATGGCCAGAGGACTCGTGTTGCCCCATGGAAAACCCCTGGGGCGTTCCTGTCTGCCTAAGAAACGCTAATCATAGGATCATTTAGGTTGGAAAAGACCTCTGAGATCAAGTCCAACTGTTACCCAGAACTGTCAAGTCCACCACTAAACCATGTCCCAAAGTGCCACATGCACACATCTTTTAAATGCCTCCAGGGATGGTGAGTCCACCACCACTCCGGGCAGACTATGCCAATGCTTTACAGCCCTTTTGGTGAAGACACTTTCCCTAATATCCAATATAAACCTTCTCTGATGCGACATAAGGCCATCTACTCTCATCCTGCTACTGGGGAGAAGAGATCAACCCCCACCCGGCCTTAACCTCCTTCCAGGGAGTTGTTGAAAGTCAGGAAGTCCCCCCTGAGCCTCCTTTTCTCCACAATGAGCCCCCCAGCTCTCAGTTGCTCCTCATCAGACTTGTGTTCCAGACCCTTTAAAAGGTACGTGCATCAAACCAACTTCTAATATTCTCCTTCCCCTTGCCTTATCTGACCCGCCTTGCAGCCCAACCCAGCTTTTTTCTGGGAAGATACTCCCACCAAAGCATCAGCCAGCCCTGCTCTCCTCTGCCACAGCATCCAGCATCTGCTCTCTCCCTTTTCATCTTACACAGAGAAGGGTGAGGTTTGTCTGACTGTCCATCCATCGCCCTTCTTCCAATATATTTTGAAGTCCAAGCCAGTGAGAACTGGCACCACCAGAAATCTGCCCCTGTGTCTGCTGAAACTCTGAGTGAATTTATGCCAACCCCACTGAATAGATTTTGGCTTCTAGAAAAGTAAAATCCATGTCTGGAGAAGGGTGTGATTTTTTTTCAAAACACCTTGGGGTTTTTTCCCCACTGTCTGATATTTCATTTTTGGTGCTACTTTGATTTTATAGGAAAAATCAAAACCAATCTGACCCCAATTGTTCAGAAGTGCTATTAAAAAAAAAATCTGATATTCACAGAGCTCTGGTCCTATTGCCCTAATTCTCACCTTCTCTTATTCTGTAATTTCCTCCTTCGTAACACAGTGACTGGAGCCAAGCACAGTGTTTCAGACGTGCACTCAGCGAGGGCTGAGATATTATTGTTGATTTATACAGGCTGGCTCTGCTTAGGGAGCAGTGATTTACCTTGCTGCGTTTTCACAACGCTGCCATCTCTGGAGACAGATATCACCCTCGTCTTCCTCACATCCAAGCACCTGGAGCTAAGCACTCGGTCAGAGATTGCCAAGACACTTCCCCATCTCCCCTCCTCTCTCAAGCTTTGTTTCTCTGAAGGTCATTATGATTTTGCTCCCTTAGGCTTTAACAGCCCAATTAGGGGAGACAGTAACACTTCAGTAGGTGCTGACCAGAGCATGGCCTTATCCTGGGAAACCAATTCTCCTTCAGACAAATATGGGCCTAGTTTTATACCCCACTTGTCTTCACAATGGAACAGGTCAGGAATTATTCTCCACAGCCTTATCTTGTTTTGCTACTCTGTCTTTTGTTGGCCCCCTTCTCTGGATCCTGTGAAATAAGCAGACCTTGGACACTGAGGTTTCCAAAAGTATTTTCCTCCTATGGGAGGCAGGCAAGCCCCAGGCTCAGGCAAACCCTGCACCCAAAATCCAGCTAAGTGACCATGCCAAGATGAAGCACAGTTCTCCCTGAGTTGTTTTTCCAAGGAGAACTGTGTCTGCAAAACACACCTCCGAGACAGGAAGAAGAATGGGAACAACAACAGAGCAGAACCCAGCCATAAATACCTGCTAAAGGGACCTGTTACAGCTTTGCCTTCTGCAGTGGTTTTATGCATACACAGACCAGTAAAAACTGTAATGGAGTGAGTTTTCTGTACAACACCTTTTGCCACTGTTTTGCAGCGCAGATACATCAGTGTAATATCAGGCTCTTAAAAACGCTCAGGAAAAGCTGCTCACTGGTGACATTACCCAGCACCCACACGCCACAACACACGAACACTTATCAGACTAACATTTCTGCAGCAACCCTCAAAGAGAGGGGAACCCAGACCAGCTGAGGAGCAGGACTTCTACGGAACCAGTCTCCCACACTCCACTGGGATGCAGGAACCAGGATCACCGCTTTGTTTCCCATCTCCCTTTTCATCCTCCGTATGCCTCCACTTCCCCCACGGCAGGAAACCTTGAACGCTGGGTCCCTAACAGAGATACTGAGCGGCTGAACAACTGAGCAGCATTTCAAGAGCCTTTGAAGGAGCTGTGTTCTGTCGGTACAATGGTTCACACCGAACAATAACGTGTCCTCGCTCGTGGTGCCGGCCCCCGCGATGACTGTCCTCAGCACAACTGTCAACTCGACTCCCATTGAAGGATCTTTATTATTAGTGATGAGCTAAGAAGCAAGGTGAATGCAGCTTGATTTTGCAGCTCCAGCACTTAAGGAGAAGAATAAACTGTGTAAATCCGTGATCGGTGTTGAAACTGTGGAGTAAAAGTAAACGTGGAATCCCATCAGGTGACACACAACAAAGGCAAACGCAGGGTCCTGCATCTGGGGAGGAACAACCCCAGGCACCAGGACAGGCTGGGGAGCTCTCTCTGAAGGTCCTGGTGGACACCAAGCTGTCCCTGAGCAAGCAGTGTGTCCTGAGAGCAAGAGGCCAACGGGATCCTGAGGTGCATCAGCAACAGCATTGCCAGCAAGTCAAGGTGGGTGATCCTGCCCCTCTGCTCAGCCCTGGTGAGGCACATCTGGAGTGCTGTGTGCAGTTGTGGGCTCCTTAGGGCAAGAGAGACATGGAGCTCCCGGAGCAGGTCCAGCAGAGTGAACCAAAAGTTATTAAGGAACTGGAGCATCTCTGAGCAGCAAAGGCTGAGGGAGCTGGGGCTGGTCAGCCTTGAGAAGAGACAGCTGAGAGAGGACCCCATCCATGTGTGTCAGTGCCTGCAGGGAGCAGGCAGAACATGGACCAGGCTCTGCTTGGGGGGCCCAGCAATGGCACAAGAAGAACAGGCAGGAACTGATGCCCAGAAGTTCCACCTGCCCTTAAAGAATGTCTTTCCCGTGAGGTGACCAAGCACAGGAACAGATGCCCAGAGAGGGTGTGGAGTCTCCTCACTGGAGATATCCCAGAACTGTCTGGACACAATCCTGTGCCATGTCCTGTGGGACAATCCTGTCAGAGCAGGTGACACTGGTCCCTTCCAACCCTACCCATTCTGTGATCCTGCTAGAAGTCTGTTTTCCCTTGTGAGAGAAGCACAGGCCAGACATCAGCTTGTCTCTTCTCTCACAGCCCTTCCTCTACAATTTCTACCCCCAAACAACTTCCTAAATATCTTGCAAACTCCAATACACCCCCTTCAGCACTTTTAGACAGTTCCTCTCTGATGCTCGTGAGTATAAAATCTTTCAGTGATGGTTGCAAAAGGCAAAATCAAATGACAAGTTGATTTAGTGCAGCTCTTACTAAGAGCTTGCAGAAATTAGAAGTAAATAGGAGGTCAAACAGCTTGCAAGCAATTTGACATTGGCAATTGCAGCTTAGTTAGGCTTCTCTGGTAATAAAGAGCCACCGTGTCTTTCCCTCACCTGAGTGCTCGGCAGAAGTAGAAAGGTCATTACCAGCTAAAGATACTCCAAGAATAACACTTTAAAGCTTTATTATTTTTAACAAGACACGGGTATTTAAAACAGTGCCTGTGCAATAAAGTGGTGACATGCTACAGTGACTGAAAATGGCTCAAAATAATAATAAAAAACCCAAGTGGAATTGGAAACACAATACATAACCATGCATGGTTCTTAAAGCTGCGTCAGTCAGTTAAGCATGAACTATGCCTGAGCATAAGTATGCGTGAAATTCAATATAAACATCCTCAACATGGCAGAGGAACAGATGAAATATATATGCTAAAGTAAAATATACAGTGAGCTTTGTATAAATAAACAATAAAGAGATGAGAAGATTAAAAAAAGCAGTCCTCATGATATATAGGATTGTTGGGAATGAACCCATTCTGCAGTTGTCTGACTTCAGATACTTGGGGGATGTTGATTATGCTTTTAATTCTCTTTTATCAAAAACAGAGGTAATTAGGGACAAAATAATTCCAGTAAATGTCAAGTGCCAAGACTTGGGAAAACTCAAAAGAGGCAAAGCCACACACAAATGTTTTGAAGCGAATATAAATGAGTTATGGGCTCTAAACAATTATTTTTTGAAGTATCCCTAATGTAAACTAACCAGATGTCCTGGGTGAAGAGGGTGAGAAATTGCCTTGACAGGCCACTAATTCCTTCACTGCAGATCCCTTCTGTGAAGTGGGGATTATCAAAATAAATAAATAAACAAATGAAAGCAAACGCAAGAGGCGCAACATGGCTTAAAAAGCCAGGGAAGGCTAGCGCATTTATTACAAACGACCGCAGCCATAAAAACATCTCAGAAAGTTCCTATTTGAACTTTGCAATCTATTTCAGATGGGAAAAGTACATCCCTGGATTTTCAGATCCCCACCAGCACCCCACTCAGAGCTGCGTGTCCCCAAACCAGTGCCAGCATCACTAAGCCCAGCTCAGTTCCAGAGTTCCCCGCACCTCAGTTTCCCATCTGCCTAATGGGAATAATAACAGCGACCCATTTCATGGAGACGGAGCATTGCAGAAGCACTTAGATGCCATGGAAACAGGCAACATTCCACCCACCCACGCTCCCCCACACCGGCTCCGTTATTCAGCAGAAATGCAGGTGGACCAAAGGAAACCACCTCTCATGCTGGATGAAGGATGGGCAACAGCACTTGGCAAACCTCAGTTCTGCTCCTAACTCCATGTGGTGACCACTGGGCCGTCAGCAGCTGCTGGTGGGGTTTTCTCCCCTGGGAACATCCCCCAGTCCATGCCTTCCACCAGGACACATCACGTCATCCAGGTCTTCTGTGACTCAGAAGTCCTGCATGCAGATACAAGGGAGCACAGTCCCAGGGTGCAAAACCCTCCCACACTGCACACAGATGCTAAAACCCCCAAGAAGGATTACAAAAACAGCTGTGAAATGAAGATGTTCCTCTCCTGCAAGCTGAGTTCAATCGCAATGGGTTCTATCTCCTTCAGCATGGAGAGGGACTGACCTGTAACTCATCACACTTCCACTAAGCTGCACGAAACTCATCATCACACCAAACTAGCAGTTTCCCAATCACATCCCAACTGGCCACAGGGCAGGTAATTAGAGCCCACGTCACCAGTGATTCAGGAGGCTCAGTGGTGAGCAGCACCGTGGGATGCAGGAGTGCCCTGGGAAATTATGGGACCACGTGGGTCACACTGGCTCATCTCCAGATGATTGACTTAATCAAAGGTAGGACTGACGACAGAGCAGAACTTCTACCTGGAGACCAGGCCAGCTTGGTAGGAGACAAAATCAGAAGTGTCAGTACCAGGTCTGTAATAATTGCGTGACAAGTCCAGATAGTTTTACGGCAGAATTCTTCCCTGCCTTTCTACCCTGCAAAAAACCCCAAATCGAGGCTAAACTGAGGTGTTCAAATGCTTAAAGATTTTCCACAAGGAAGAAGAAAACCAGTGAGGGACACCCTTAGACTGACCTCAGCTAGGACAGATGAGGGGGCCACCAAGAGCCAGAGGCAACCAGGGAAAGGCAGAAACACCCCCTGGGTAGTGAAGGACACGGCTCCACACCCCTTTTGTCATCTTTCCCTGTTCAGCAGACAAGCTCCTTGGTCACTACAGAGGACCAGGGCCGTGGAGAGCAATTCTGAGCAGTCTCTGCCAGCAACCTGTATTTGTTGCTCCCTTGAGCAGCTGCCTCAGACAGGCTTTGCTGTATTTTAGACCTGACATTACCCAGCAGGCAGTGAAAACTGGCTACTCATTAACTTCCCCGAGATGGGAGCAGCTCCTATAAAAGCTGCTGAAGCCATTCTAGCATTCGAGGTGTGTGTCATTTAGCTGTGATGTGTCCCTCTTGCTGTTTGGCTTTTCCCTTTCCCTTCAGTTTTATTTTTACGTGGTGACATTTGGAAGAGAAAGCCATTGAAAGCAGCAATATTGGATGTTCAATTCCTGGCTCCCTTGCTGTCACTTAGCAGAAAACATTCAGAAATTTAATATTTGATCTTCCTACCTCTCTTTGATCACCTTTTTGTGACTCTATCACTCTAAGGACAAAGTTGCTTAATAAATAGGAGGAATGGGCTGAGAAGGGAGCTCTGAGCAGGATCCAAGGCAAAGGCACGAATCAAATGTACAAATTTCTTGCTAGCCAAGATTTTGGCAGAGATGTTGAAAGATTTGTGTACTTGGTGCTACTTCAGGTCAAATCTCCCAGAGAAGGACTCTGGCTGGTTAACAGGGAGTTAAATAAGGCTTAATAGAGACCAATAGTTAACAGGTAATGGATTGCTGAATCCTCAGCCAATGAGGCAGTGCTCAGCTCATGTCCGTAGCCACCAGAAGCAGCATCTACTGATGGATTTATCCCAATCTACCACTAATATCTGCAATATGCTTCTAGCATCTGCTAACCACTTATTAACTCTATACAGACTCCTGAAGAGCTATCAATAAACCTAACTTTAATAAGAAGGGTGACCCCTTTGCCGACATCAGGACAGAAATGTCATTCAATCAGCTTTTCTAGCTGGGTTGTTTTCCTCTGCCAGAAACCTCCTGGGAGCATCAGGCAGGACCAGAGCAGCACGTTCAAGGTCAGAGAGTCCTCAACCAGCCTTGTCCTTGGGACTGCAAAGCCCTTAAACCCCAAACTTCAAAGCAGTAACATATAGCAGGCTGCATATTTCTCCTTTTAGCTCCTCAGTGGCCACTACACAGTTGATATCCACCTTTCAACCACAAAGAAAAAAAAGGTTCATAATGAGATCAAGCGCAGTGACCTCATTCTGCATGCACCAGCTTCATGTGTTAGAGCAGATATTTTACTCTTCACAGATGAGAGGTGAAAAGCGTGTATTTAGGGGAGGCACCACAGTGAGAGCCATGGGGAAGGACAGCACAGAAGTCACATTTCCCTCCCCTGAAGGAAGCCATCCTTCTCCTCAACTTGCTCACTGGCACAAAGAGCACACACAGGGAGGAGAAAACAGGGAAGAATCTGCTTCTCTTGCCTTCTCCTCACCCTGGATGCCAGCATGTCTCCGTGCCCTAACATCACACCATGCTAACATCCCACGTGGCTCCATGCACACTTGCAGGACACTCCCCACTGCACAGATGGAGAAACTGAGGCAGGCCAGGTCACAGTGGCCAGGCTTCCACTGCCTTTGGTAGCTGTGCTGCTTCTAGCTCAGCTCTCAAGGTCAGACCATGTGCATCAGCAGCACTCACACATCCTGCAGGGATGGAGGGGCTCCCAAGCCAAAGCCCAACTCCATTCTGCAGGGATGGAGGGGCTCACAAGCCAAAGTCCAATCCCATCCTGCAGGGATGGAGGGGCTCACAAGCCAAAGCCCAACTCCTGCACCAACTTGAGTCCCGCACAATCTGCAAGCCAATGGATTTGGGTTCCAGCAGAAGTTTGAGTCCCAAACTAACACAACTGAACATGTTCAGAGGGGACTCTCTGCCAACTCAAAGAGCAAACACTCCATTTGCCCATCGCTACTCCTTCCAAAATAAACAGGTTTATGGTCATGCCATTGTCCCATCAGTCCAAGACGAGCTACTCTCATGGAAAAATCCAACCTTCACCACGGCCAGCACCACCACCCAGCGCTCCACAGACCGGCTGCGGATCTGTCGCCATTTCAAGAGCCACTTTTGCATCCCAACCATCCAACGCAACTCTGCCAACCTCTACCACCTGTTCTGCTTTGGCCTTCACCGCTACAGCCCTCAGCAGTCGAAAAACGCCCTGGCATGGCGTGGATCCTTCCAGAGAAGGATGGGGTTCGCAGGCTCCGCGGCGGCTCCATCGGGCACGGCTGGCTGGGATGCAAATGCATCCCACACCGCTGCGCCGGGTAATGGCCATTGCAGCACAAAATTAACGGTGCATCTGCTCCTCGCTGCAGACGCCGCAGAGAGTGGGCTGTAATTTCGTCTCCGATCCCCCAAATAATGTTTGTTGTCGTGCTGTAATCTTGGCAATCAATGTAACAGCTGAACAGATCGTTTCGGCTGAAATATTTGCTAAACACGCTAAGACCTTGAAACCACACCTCAGCGTGCGCGCATTGTGTATGGAATTACACACTGAACTAAATAAGAGCTGGGTGGGGGGAGAACGGGGAGAGTTGCCAACCAATTAAAACACAAAAACAACAAGGAAGAAAGAAAAAAAACAAAACCAAACCACAGCCTTGTGTGTTTTTCTCCGGCACCTTTCACCAGCAACATCTTATTTCCTGTAAACCAGGCAAAACAAAGCTTCAAGCACTCTTTGGAGCACACGGCCATCCAGGACCTAGCTACTGAAATGTGTATGCAAGGCTCTCAGAAGAGGAATTTAATGGTCACAGAAATCAATTGGCCAAACCAGCTGCACGCATATTAACCTCCTGATGTCCCTCTCACCGAGTGCTGCCTTCACTCATCCAGCTATAAGTAGGCTAAGCCACAAAATGTTTTTATTTAGGGAATTCAGCACGAGTCGCTTTTTGATTTCCGTGTTTAACCTGCTTGAAATGCCAGCCTGGGAAATGAAAGCAGCAGATTAGTGAAGACAAAGATGCAGGTGAGCAGGTTATACACATGGCCATGCTACCAACCACCTGCGTACCCTTCTGCAAGTCATGGCACTCTGATATTTCCCTTCTTCCCCTCCAGGAGCTGTGTTCATTTTAAAATAAACTTTCTGAAAGAAAGACTGTCTTCCTGTGCATGGATACAACAGCTGGGCTGCAGACCTTGACTCTGGCTGTGGTCCCCAGGCATTAATGTCACATCTATCTGAAATAACACAAGGTCTTTGGGGACAAGACAGTTGGTCCTTTTTTTGGGCAAACTCTTGTGCTACCAAGGTTTTGATTTCTTCTAGAGCTGCAAAGCATTTGTATAAATTAGTGCAGACATCTGATATACATCAAATTTGACAGGCCTGGGGCAAGTTCAAACTTCTGATCACAACATCCATCACAAGCACTGAGCTATTTATCAACGATTGATTGAAACAAAGAGGGAGAGCAAAACCTTTCACTTGAGTAATTGATACCTAAGGTCTGACAGGAGCAGGTCCACCACCTCCTACTCAAGGAGGATCCCCAAGACTTTCACTCCATTAAGGCACCATCAAATGTGCATCTTCAGGGCACCACAAGAGGAGTAAAATAATCTCAGGAACCTGCTCAAGCTCCACCTTTTCTCCCTGAGCCATAACCCCGTAATCCTCTTGTTAAAGTCTTGATCACCTCAGTAAAAGAGGTAGATGGAAGAGTTTGAAAGACCAGAGATGTTACAGATGGAAGCAGGGTCTGGGATTTGGGTAAGAGGGGTCACTCTCCTGCTCTGCCACAGCCTCCCAGTGAGACTCCACACACATCACACAGCCTCCCTGATCTCATCCCTAGTGGGGTTGGGATCTCCTTTGGGCATAATTTGGAGAAAGACTTGCGTTTACATGTCAAGGGTGCCAAGATACAAGAGCAAAATAGGCAAAATCCTTTCAGAGAGACCAAGCAGCCTTTCAATCCTCCCAGCTCTGCAGATCACAGCTGCTGAATCACAGCACTGTTGACTGGGATTGAAGAAAGAGAATTTGGGGTCACTGGGCACCTCCACAGCGACTTGTCAGGCTCAATTTTTTGGCTGTGACAACCCCTCCATTTCTAAACATCTCATTCAATGGCGTTTCAACCATCTGCACTGCACGGGGACTTGTCTCTTGCCTGGGCTGCGAATCTGGCTTGGATAAAACCAGCAGTAGCCAAGGAACAAGGCCAAGGGGACAACAACCCAAAGTCAGGAGAGCCACACCAGCACAGCCACCCTCTCCACAGCGCAGTTATCCCAGAGACCACGAGCTTCCCTCCAGAAAGGAGGCGAGGGAACCACTTTGCACGTCTTTATCACGCCGCAGCCTCTAATCCGGCAGCGGGAGCCAACCTGGCTTGCCTGGATCCCTCATGGAGACACAAGGCTGCCAACCTGCTGAGAAGCAAACGGCTGCCAGCGCTCCCAGCCTTGGCAGCTCTCCCAAGGTGGAGAAGCAATGGGCTTTCCCTGGAGGCACCAGGCAGACAAAGGAAGCTCCGTGCTTCCTACAAGACATCCACGGCCCTTGCCAGGGGACACGTGTCCCCAACAATTCCCAGTCGGGGTACACAACTCCAAGGGAGCTGGGACACAACCCAGTTGCCACAAGGCTCATGGCTTCCATGCGTGCCAACCATGGAAAGGAAAAACATTGTTTTCTTTTAAAAAAAAAACTAATCATTTTCCACACATTTGCTAATTACTTATCAGCTTCTCTAATGAAGGTGCTGAGCCGGGCACTGGGAGACTGGGGGAGTTTCTGCTAAAATCAAACGCTGAGTAAGTGCATTTACCAAGGGATAGGCAGCTTCAAAGCTTTCCCTTCCACTTAGATTTTAAGCACTTCTACAAAAGAACATTGATTTTGGGTTAAATTGGCTGATTTTATTCATAGCTGGTTCATATGGTGTATTCAAAAGACAAATTGTACGAGACTGCAAGCTATGGATCAGCTCTGATAATTCAGAGTCCTCTTTCCTCCTT